>VXAB01014226.1:0-26218 GCA_013399175.1 Odontophorus gujanensis | reverse complement strand
CCACAAACACACAATTCCACTATTCATACCATCAACTACAATTCCATATATATCATCAATTACCCTTTTGTAGGATAAATACCCAAATGAACAGTATTCTGTAGGCTGTTGACCCAAAAAGAATAGTTCCCAAACAGTATATTTTTGGATTGATTATCCAGATGGTATAAGGACACCTGATAATATGGAAACAGCTCACCTGTCATGGCTTGCCTAGAATTCCACGCAGGATGGATCTCCAACAAGAGATCCTTCACTAGTGGTGGTCAGCCCTGGGGTCTGGGAGAAGTGGACACAGACTCCACCCCTTGTTGTCTCACAGGTGAATTGCCTTCACTTGTGCTCCCACAGCTGACTCAGTGCTTACCTCAGGTGATCAATCAGTGGTTCAAGCCGTGATTCAACAGTTCCCATACACACTTCCTATACCATTAAAGGCATGAATTCCTTTTACCATCATTAAAACTTTCATATACCATCAGTTACACTTCTGTATACCATCAAAACAGTTTGTCCACTTCCTTTGAAAACCACAAGTCAAACAATACAGTCCTCCAACTTCTATAAACATCCAGCTCTTAGTCTCAATTAGGACATTCAATTATAAAAACTGGTCCTGTTACTTCCTTTATGTTCCCGGTTTCTAATTCAGTGTTCCACCTGGCTCACCAGCGACATCTCTCCAGTGAACCAAAATACAACTCAGAAGGGTCTTTTACGGAATTTCTTTAGAAACTCCTTGTCCATAACAGCTATTTATCTTGGCCAGTCTTAGGTTTTGGGTGAAAATCCCTTGTTTTGCAGGGTAATGGAATCCACCTACTTCCCTGGGGCACAAGAACACTGAATGCCCTGGACAAGTGAGTGGAGGCAGAGACCCCAGTATGGTCCCTATACAGGGGAGTTGTACAGGAGGGTCCCCCTGTACATGTATGGGGGGGCCTCTATTCACAGAATTAGCCAAGGGGAGGAGCACTCACCCCAGAGGTGGAAATTGAGGAGTGGTTTATTAGCAATAGGCTGGCACTTGGGAGGATTCTGCTAGAAATGGTGCAAAGCTTTCACTTGTCTATGGAACATTGCGAGGTGGTAGATTCCTTGAATTCCAGGTCTGAAGCTTTCAGATAAGAAACTGGACCAATCACTACAAAGGGAAGTCATATTCAAAAAACCTACCTATACACGGCGCATAACCAAGGAGTGGAGAGCAAGATAGCACTTGTAGAATTAATTAGCATAGGACGACCCACTCTCTAGAAAGATTATCATTTCTCACTTTGCGGAATCATGATTGAGCATTTTGTGTGGTATAAATACGTCTGCTTAAGAGCCACTGGTTGCACAATTAGGGCAGTGTAAACCCCATGCGCTGGTGTGCACCTTAAACTAATTAACTACCTTCATTCTGACTCTCTGTGAGTCTGAATGCTGTTCTGCAGGTCACAAGAGTCTTAACCGACATGTCCCAGCAAGACAAGAGCATTTTAAACAAGAAATAGAATTCCACAAATATATCTTTTACAACACAAACATTTAACAATCACAAACACAGTGGCATTAACCAGTACAGTTTACACAATCAAGAGAAAGAAAACCAGTTCAGACATTTACTCCTCCCGCAAAGTACCACCCATCACTTTTCTGCCAAGCCCCTCCTGGAAGTACAACGTTACAGTGTCTTGTTTTGTCATGGACGGTAAATGTCCTACCCAATCCAGCTACTGTGCCAGGGTCTTACCACTGTTAACTTTCAGGCAGATTCACAGTCCCATTCCAAAATAAATCACCAGTTTGGTGCCTTCTGGGCTGATACACAGTTTCTACTGCCCTGCACTCTGTGGTGCCCATCCACACTTACGAATCTGTCCCCAAGGCCATAACCAGAGAAAAGAACCACATAAAAGATTCCAAACTTAAGGAATACCTTTATCCAGAGCATCTTGTCTGCTCCTGTGGTGATCTGCCTGAGACTCCAGTCCTTCCCAGAAAAGCTGCTGGTGGGCCCAAGGAGTCCTTCTCTCAGCAGGTTCCACAGCTGAGCAGATTCTACTGGCTGGCTCGGCAATTGAAGCTGAGAAATCCAAGAAAGTAACTTGACATGCCAATGAGTCATGTCAAGCAGGTATTCCCTTTATTGCAGAGCTGGGTGTGGGGGAATCGCTCACCAAACATGCACACCAGGGAAAGCAGCAACTACACATTTATAGGCATAATGTATACATATTCATCACATTTCCAAGAAATTGGTTACATCCTAGAATGTGGGGTGGGTTTCTGGGCCCATCTTGTGGTATTCTTGTGAAACATTTAGGGGGTTGCACTGTGTCACAACAGCAACTCTGTCTCCATATCTTCATGGGACTCTCTCAATGAGTTGCAAACAGCAGCTCTACTTGTCTTCACTTATTTTCAATGGACCACGCATTTCTATGGTCCTTGTGCTCCTTCCTAAAGTTACCTGTTTGCACAAGCTATGAGGCCTAGTTTTAACAAGTCTGTACAAGTCTCCTTGCTTCAGTGGACACCTGTCAGACTTTTCTGATGGTCATTTTGATTGCAGTTTCCCATGTACCACTAGTTGCTGCAGCTGCTAGGTAGCTAAAATCAGATACACATACTGGAACAACATCATGGCTTGGAGTATCTTTGTAACTATGTGAGTGGAAAATCTTTATTTTAATTTATTTTCAGTGGCATAATGTCCTTGAACTGGCTTAGAATGCCTCCGCATGAATGCCAGTGTTGGAGCAAAGAAACTATGAGGATGACCTTTTTTACAAGGTTAGTTTCTTTTTAGTTTAGCTCCTCAAACTGGGCCATCAGAAGGTAAACAGAATGGCAGAACTGTGCCCAAGGGAATGCGAATGTCTGGAAAGGTCAGGACAGCCTCTTTTCCCTGTCAGTGTCTAGGTAGTTTTGCTGTAATACAACTCTGCCCTCTGAAGAAACTCGACGCGAAGTGTCTGAGATGGGATAACTCAGAGCCGTGATTCACAGCTCTGTCCTTTCCAGGTGCAGCAACTCTGTGTTTCCTTCACAAAGGTCTATTCTCTGTCACGGTTTCACTTTCAGTAATACAAAATAATCTTAACTATTACGTCCTCCCTCCTGAAACATGACCTACCCACAGGCAGAGCATGCTGGCAGGCTGCAGGGGCAGCTGGTTCATGTGCTTCTCAAAGCACCCAAGGAAGGAATTTCTGTTTTTTGCTGCCACAGGACAGAGTCAGGACCTTGTCACTCAGCTTTGGTCTTCCTTAAAATGGAGCTGAGGAGGAACAACTGCCTCTGTATCCACTGAGGGGTACAACAGAAACTTTTCAACAAGTCCCACAGTGTTTCACAGAGGGGTTTTACACCTCGGGTCACTGCCACTCTCCCTGACTACCACAGCACCGCAAACATTATCAACACTTGAACTGCTGAAACAACCTCCCTTTGAGATCTGAAAAGGTCACTGGAATGTGCAGTGAGGTAAACAGACTGAAAAGTAATCAAGAGCATAAAAGAATTCAGTTTTGTTCCAGAACAGTCTTGCATCACTGCAAGCTGCAATGTTTGGGATCATTACAGAACATTGTGGCACTTTTATTAGAGCTTTGGGAGTTACTAAAAAGTGGAAATGGATCCTGTTTGCACAGCTTGTTACTCTGAGGTTAGTTCCTGTCTGAACTTGAGCATATGAAATCAAAGTGAGAGAGACATTTTAACAACAAGAGAAGACTGGCATTTGGCAATTCACAAAGTCACTAACAAAAGGTGCACAATCCATGCTGCATTTGAATTTTGGTAAAAGTGAAGCTTCATCGGTATATTATTGGAAAGATAAATGTGTGATCAACTGCCAGAACACTGGTATTGGAGAGCATCGTTCTGCAGTCACACCAAACTGTCACAGTGTAGTTTGCACCAGCAAGTCCTCACACGTATGGAGCTGTGCTGCTGCAGGTACACAGAGGTGCCACTGTATCAACTTAAACCTCCATAGCTGTTTCTAAATCCCCTGAAAGTCAATGCAGATGGGATTTTCTAACTCTCGGTAACAAGGAGTTCACATTACAGCCAGGCATTAGCACCTCAACTTGAAGGTGTCCATTTGTTTCTAAATACATGACAGTGGCTCAGAGCAGCTTCCTACCCAACCCTTATACCAAGGGGTTGGGAGAACGGGTTGGGTCAGGGAGTTCCCACTGAGTTTCTGGTCATTGCAGAGTGCAAGCCCTACAGAAGGAGGTGAAGTGATGGGCAACAGTGGGCAACTGCATGGTCCAGAAAGGAAGGTGCTTTCCTTTCATGTCACAGTCACTGATATAAAGAGCACATCTGCATTTTGCACGGAAGATAGATAAAATGCATTTACAAATCCTGAGAACAAACACAAGCTTGATTGTCCCAAATTAAGTCCACAGTCAATTTCCCTTTTTGCTTGAAACTGCTGTGTTCTTTTGCCTTCTGTCTGATGTCTGTCTCTCTTTTTTGCCTCCCTTGTGTGCTATTGGCTGTTCCTCTGTTCCTTGACCTGTATCATTCTATTACTTTCTCCTACATAAATCTTGTTTGAAAAAGGGAGGAACCCAGCCCTCATAACCTCCCCATGTTCTCTATGATCCACCAGCAGTAGCTTCGCAAACCATCAAAACATAACTGTGCCTTTCAGTTATTTCCCCCATGGTAATATTATCAGCTCAGTGCTTCACTTTGTAGTATACAATTTTGGTGGGCATGTAACTTCCAATAGTTTATTTATTACCACGCTATTTTCCATGCCATAATCCATTAATATGTGCATAAATTGAGTTTGATCATACCAAGAGATGGGTGTGCATGTGCTTTGGTTTTCCACACGAGGGTGCTGTTCACACTGACACAGACACAGTCGGGTTTTCCAGCGCATGACGACCAGTGACTGCAGGCAAATTGACCTTTGGGTCTGGTCAGCCTTAGGCAGACGTGTTGAACAGAATTTCGGAGGATGACTCTTTCGTGGGCTGTCACTAGAGGATTTTTTTGGACATCTGAACACAGTATTGTTCACTCCGCGTCGGGCATTTGGTGGAAGATTACATTCAAAATAGCAGTTGTTTTTTACTCACAGACTTATAGTAATACAAATAATAACCTTGAATGAGATCAGCAGCGTATGTTCTAAAGTTATTTTTAAGTACTTCCTAATTGTTTCATGAAACAACTCAAAGATGCCTGATATTTAGAGATGGTGCGTGCTTCCTTGCCTTAGACAGTGTACATCCCCCAAACGAACTGGTACCCTTTAAGGGGTTAAGATAGCACTCACTTCCATTGGAATTAGAGGCACTCATAGCCACAGTTTAAATATAAATGACGAGTCCTGCGCAGGTCATGTCCCTGTTCACTAGGCCAGGGCTCATCAACAAGGCTGTGTGTCCTGAATTGCTTTGCTGCATGGAAATTTTCAGGTTTGTGATGTGCTTTGCCACTTCTGTGCTGGTTACTTTGGTGATTAAGCAGAAACTGCTGCTCCTGAGTGGTATGACTAATATTACACCTCTGTAACAAGGAAGTCAAGATGCTTTTGTTTCAGTCCTCGCATACACCGAAAAGAGCAGATTCATGCTTATGGAAGGCCAATTCCATTTTTGTTCAAAGTCAGTGGGAGTCCTTCACAGATATCAGTGGGCTTTGGATCAGGTCCAGAGAAGCTGGGTTTATAAATACAGACACTGCAAGCCAAGAACTGTATTAAACTGGTTTTGGTGATGTCATACAACCAGCTACAGGAATACTAATGAATGTAGGAGTACTGGGGTTCCAAAAAGGGAATATGGCACAGCCAAAGATTCCTAACATTATTATAACTTCAGGGCTGGAACTCTTTGTGTAAATATTCACCAATTTATTTACCCATATGATAGAGCAACCCATTTACTGCAGCAGAAACTAGTTTCAAGCCACCAGTCTGCTTCAAGCTTGATTATGTCTTGTTTGATTGGAACTGAGCATGTGAAATACAATGTGTAAGAGAGAAAACTGTAAGAAGTGACTATATTTGTTTTCAAATTGTTGACATTACTATCAAGATAGATATGTATAACTATGCGTTATATATCCATCCTGGCTACAGCTTTAGAAAAGCCTGGAAATAACAAACTGATGGAAAGTGTTTTAGTAAGATGAGAGAACAGTCTTAAGTGCTCCAAGAATGCATTACAGCACACTGGCAAACAAGAATAGTACACATGATCTGTACTCCCAAGATTTGAAAGCAAGAATGATGGAATTTTTTTTTTTGCCTACGTAATGCAGGAAGACAGAACAGACAGTCCTTGCTTTCCTATTTTTATTTTTGTTTTTGTTTTTATTTTTGCTTTTATTTTTATTTATTTTTATTTTTATCTTGATTTTTATTTTTTCTGGCCTTAAAATCTACCCAGCTATACTGCAGTGATTCCAAAGCTGTAGTTCACTGTCTCAGCACTTCCTCTTTGCTTTGACTTGTCCCATCAAGAACTTGAAATAGCATGTAGTACCCAAACCACTTGTTCTCCACATAAAGGGCAGCTGCAGTTTACTGGGGGACTTTATTCCTCCTCCTTTTTTCTGCATTTATGAAGAAAATACTGGGTTCAACTAATCACATGCACTGTTGGCAAGATCAGGAAGCATGAGTCTCAGGATGAAGATTCCAACTACGCATTCATTTTTTCATTCACTCATGAAAACTGCATATGAATTAACAGTCTAATTTGGTAGCTCTATATTCTCACTCTGCCAGCAATAAATGGCACCATGTAATCAGCAGTATTGTCATAGAGTAACAGAGAATATAAGGTCTTCAGCGTCTTTGTTCTGGTGCTACGCCATTCCGTTATTACGGTTGCTGTGGCATATATGTCATACTATACGTGTCCTAGCACAGTTGTCCCTTCCAGCTGACTCCTGCTTCTCTTGTTAGGAAGAATTTCTCGGAAAGAGGGGTCAGGCATTGGAACAGGCTGCCCAGGCAGGTGGTGGAGTCACTATCCCAAAGCTGTTCAAGAAAAAATACCTATGGGCAATTAGGCTTTTAGAGGGCATGGTGGAGATGGGTTGGTGACTGGACTAGATGATCTTAGTGATCTTTTCCAACCTTCTGTAATATTCATTTGACTCTTCCTGGAGATATTTATGCTGTCTGGGGTAAGACATAATAGGCCACATTTTCCTTTAATATCATAACACACATGGGCCTTCCTGTAACAGCCCTGTCACCTCCTCAGTGCATTAGTCCTGCCAAGCCTCAGACTGCAGGGTCACCAGGACCAGCTTGCCCTCACTTGCTGGTGCCCCTAAACCCTCTTCATAGAATCATAGAATGGTTTTGTTTGGAAAGGACCTCATAGTCCCCCCAACCCCCACTGTGCTATGGGCTGGGTGTCCCCCAGCTCCAGCTGCCCAGGGCTCATCCATGGGCTAGGGTACATCCAGGGGTGGGGCACCCACAGCTCTGGGCAGTGCTGGGGCCTCACTGTCCTCTGAAGAATTTTTTCCTTACACTTAACCTGAATCTTCCCTCTTTTAGTTCAAAAACCATTCCCCCTTGTTCTATTGCAATCAGCGTAAAAAGTAGCTCTCCCTCTTGTTCCTTCACTCTCTTTAGGCACTAGAAGGCCGCAGTGAAGTCTCCCCCGTTCCTAGCAGCCACTAAAGCCCTCTAGCCTGAAGGATACCATTCGTAAGCCCCGGGTGGGCCGCGGGCCTCAGACCTAACCCGGGGTCCTCCACGCCGCGCGGGGAGCAGCGCCCGGCCCGGCCCGGCCCCGCCCCGCCCCGGGGCGCGCACAGCCCGGACGCTGAGCGGGTCTCCAGGGAAACCGGGTCGGCGCCGCCCTGGAGGACTGAGGTGTCCCGGGCAGTAGCCCGGGGGAGGCGGAGGTGAGGGGCTAGAGCGTAGCAGCGCGGGAAGGCGGAGAGCCGGCGGCTGCGAGGAGACATCGAGGTCAGGAAGCGGAGGAGCGGGGGCTGTGGGGAGGGGAGGCGGTGCCCGCGGAGGGGCTGCGGGAGCGCTGCGGGGGCGCGGGGTCCGCCGGGATGTTTGTTGTGTGGAGCGGCCGCGCGGATCTGCGTCCCAGCTGCTGCCGCGGGATGGAGCGGTGATGGCCGGCCTGGCTGGCGGTCGGAAGGAAAAGAGCTATCCGTCACGCCGCTCTTCTGCACAGGGTGAGAATTCCGCGAGCACAGCGAGGTAGAATGGGATGAGTACAGAAGGCACGGGTGACATCGAGCTGCGTTTGTGGTGAGGATGATCGGAACTCCGGTCCGAACGGTTCTACTGCAAAAACCCTTCGGGTAGGCATATGCGGTGCTGCGCTCCGACCACTTCGCGTAGAAGAATGATGAAATGGAAGAACCATTTATTTCCTTGCTAGTAATGACAACTGCTCCCGGATAAGAGGAAGTACTGTATTGCTGTTTCCACTTCAGGAATCATTTGAAGCAGTGGATTTTAGGAGGCACTGGCAGTTGAATGAGGGAAAAGTTAGGTGTCAGAGTGTGAGGTGAATGCTTCCAGGTTAGATACTGATAAATAATTTGAATTAAGATTTCTGAATTTTAGCTGGCAAAGTTTGAAAATGCTTGTTGACTTACTTACGCCGTTAGTCTGCATCTAAATGCAAAATGTTCTTGTTTTGCAAGTTTATGATGAAGTTCCATTTATAAATTTTGTGAAAGTCAGATTGAAGATTTGTTTGAAGGGACAAATGTGGGGACTGTGTCCTCCAGAGGAGCCAGTCACCTTTCTGACTGACCAGGGACAACTGCAAGATGTGAAAATGTGCTGATGACTCATCTGCCTTTAAGCTCAGCTTTATTGAGGTATTCAGAAGAGTTACAGAAACTTACAATCACAGAGGAGCCTTTTCCCCATTTCTCCTGGAAAAAAAAAAAACAAAAAAAAACAGCTTTTATGTTGTTAACCCAAGGCTATATGCTGGAAGATTACAGACAGAGCAGTTGGTCAGGTGCTCGTACCAGTGAAGAAGCTGGCAAAACTGAACCATGCATCTGATATTAAGCTGTCTAGAATCAAGACGAATTATTGAGGAATACCTGTTCTGGATTATTAACTGTTACAAACTGGTGAAATTCATGTGAAATATTAATTTTATTAATCTAATTCCCTTCATGTGTTGGGATTGAAGAGATGGAAGAGAGACTTCTCTGATTGTTGTTTTCAAGCAGGAAGGAGAGCAAATATATACAGTGAAAAATGATAATTATATTATTATTCCGTTATAGTCCACCTAAACCCACAGAAACTAGGTTTATTTTTGTAGTCTATCAGTCTGGTAATTCAGAGGGACTCAGCTTCTCTCTTCACATAAGTCAAGGATTAGGCTCCTGCTACAAAATCCACAGGCTGTGGTTGAGAAACAATTGCTATATTTCTGCACTAACCAAAATAAAAAATTTTTCTTCTGAGTGGGTGCCCCTTCCCTTTGTTTTTAGAGTGTTTCTAAAGGAGTCTCTAACCCATGAAGAAATAAAGACAAATGGTGCTGCTTATGGTCATCTAAGCTATCCACTCTTCCCTCCCAAGTTCACCTGGGGATGCTCACATGTCTGAAACGAGAAGCTCAGTGGCTCTGTCCTTGTGCAGACATCACCAGAGACTTAACATTTCAGTTTAATACTCGCTTTTCTTGCAGAAATAGGACTGATGAAAACATCTTTTTAAAACTCCCTTCTCCTCAACTTGAGGAAGTTCTTTTTCTCCTCATGAAGGAGAACCAGCTTGATGGAAGGCATTTTCATTCCAGTTCTGAAATGTACTTGTGGTTTGCTGAAATCCTTTTGAATGCAGAACTTAAATAGTGTTTGGTCTGGAATCGCAACAACGACCAGGCTTTTATAGACCTGGTGCTGTCCAGTAAACATGGGACTTACTTTATGAAGTGTTCCTGCAACTGTGAACTCTTCTGAAAGACAGTTGATTTTGATCTTTTATTATATTCATGAGCCCAAATAGGGTTAAGAGAGAAAAAGGTGTCAGGATGGAATGTCTGATAGCTTTCTGTCCTTTGAGATAGATATCCCTCTTATTACAATTTGAGTTGTTTTTGTGTTTATGGACTCACAAATGGTTTGAGTTGGAAGAGACCTTTACAGATCATCATGTCCAATCATCCTGCCATGGCATCTTGCCATGGATCAGCTTGCACAGGCCCATGTCCCACATGGCACTGACCACTTAAAAGATGTTGATCTACAGCTTCTTTGGACAGCCTGTTCCAGTGCCTCACCACTCTCATAATGAACAGTTTCTTCCTTCTATGTAATCTGAATTTACTCTTTCAGTTCTTTCAGTTCAAAACTACTACTACCTCTTCTCTTGTCACTACTTGTCTTTGTAAAAAGTTGCTGTTGGCATTCTGGGCTTGCAGGTGCAAGCTGCCTTGCGTCCAGCTTTTCATTCACTGAGACCTTGAAGTCCTTCTTCACAGGGCTTCTGTCAATCCATCCATCCCCTAGTCTGTGCTGACATTTGAGATTGCTCCAACCCAGGTGCAGCACCTTGCACTTGGCATCATTGAACTTTATGAGGTTCTTAAGCCTGTCAAGTTCCCTCTGGGCGGCATCCATTCTGTCCAGTATGTCAGCTGCATGACTCAACTTGGTGTCATCCTCAGACTTGCTGAGGTGTGCTCACTCCCATTTCTGTGTTGTTAATGAAGATATTAAACAGCACCAGTCTGTACTGGGAGCTCTGTGGGACATCACTTATCTGTAATCTCCACATAGATATCTAGCTATTGACCACAGGTTTTTGACTGCGGCTATCCAGCCAATTCCTTATCCACTATGCAGTCCACCCTTCAAATTCACGTCTCTAATTCAGAGAAAAGGATGTTGTGTGGGGCCATGTTAAAGGCCTTATAGAACTCCAGGTAGATCACGTTTGTCTCTCTTCCCATGTCCACTGATGCATTCACTCCATCATAGAAGGCCACCAGATTGGTCAGATGTGGTCACATGACTGATGAAGTTATGCTGGCTATCTCAGATCACTTCCCTTGTCTACCCTTTGCCGTAACATAGCTTCCAGGAGGATCTGTGCCATGATCTCCCTAGGCACAGAGGAGAGGCTGACTGTTTTGTAATTCCTTGGGCCTTCCCTTCTAACCTTTTTAAAATGGGAGTATTTTTTTCCTTTTTCCAGTCACTGGGGCTTCACCACTCAGCTATGACTGGTTCACATGTTGATCTACAATATCATAGATTTGAGAGCACTTGTAATATGTAAAGGAAGACCTGAAAATATATTGCTATCTGTAGCAGGATATTTTGACTGCACTTATTACCGTACAGATGGGGAACTTCATTCTTTTATATGTACAGCTCCTTTGGTGTTTGTAACAGGACATTAACAGATGCCTTCAAGAGAGATCAAAGGGCATTTTGTTGGCAGAATAGCCAATGAAAGTCTGATCATTATCTGAAGGTTTCTGAGAAGATTCTGAAGCCTCAGGCTCTAAGTTTTTAGTAGCATTGTGTTGCAAGTAGAAGTAAAGATCATCAGCAATGCTAGAGCAAAAGCCTAAATATCTAGAAACTTGAAAACCTAAGTGAATGTTAGTTCATCAGTCCTCAAACAAATTTTACCTGATCTTCATTTGAAAATCGCTTTCTAGAATGAGCAAAAAGGAATAAACCACAACTGTGTCGTAAGGATAATTCCAGCTCTGTTAAGAGCTGTTCTCCCAGATGTCATATTTAGATTTACCTCAAGGCAGCAGCTCAAAGATGAAGATCAAGAAGATGCATTCTTAATTCCTTTAACAAATGTATCATTTTTCTTACTAATTCTCTTTCTTCCTGAAACAGAAATGCAATTAAGCTAGGACATATTATCCAATAGCTACTTTGTTTATTACTTGTAGTGTTTTCTTTTTTGTTTCTAGTTGTTCACAAGGCTTTGGGAAAACTGACTTCAGAGAAGCTTCTGCACAATAAAGACTACATCTGTTTTTGTATGTTTGATGGTGAAAAGCTCTAATAAAAATTAAATATTATGTAAGACAAGAAAATTAGCAATGTTTTCTAAATTTTTATTCTGCATTATAACAACAGTTCCTTAAATGCTCGAATATCTTGCAATATCCATGCAAAGCTTTTTGAGATTAATTTGCTTTTTGGCTCTTAGATTTTGACAGATTTTTCATCCTCTTTCTAAAATTCAGATAGGATGTTACCATGTACTGTACATGTTTCTTTCAGGTCAAAGATGAGTAAAAGAAAGTTTTATCAGCTTCCCATTCACCTCTATTAGAAATCCAAGATAAATACAGAATATTTTATGTGATGTGAAGCTGCAGATCTGTGCAAGTTAGTTGAATTTACTTTGGGCCGTGTATATACGTACTTTGCAATTCCTGCTTCTTTTTTTTTTTTTTTTTGCAGATTACTCTTCCAGAACTCAGTAAGGACTTGATGACATGAATCTGGAAATTACAAGGTATGGTGTTGCAGTTGGAGATTTAGAGTTCAGGGGAGGTGTTTTCTGCAGCAGCTTGAGCTGCATTCCTGTAGGGAAGTGAACACTTCTGCCCTACCAGGCCGCTTGTGCTCGTCTTCCCTACCTTTTGGTTCATCAGAACGAATGATTTTGAAGCTAGATAGTAAAGCGCTCTGATGAACTGGTATGAGGTGAAATTACTCAAAGCAGAAAGAATAAGGGTTCTAACTGAAATAATTTTCTCAGCCTGACTCCCCACATGTCCACTCAAGCCATTGTGCTAAGTACAAGGAGGTTATGGCACTGGAGTGGTTGTGCTGCTTAGGGATGTGTGGAGACCAGGACCTAGTTGAGTTGGCATTATTGGTTTACCCTGTCTGTGTGTTATCAGAAACCAGTGACAACGGGGGAGTCCCTTCACTCTGAAAAGGGCGGCAGTTTCATTTCAAGGGAGGTGGTGGATCTCTTCTACATGTTAAAATCACAGAATCATATTGGTTGGAAAAGAACTCCTAGGGCCCAGCCCTTAACCTGGCACTGCCAGCTCCATCAAGAAACCATGACCGTAAGCACCACATCTCCATGTGTTTTAAATACCTTGAGGAATGGTGACTCAACTATGAGAGCTACTCCAAAAGTACTACCTTCTAATTTATGATGTTGTCCCATGATGTCAGAGGTAGATGTTGGTGGGATGGCAGTAGAGGTTGAACCTTCCCACCAATATCCTGTTACATTTTGTTGCTGTGTGACAGATAGCACCAAAGGGGCAGTCTGACGTGAATGTGCAGATGTAGCAAAGGTGTGAACTTGGATTCTTCTACGTGGAAAAAATAGCACCTTTGTTGGCACTTGCTTGAATGTGTATGGAGACCAACCAGTGGATATGAGCACAATGGGACTGCTTGGGCAATATTTTCCTGGCAGTGTCACCACCATAGTAGATGTGAAACAGTGGGTCACCTCCACTTATGCAGTTTTTTACAAGTTCAGCATGCAGGCTTATTCATCACTGGTGAAAATGCATAGGTAATGTGGTGACTACATTGAAAAAATAGTGTTTTGTAGCTGAGAACTTGTCTTATCAATAGAGTAATTGTGCTCTTTGTAGTTGCTTTATTTTCCATGGAAATAAATAGGAGGCATTACTTTTGAAATGACCTGCATACTTCCCTGGAATTCTTCTTTACAATCCTTTCAGTAAAAGTTTTTTTTTTCCTGATACCCAACCTAAATGTCCCCTGGTGCAAATTCAGGCCATTTCATCTTGTTTCATCTCTTGTTGCCTGGGAGAAGAGACCAACATTCCTCCCTCCCTTTGAGATAGTTGTAGAATTGAGAGTATCATTGAGAAAATTGCAAAGAAAACCCTCCCTCACTGTCGTCACCTGTACTTCAGTCTGGCTGTGTTCAGGTGAAAGCAAACTTAGAAGAGGGAAGAATATAAAGTCTCTAAGGACCAACATCTGTGAAATAAATAGTCTTGATTTTCTGTACTGGAAGATCTAAATAACATGTTTGTTCTCTGAAGACTGCAAATCTCAGCTCTCTGAAAGATATTTTCTGTTTTTGTTTGGTTTATTGTTTTTTAAATTTGAATGCTTTAGATAGATCCAAACATTTCTCTGTCATAACAAGTTCACACTAAAATTCAATGCAAACAAGGGAGAGCAGTTTTGATCTGATTCTTCAGCTGTGAAGACAGAGACTGTTGATAAGAACAAAATTGTAACAAGATTTCCGGTTTCAGGATCATTTATTGAACTATGAGTTTTATCTCCTGCTTGTACTGCTGATATCCATTCCAGCTTTCTTCCCTGTGGCAAGAAAACACATATGTTTACCTGAGGGCAAAGGGGAAGGCAAGAGTTGTTATCTGATACAAGAATTTACTTAAAAATAGATTGTGTAATTATTTCTTAACAGTAAACAATTAATGAATTAACTGAGCATTTCAGACACACCTGTAGTGTAACATGTCACAGGTGTAGAATTTATGCTGCTATTGACATTGCAATGCGATGCACTGCAGGCTGTGTTGTAAAAGCTCCAGCTAGCTCAGTCTCTGTATCTGGAGAACATCTGATGAACAAGTGTATAGAAAGCTCTGCCAAGAGCTGGGGCACTGCATCCTTCCCAGCAGGATATAAACCATAAGCAGTGCAGTCTTGTTTCATTACATAACATCAGTCAGCTCCAGGAGTTGTTACTTATCCCAGGCTGATGTCTGTTGCAAGGCTGCAATGAAGGGCTAAGCTATGCAACCCAGTGCACTCCACCAGAACATCACTGGTGTCTGAAAAGGAAGACAGAGCTACTCTTCCTGGTCCTAGTGATGCCAGTGCCCTTGTTCCATGTCTTTAACTACTGTTGTCTTTGAAATTCAGGCTTTCATTTTATTGTGGGTACCTATTCTATGCATATATTAGCCTTTAGGATGTCTAGATCAAAATTTGATACTTAATTCCAATGGCATTTCATGGTAGGGTCTTCTAGGCTAAAGAGGTATTAAATGTTCTTCACAGTTTTGAAAATCCACTGAAGGCTGTTCTGTTGAGGCTAATTTCTGTAGGTGTTTTTGTTTACTGCAGAGCACACCTCAGCATGGCTTGTCCATAATTACACAGCTTTGTCGAGGACCCTTGTGAGTGTTCTCCATTCCTTTTAACAATATGCACTGGTTTTAGTTAATCCAAGAGTAGACTTAATTTGAATAAAATGGAAAATATGGTTTAACAGGACCAACTGTGGTAATCCTGTTAGCTTCAAGTTAGATTCAGGTTTTTTTTAAAACTTGTTTTGGAAACATCTAGTCTCTTTACTTTAGAAGTCAGTTCCAAAAACCAAGAAGCTCTTCAAATGTTTATGAGATAACTGTGCAGATGGCAACTGACAGGAGTATGGCATACACTTTCCAGCAGAATGAGCACCAGGGCACTGGGTCAAAATAAGGAAAAAAGTCTTGAAAGAGGGAAACAGGCTCTGCTCAGATTTGTTTTGTCAGTTCTTTTTTGGTAGTAAGTGTTATTTTTACCCATTGGGTTACTGTCTGAGTTTTCTGGGGGAGCTACTTCCTTATTGTCTGTCTGCCTTTGTACATATATAAAAGATAAACTGATTCTTGAGGATTTGAAAGATGATATGTCAGAGACTGTGTTTAGTATTTTTGAAGAAAAGATCAGAAGATTTTATCTGTTTAGAGATGATACTGAAGTGAAACCATAAATTCAGAAATCCTGAAATAATGATTGTTACAGCATTTTTCTTGCAAAGTTATTTTCCCCTAGTAATTACATTGATTTGTGGTGAACTTAAGAAAGGAGAAAATGACCCTGAAGATCTGTATTTTAAAAATAAAACCTGAGCTCAGCCAGCATGGATTAGGGCAGTGCTCAGATAGCCAAAGACATTAACTTTGTACAGGGAGGCCAGTATATCTGTGGCTGCCACTCAGGCCTGGGCTCTGTTTGCTCATTCAGGCTCTGTATCCAGTACAGGTGTGATTGTCTCAGCTCAGGCAGGGCTGGACTGATGACTACAGGGAAGGCAGATCGATATATTTATTGTAGAGCAAATGTTGAGTGGAAGAAATGTGGCATCTGAGTCTTCTATCACAGTTCCATCACATCTGCAGTGTAGAACAGGGACTTAGCAGAGCAGAGGCAGAAGCTGTTGCTTATGGAGGAACTGTTAATAACAGAGAGAAGGCTACCTAGGCTAAATAGTCTGAAAGAATCTCTGTGTGCATTTGGTGGGATTTCTCATGAAAATGATCCCATCATACATCAAATTCAGAAAGCTGGATAATAAGAATTGCTGGATACATAACACAATGCAGTCGCAACATGAAGTAATGTGATAAATAATTGAGTGGCCCATAATGATATTTTTATGTAGTAGGTTAAGCACAACAGGGAGCAGTTTTTCTTGATGTTGGATACTCTTCCAAATAAAGCATGAAGAAAGAGAATCACTGTTGAAAGAAGTTGAGACATTTACATTCTGCATTTAAGTTGTCAGTGCGTTGATATACACGTATGTTTGCGTTGATATACACGTATGTTTTAATATGCATAAGAACATGTTAGATTGCATTACTGCTTAAGAAGTGATTGATCAGAGAATGATCACTGGAAATATAGGGATTGTTCTCAGATAAAATTGTAAGTTTTCTGTTTTGAAATTTAAAAAAAGTAATAAAAATGTATTGAAAGCTTATCAGTTAAAGAATCTTAATTTTAGAGTAATTACATTTCATTTTTCTCTCTTAAGCTTTGAAACTGCCTGGGGAGTTTGTGGGAACAAATAATGTGGGAAACTGATGGAACTGTTGATACTGAAATTCAAAGCCAGCTGGTAGAAAGCCTGTGCGTTCCCAGAATGAGGGAGGAGAATGGAGATTATGTGAAGAGTCATGATTTGCATCTGTAGGTGTGCCAAGCTGTTACGTAGGATACTTCCCTCAGACTCATGCAAACAAACTCATCTAGTGTGGAATGATTGATAAGCACTTTTGTAAGTCTACACTGGCATTCAAGATGGTCCAATTCCACTTTGATGTTTCATTGTTGTTCCTTTGTCTTTCCGTTTTCTTATTTATCGCAACATATTCTCTCATTTTGACCTAAGATTAATAGTTCAGCAGCTTGGTGCTTTAGCTAGCTGAATGTTCATTGTTGTTGGTATGATGAATTAGAAACAAATATCTGGGGGAATTTCTTATTTGTGGGGGCTGACTTTACAAATGAGGAGCAATGGTGACACTTCTGACAGCAGGAAACCAGGTGCTCTGGGTGATAGGAGGGATAAAGAGCTTCTGTCTGCTGCGAACTGCAGAACCAAGTGTGTGGTAGCAGGACAGACGAAGAAAGGCCCACCTGGAACAGAACAGAAAGCCTTGCCAAGGGTGATTTCTAGAGGAGAAACTAGACCTGAACCATATGGCTAACTAGGCATATTTATGCTTTGAAAGGGCGGAAAATCAGGTGATGTGTTGGAGAAGCGCTGTGTTGTTACATGAGCTTATATGAAAAAGACTTTATTGAGAGTTGTGCAGGGTTTTAATTCTGCCTTTCCCATCCTGACTTAGAAATTGTATTATAATTTCAGTTTATACAGCAGGAAAATTTCCTAACATTTATGACTGCATCAAAAAGTTTGAAGATGTGACTTAAATATGGCCTAAGACTTGGAAATTTGAACCTACTCCCCACTATGTTTTTTTCACAGGTTTTCACTTTAATGATTAGAATTAAATATTTTGAGGCCCAGAAACAGGGATATTGATAATCAGTTGAAAAATCAGTGGAAAAGATGGAGTATGTATGAAAGATATGAACATGCAGTTCCTGCTTCTGCAGCATCTGAACTTCCATGCGCTGGTTGGAAGACCAGAACTTGCCTTTGGAAGGGTTTTTTGATTTTTTGTTTTGTTTTGTTTTGTTTTGTTTGTTTGTTTTTTGAGGATTTTCTGTAAGTATTGTTTTTTGTGTCTAAAGTTTTGAGGCTTATTCAGTGTAGATTCTCACAATGTGTAATTCCCTTTTTTTTTTTAATTTCTCCCTCAAAAGTCCCTGCTTGTTTGTGCAGTCTTTGGGCATACATAGCATTTCTGTTTTGATGGTTTTATGACAGATATTTAGTCTCTTAACTCAGTTTAAAGGAGAAGTTCTCACTAAGACTTGCTTTGCCTAGCTCTGTTTGGTATTGATTCATTGAGAGAAAGGAAATGAGCAGTTAAGGTTGAATTAAGCTTCCTCTTGATTTCTTTATGTGGTCTTACTGTAGCCTGAACCCAATGACTTGGTTCTTTTCCTCAGGTCGATCAGTCTGCAGAGAGGCTGGAGAAATAACAGGCATTCGAAAAAAGAATGTATAAACTGCTAAGTAGCTGACCTGGATTTTATAAGTTCTTCCTGCTTGCATCTTATATTTGTATGCTTTCAAGGAACACAAACAGAGATGATAATACATGCTTCTGTACTTTGTGGGGACATTCTGACTGGTTCTTTGGATGCCTCCATTGGCTTACTTGTCTACTATCTGGTGTTAATACACAGTAGTAGTATGGTCTGCAGTCTTTTACACAGTGATGGTAG
Organism: Odontophorus gujanensis; assembly: GCA_013399175.1. Taxonomy (NCBI): domain Eukaryota; kingdom Metazoa; phylum Chordata; class Aves; order Galliformes; family Odontophoridae; genus Odontophorus; species Odontophorus gujanensis. Next base: position 7,648 of record VXAB01014226.1, on the reverse strand, counting down.
AACATGATATTCTTGTGCAAAGTTTGTTACCTCATGGTAAAAGGGAGCATTTCATTTAATAATAGAGGCAGAGGAGTCTAAAGATCTTCAGCTTTTGTCTGCTGTTTTTCACACAGGTATCTCAAGATAGAACTTTATTTTTGTGATTTGTTCGACTAACGGCTGCTGTGGTTTAACACAAGTTTCTTCAGCCTTATTAGAGAAGCATCTTTAGGGGTCTGGAGGAGCAGAAACAGCCATGATATTTCTATCTCTAAATGTGCTTATAACAATTATGACAGGCAGGGGTGAGCATGAAATTTTGATGGAACTCAAACATAGAATGCAATTATTAAGAAGGTGGAAATGGGGACAGCTGGCCAGGAGGAATATAGAAGTATTGTCCAAGCTTGCAAGAATTAAGGTAGGAAAGCAAAAGCTGAGCTTGAGTGAGGGATGTGAAGGGCTTCTGTAAGCAAATGGAAGGCTGAGAAAAATATGGACTCGCTATTCTAAGCACTTCTTTCCAAAGACATGAAGAAACCAGGGGTACTTACTGTCTTTTCTGGCCTTGTTTTTCACTAGTACAATAAAATCAAAGGATCTTACCCATCCCCCTCAGAAAGGGATAATAGAGTGAGAAGAGCTGTGTAATTTGCATTCTGACATGGCTGTCTGATGGCAACCTGAATGCTGTGCTGTCGACCTGGCAGTCTACCTGGGAGTCAAGCACACAGCAGTCTGAGCAGCAGCCAACAAGCTGACAAGCAGACCACAAGGTATGGAAGTTAATAAGTAATTTATGCTGGGTAAGGACAAGAGTTGTTCCTTGAAGATTTGGGTAAACAAGTTTGTAGTTTTCCTAGACTTTGAATTGTAGCTTCCAGCATTTCTTAGGGTTTTTTATGCTTTTTCTGGGACAGAGGACTCCCAGAAGTGGATATTAAAGAAACTTTTTGCCTTTAAACAGAGTGGCATGTGCCCAGTCCATGCTAAACCATGAGACAGGTCTAAAGTTGCTGAAAACTGGGAGATCTACGTAGCAAAGCCGAACAGCCCAGCTCTCAGAGGGCTGAAAAGAGATGTTTTCTAGATTATGGAGGCAAACTTTGTCATTCTGCTTTTAAATCTAGGAGTGAAAAATCAAGCTTCTGTTGGACTAGTAGTGGAGGTAAACAGCCATATTTCATTGAAAATGATGAATCGCAAAATGAATTTATTCTTGTATGAGGTGATTTGGTAGGAAAAGGACAAGATGTGGAAAACAAAGTCTGGGTGAGGAGGGTAAGCCTGTAGAGAATTTAGTGCTGACAGATACAGAATGGAAAAAGATTTTTTTTTTAATCTCTAATATGGGTTGAAAAACAGTCTTATTTCACACAAAAAACAAAGTGGAGATTCTGCCAGAACCTGAGGACAAGAATCATAAGAGAAAAAGATGAGAACACTGGGAAACAGAGGAGAAATAAAGCAGAATTAGCTGCAGAAAAAGATTGTTCATGCCCAAGATTCATACCAGCATGCACTCGTGATTAGAGGTTCTACACTGGTTATAGCCAGAACAAACAGACTTATAATATACTTCTCCAAGAAGAGCTCAAAGAAATTGAGGTGTATAGGGTGGTGGTTTTCCAAGGAAAGTTACACTGACAAAATGAGGAGAAGACAGTCCAAGAGAGTGAAGGCTAATAGACAGTGGGCTGCTACTACAAGGGAAGATTTTGAATGTGTTTTAACATCAAAGGATATTCTTAGAAAGATATTTTTCTTAACTGATAAGTTTCAGCTGTGTTCCTTTGACACTGGCTGTCTGTGGTTAAATCTGTATAAGGATAAGAAAATCTTTAAATTAAAACGGAGAAGAACTAACACGGGAATAGGGAAAGAGCAATATTAGGCAAAGGAAATACTGATAAGGTGAGATCAGAAGACAGGCATATCCCCAGGGATGAGGAAATGTAAATGTACATATCAAAGCTGGGATGAAATTTGAAAAGGTTAATGCTTTCCCTTCAAGAGACTGGAACTGGATAATCAATGTCTCAGCATGCTGAAAATAATGGTGCATGTAACAAGAATTTTGGAGCAATTTTTTTTTTTTTTATCTATACATTTTACCTCATTGACAATACATAATACATGTTAGATGGAAAAATCATCCCACCAACTGATTAACTAGCCATTAGGGTGTCCAGCCTTTTGGCTTGCCCGGGCTGCAGTGAGTGAAGGGGAATTGTCTTGGGTCACGTGTATGTATGTCACTCCAAAAGTAATGTCTCCTATTTATTTCCGTGGAAACTACAGTAGGTATAAAGAGCACAGTAACATTTTCTGTTAGAGCAGATTCTCATCTGCAAAACTCTGTTTCTCAACATACCGCCAGTAGCTGTGCATTTCCTCCAGCAAGGGACAAGAGGCGCATTGCCACACTTGTAACAGTCTGCCCCAGTAGAAGTGAGCCACTGTTGCAGACACTGTTGCTGAGGCATGCCAAGCCCCTGCAGTGTGCTGTATCCACTGGTTGTTCTCCATAAGCGTTCAGTGTTAAAAGATGGCAATGGGCGCTATTTTTTCCACAAGGAGGAATTCAGTTCCACCCCTTTGCTTCATCCACACATCAACCTCAGACTCATTTTGTCAGACTGTCCCTCTGCTGCCATTTGTCACACGCAACAAAATGTAACAGGATATCAGTGGGAAGGTTCAACCTCTACTGCCATTCCACCAGCATCTGCCTCTGAGCCAACACGATGAAATAGGAAGCATAATTTGTAGAGCAGCCCTCATAAAATATGCCATATAGTTAATGCATCTAAGCAAAAAACCTTACTTTTAGTTTTTTTTTGTTTTTTTTTTAATTAAAACAAGTAAGAAAAACAGCAATATAAATCTAGTGAAAGTTGAGCTTGTTTTTGTGAAACTAATGCATTGGTCTGGGTCAGTTGAAGTGGCTGCAATGAGTGAGGTCTCAAGGTGTTTGTTAGTGATTTTTGATAGTTTTACTCTTCCTGTGCTTCATCCTTGAAAACAGTTACTAACAGTTGTACATACTACCAAAAAGCAATGTCATGAATAAGGCGTGTCTGTGAAAGGAGAGATATTTCTCTCTGCTAGGAGAGAGCTTTTAAACATCTGATAAAGAGACAAGATCAAATTTTAGATTACAACTATGCATTCCATTTGAAAATTTGCAAGAAGTGTATTTATGTCAATTGAAAACTGAGTCACAAATAAACCTGAAAACTGATTATTTTTTTGGTACTCTTGAACCTATTTGCAAATTCCTTTATCAAAAAGGGGAGCAAGAGTGCTCACAAGACTGTTCAGGTGGTGAATCAAAATCCATAAATTTCTTTGCTGTAACTGGACTTGGAGTTTGGGTGGTGCTGAGTGACAGAAGAATAGGGAAAGCCTGTCTATTTAGCTCTCTGAATTAGCAAGGTTTGATTGACTTTTTTTATTTTTTTTTTCAGTTATTTCAGCCATAGCCTCATGCAAAACAAACAAACAAACAAATACATAAAGCAGTTTGAATTCAGAAGCAATGTAACTGCATCCATATGATGGTGTGATTCCACATTAGCTAATACTTTCCCCTGTGGTACTTCTGTGCTGCTAGTGGTTAATTAAATCCTGGGAAAACTGGTTACACCAGGAGGTCTGCCACAAGAATACCTGTGCTGGTTCTGGCAGTGAGGTAGTCAGCATGATGCTACACTTCAGTTAATTAGACTTGCAGATTTGTGCCTGGCCCAGAGGCACTTTGTGGATTTTTATGTCTGTGGCATATAAAAAATAATCCACTTTTTATGGATTAGCCAACACAAACTTGGCTAATCCATCTTTGGACAGTGGACCATCTGTGGTATAATCAAGAACTGGAAGGACTTTGTAGGCTGAGTAAGAGGAATCAGATGATATTCGATAGTATAAAGGGTAGGGTTGTGTATGTGGGAACTAATGACATAAATTTGTTTTAAAAATGGTGATGTTAAAGGTAGACACTTCCTCAGAAGTCTTATTAACAGTGTAGTCATGAACAGAATGCACAAAGTGAGATGTTCTGTTTCTTCAGCTGTGGCTTTTTATGTTAGGAGATAATTAGAAGCCGTACACTTGTTTAGCTGGGACAAGTGAAGGATGAGTGAAAAATACTGCTCTTCTATGAACAGTAAGAACTAGTTCATGGTAAAACCCTGTATGATACAAAAACAAACGGCAGTGACATTCTTGATTGTAGTTACATTGTAGCCACCAGAGAATGAAGTAAGTAATTGCTGCAAAAGCCCCCGACCTTCAATAAGAAGGTTGTTCCCTATCATAGCAAAAAGCTGAAAGTGGCTCAGTGTAGTCAGGGTTGTTTCTAAAATCAACTGCTTCCTCATGTGGAGAAAGGGAGGAAACAGGTTAGTGAGTTGGAAAGGAGTTGAATTCTGACAACAGAGACCTAAATCACTCTCACGTCTGTGTCCCTGGTAAGTGCTGTGCAAACGTTAAGGCAGGGGCAAAATGTTTGAGGGAGGGAATGGTGATGAGTCAAAAGACTAATTAAAAACTCCAGCATATTTTTGTATTTATTATTATGGACATTTATACTATATATACATTGTAATTACCCAGTTCTTTAAGAAGACTTGTTGTTTCTTTCTCTCTCACTCCTATTTCACATACGCAAAATTATGTGAGTATTCATGTACTTATATATTAATGCTTAGCTTGGGAGTAGATTCTGCAAGTGATGCGGCAGAATAACTCTTTGAAGATCTAAGCAACAGTTACGCTTTCTGAGTAAACCTGCTTGGCTGTTTTAACTATGAGGTGAGGAGTAACCTTTCCAGCTAGATACTGTGCTGCTTCTCAAACAATTCTGCTTTCAAAGTGAAACTACAGAAATATGTCCCTGAGGGCTTCAGGCATAGCAATGTTATTAAGCTGCGGCTCAGGTTTCATGGAGCCCCGTTGTGCTGTTCTTTGCTGCAGTGCTTAGATGGTGCCTCACATTCCTTCTGCACAGCACAGCCATTTCTACTTTTCCACAAGCGGTTTGATGCAGCTTGGTAGGAGAGATGTTTGTTAATTAAGGGTTCGGATGGAAATCAAAAGTTATAAAGTAAAAAATCAAGAATGGCAAAATGTGGCAATGTCAGTGCAGGAGTCAGGACAGTTGCTTCAGGACATTTTTGTGTTGACTTCCAGGAGCCTTATCAGTGTATATATAGAATACCTTCCCATGGCATAGGCTCAGTTATGGTCTAAGCCTTCCTCTATGCCCCTTGGCATAATTATGATACTTCACATTTCTTGATCTCATCTTCACGTACATATTTTACTATAAACTTAATGCTTTTCCGTCAGTATTTAGTGTTATATTCACTGTCTGTGAAATCTTAATGCTGCTCTTCTACGTGTCACATATGGGGGAATGTTTTCAGTGTTGTTTTTTCCTTTGTTCCTGCTGAACTCTCCTTTGTGAAAGAAGCTGTCCTTTTTGTTACTCTTGCGCTCGAGCTAGAGAGCTCCATCCAAAGTTGCAACTAATAACACAGGATGTTCTGAGAGTCCTTTCTAAAGAACTTTGCAAGAAGAAATTGGCTAGTTTATGCTTTTCTGGGGGTGCTTTTTTCAGAGTTTACTAGAACAGTTCTTTTATAATCCAGAATTTAGCTAAGAGGCAGTTGTCTCTTCTTGGTCACCAGGGCACATTGCTGGACCTAGGGTTACCTGTTAGCCACCAGTACACCAGGTCTTCTCCGCAGAGTTCCTTTCCAGCAGGGCAGCACTCAACATGTACTGATGCATGTGGTTATTCCTCCCCAGGTGTAGGGCTCTGCACTTGCTCTTGTTGGACTTATTAGGGTTCCTCTCTGCCCAACTCTCTAGCAAGTCCAGGCCAGATTTGTCAGGCAACTTAAAATCTATTATGTCTTTGTTATTAGGCTCTTAAAACAGAATTTATCTTTATTTTATGTGTCAGTGATCTTTATCCAGACATTACACTGAAAGAAGCGGTAATGGAATGGAAAACAGCCTGGAAATGGAAGCAAAAGTGCACTTCTCAGAGGCCCAGAAGTTGCACCAGGAAGAAAATGCTTTGACTGTTGTCAAACTGAAATCAGGCAAAAGTACTGAGTGAATTTTGTCAGGGTTAGTGAAATTGGGTGCTGAATATCATTCTTGTGGTATTAACTGTTTCTAAGTAGATTGCTCTGAAAGTAACGCATCATAGAGTCATAGGGATTGGAAGGGACCTCAGGAAACTAGAACAGATAAAAGGTCACAATAACATTATTTAATAGAGAAAATTCTGAGCTACGAAACAAGATTTTTCAATATAGTTACCACCATTAGCTGTGCATTTTTTGTCATCAGTAAACAAGACCTTCATTCCATGCTTGTCAAAATTGTCATGGCCATTCAGCATATGGCTTGTCTTTCACGTTGCTGTCACCACTGCTGAAATGCACCACCCATCCCTCACTGTGTCACATCCACTGGTTTGTCTCCATAAACGTTCAGCAAGCATCCATGAATGTCATTGGGTGCCTTTTTTCCACATGGAGGTATTCAGATCCAGTCCTTTGCTTCATACGTGCTTCCATGTCAGACCCATTCTGTCAGACTGCCCCTCTGCTGCCATCTGTCACATGGCAACAAAATGTAATGAGATACTGTAGGGAAGGGTCAGCCTCTACTGCCAAACCACCAACACCCATCTCTGCTGTTTTATGCTAACATCATAAAATAGGAAGCATTACTTTTGGAGCAGCCCTCATACTTTTGGATACAGCTCTACTGCAAGTCAGGCTCTTGATTTTTAGGAGTTATTTCAGTCTTGTCTATTTAGATATCAAATGTTGAAATGAGAAATTGCATGAGAAATACATTTTTAGTATGTTTTCCTTTTTTTTTATTTTTTGGTTGAAAACAGTAAAGCATTTTCCTACTTTGTATATCTTAAATGCTCAGAAAATTTGCATTCGCTTTTTATGTCAAATATATTTGCAATAAGCTTTGTCATCATGGTGAATTGACTGTGAATACTCTAGGAGAAATGAGAGTCAATGTGAAGTCCTGTTCTTCCCTGTTATAATGAGACCAAAAGACACATTGAGATCAATCACAGCATCACAGGGATTCATGGAATCATAGAATGTCCTGGGTTGAAAAGGACCATAATGATCATCTAGTTTCAGCCCCCACACCATATGTAGGGCCGACAACCACTAGACCAGCGCCACATCCAGCCTGGCCTTGAATGCCTCCAGGAATGGGGCATCTGCGACCCCCCTGGGCAACCTGTTCCAGTGCACCAGCACCCTCTGTGTGAAACAATTCCTCCTAATCTCTAACCTAAACCTCCCCTGTCTCAGTTTAAAACCATTCTCCCTTGTCCTATCACTACCCACCCTTGTAAACAGGTGTTCCCCCTCCTGTTTATATGCTCCCTTCAAGTAGTGGAAGACCACAATGAGGTCTCCCCGGAGCCTTCTCTTCTCTCAGCTGAACAAGCCCAGTTCCCTCACCCTTTCCTCATAGGAGAGGTGCTCCAGCCCTCTGATCATCTTAGTGGCCCTCCTCTGGACCTGCTTCAAGAGCTCCACGTCATTCCCGTCCTGGGGCCCCCAGGCCTGGATGCACCACTCCACATGGGGTCTCACAAGAGCTGAGT
>VXAB01014221.1:2619-18761 GCA_013399175.1 Odontophorus gujanensis | reverse complement strand
CCCCGAAAAAGACTACTTGCCCCTATTTCTGCTTATCTTTACAACCATAAACAGAGACACTGAGGTGCCGCAACAGCCATCTAGGTGATTTGCAGTTGTCAATTAGAGTCTTATAACCAGAAAAGCCTCGTGAAGCAAGCTTTGAGACAACAAAAGTAAAAACGGTTTCTGTCCTTCACAATAGGAAAACTGGAGATTAGGATTAGGCCAATGAAATTTACTTTGGAATAGCTAGATGATAAACGAAAACATTTTCAGTGCTGTGTAGGCTGCACTGAAATACCAGTCAAATTACATATTACTCACAAAATATGCTTTGCTGAAGCACTGGCAGTCAACTATAGCCAATACATCAGCACCTTACATGTACATGAAGTGTGTAGAACCACTGCCAGCACTTCTATGAAGTGGGAAGGATGGATCAAGCAGAATTCTGGTGGGATCATTCCTGGGTCTGCTGGTGCTCAATGTTTTCAGACTGGGGTGATGGATTAAAGAGTGTACTTATTAAGTATATGGATATTATCTGACACTACTGTCTCATGATCAATTTGTGATCCACTAAGCGACCCAAATCCTTCTCTAAGAGTTGGTACTTATTCACTAAATTCATTCTCTGCTTTATATGCTGAGAACTACATCAGCATTTTCTGGAGAAGTTGGAGAAACTGTCTAAATATAAGTTGAAAAAAAATGGCACACAACTCACTAAGGTGTGCAAAGAGCAATATCATTTGTACAATGTGAAATATTTCTTTCATTTTCTCCATCATGGCATACTGTGCTCCGTCTCAGCAAGCATACTGTGTTTCATTTTCTGAACTGCATTTCAGGAAAAGTGTGAACCTGTTTCAAAAGAATCTAAAGGAGACCAACCGGGAATTATCAGAGATCTAGAAAGCAAGACTGATGAGGAGGGTTTGAAACAATTGGAGTAGTTTAGTTTATAGAACAGAAGACTGAGAGGAGACATAATAATGTGAAAAGTAGCTGTAGAGAGTGAAGAAATAGACTCTTCATGTCCCCTGTGGTTACGGGAAGGGTAATGGGTTTAAGTTGGTTCAATAGAGATTCAGCTTCAACTGTAAGGAAAGAAAATATATGTGTCCTGTCACCAAATTTAGAAAGGCTGTGTTTTGTACAGAATATGTGTGAAGAGCAGTTAATCTTGCATCAGGGCAGCATAACAGATGAGATGACCTCTTTGTATTGGTTCAGTTGCAATTTTTTTCCTGACTATGCTTCTTCTGGATTCAGAAGTAGTGGACTGAAGAAATAAGCCTCAGTCATCTGCCACCACACTCAAGCCAGAGAATCCATGCTCAGGTGGCCAGAGCAGTCTGTGGATACCCATTGTGACCGCTGTCATGGACTGGTAATGCTACCACTCAGGCATCAACTGTGCCAGTGAAACCCAAAAGGATTAAATGAAAGGGAAACTCATTTCCTTGAAAGGTGATGGTGTCTCACCTATAGTCTGACAATAGAAGCCAAGGAAATCATGTTTAGGAAGGCAGAAACTGAAAATGAAATGGCACTGACTGAAATAACAGAAACAGAATTATTGTGAAAGAATTTGCATTCATGTGTGAGTTAAGACTCTTTTGTTACAAAGTTAGTGCTGTAACCTACAAGACTGAAGGTTATAGCAGTTCACCATCTTATTATATGAATGAGAACTGTATTTTATAATATAAAAGGAGCAGCTGTTAAAGACTGAGGAGGTTAATAATAAGAAATTATATTTAATATTGAGGAAGAAAATACAGAAACATAAAATACTAGCCCTTTAAAGCTAGGAACTGTGGAAAGGTGAATGGAAAAGACTTGGCATTTTATCAGCTGAGACATGCAGAATGGTATCATGAGGCTGGCTTCTAGCCTTGAATCCACATACAAATTACCCTTTTATATTCAATATCATTCTGTTGGTTTGTTCATGCCATGTCTGGGTAAATTAGCTTTTCAAAAACACTACAGTACTGCTATTCAGTACATAGTCTAACCATGTCACAAGGTGATGTACAGCACTTCCATTGTGCTATCTACAGATTTGTGTCAGTGAATTATAAAGCAGTTGATACTTTAATAGAATGACATGTTTTCTTGTTTGTAAGACTTGTGGATTTGCTCTTGCTTCGTAGCAGTACATTTTATTGAAGTAGAGTATATGTAGCCCTATGGAAAATATTCTTGCAAATAAATATTCACTCATGTACAGAGCAAGGATTCTGGTCTCACAGAAAACACTCATAAGATTGTTTGATGATAACATGATAGAAAGGGTCAGAACTAAGTATGATCTATAACTTCCAAAACCAAACTTTACTTTCTACTTGTTTGCTGAACATCTGGTGTCTTTCCTAACGACTAATTTCAAGTATCTTCACAATATTTTTATTTTCTGGGGTAACAAATTTCTATATTCTGACATATGTGGGATGAGACTGTACTGTGGAAGACTGTACATCTGTGGCATAACAGACTCACTGTTCCCCTTGTGGTAGACAATCCTGCAGCAGATAAGATTAAATTAGTGGCATCCTCTAAATTACAGAGGCTTATTATATGTTAAACCTTACTATATGTTTCTGTGTCCCCTTCTACCTTAGTAGGTCATGACACTGAGATATCAATGAGGATCAGGAGAAAATGGACAATCAAGTGCACTACTTTTAACAACTAGTAAAAATAAAGATATCTTAATAATGTATGGAAATAGTGACATGAAACTAAAGAAACTGTCATTAACTAATATTGCAGTGATCATTTTATATTTTTAATCATATTAAGACATGAAATTACCACTAATTTCAATTGGAAAGGTTGAATACCCCTGGAGATACAACTTCTGACACATTAAATAGTCTGGGAATGAGGATATTATTCTGCATTTGCTACATTACTCCCCCCCACTTAGCTTCTTTCTTACTTTCATACTCTGTTGTATTTCATATGTTCTATTTTATTTTGAGAAATGTAATAAAATATAGAATCAGTAAAGTTTGGAAGGGACCTCTGGGGAACACTTAGTGCAACCAACTCCTCTTCTCAAAGAAGTGTCATCTTCATCATATTTTCCAGTCAGGATTTGAATATCTCCACAGATATTTCCACATATTCTCTTGGCATCCTTTGCCCATGTCTGACCACCCTCAGTGGAAAGGTTTCTTTCATATTTAAGTCGAATTTCCTGAACTTCAGCTTGTGCCCATTGACTCTTGTCTTCTCACTAGGTAACATCTAGAGTTTGTGATTCCTTTACTTCCCTCCCATGAGTATTTTATGTACATATATGGATTTTGTTCTCCAGGATGAACAGTCCCAACTCTACACCTTATGCTCCTGTCCATTAATCATCTTCATAGCCTTGTCCTGGACTCACTTCAGTGTGTTCATATCTCCCTTGTACTGGGGAGCCCCATATTTCACATGGGTTTTGTTAGGACTCAATAAATGAGAAAGATTACCTCCCTTGAATGACTGACAATATAGCCCTTTAGTTGACTTTCACTGCCAAAAATGGTACGTTTTTGGTACACAATCAGCTTCTTGTCCACCAGGACACCCCAAGGTCTTTCTCTCCAGAGCTGATTTCAAGGTGGTTGATCCTCAGCCTACAGGGTGTTTGAGGCTGTTCTTCTCAGTTTTGTATCAGTTACAAACTTAATAGAAGTGAACAATGTCCAAATCATTAATGAAGAGGTTACACAAGACCGGAAGCAGTGTCAACACCCAAGTACATGACTAAAAAACATTCTACAGTTGGACCTCACACTGTGATCACAGCTGTTTGAGCCTGGAATTTTAGTCTATTTCTAGTCCAACTCACTGTCCACTTTTCTACCCGTATATCCTTAGTTCATCTACAATGACATTATGAGAGATAATGTTAGACAGAAGAGAGAAACAACTTCTCCATACAGGACAGAGAGCCAGAAACTGAGTGGTAAGACAAACAGAAGGTCATGGGTCTTACCAGTCTGAATGGAAGCCCTTGAAAGAAATGAGCAGGACAGACCCAGAGATTATGGTCAGGTTCAATCAAGTTCTGATGGCAATGAGAATTTATGGTAATGAAGCAGGTCCAACATCAAGGTAGGGCACAACTCTTCACAAAAATTTCTTCAGTGGAAGTCAGAAAAGAACATTGGGTTCAGGCAAAGAAGACATTGGGTTGAGGCAAAAATGTGATTGTAGGCTCGAGATGAAAGTGGTCAAGGTCATTCATGCCTATAAATTAATAATAAATTAATGCTCTCAGGTTGTGTCTCACTGACAGCCAGGAGGCTTCTAGGTTTGTAAAGAATGATTGTCCCCAACTACTGCTGATCATTTTATTGACTTGAACATATTAGGAAATGCTTTTCAGGGTGATTTGTTCCATCACTTTCCCAGGAATTGAGGTGAGATTGACCCTCATTTCTCCATGTCCTCCTTGCCCTTCTGGAAGATAGAAGTGATATTTGCTTTGTTTTCATTCTCAGGAAATTTCAGTGCTTCCTTTTGTGTGTGTGTGTGTTTAGAGTAGGACCCTCTCTTCAATGTATTTTGTGGTTTTTGGATCTTTTTCTCAGAGGTGTCACTTATTAGATGAAAAGAATAGTAACTGTACATGTTTATATCACCTATCAGACAGAAATTTTCAAAACTCTGTCTTAGACCTAACACAACGAACAGCTAACAGGTATCCATCCTTTCATTTTTTTTTTGTTTCAGGCAGGAGATTCATAATGGCACCCTAAAAACCCCATCAATCAGGATATACAACAGAATGACCAAGGTAAAGGCTTGATTAGTAGGAGATATGCTGCCACACTTGATATAGAAGAATAAAAAAAAAGGCAAGTCTGTTTCCTTCATCAAGGTTAACCCTAAAATAAAAACACTTGCTGATATTTTATTTTCTAATTCCTTTATTTTGTCACAAAACAATAAAAATGTCCAAATGAGAGCCTATTTCTCACTCTTACAATTTATTAGACATATAGCAACAACAACAAAAATTCATTCACAGATAATGAAAAAACTCAGCAAGCTCATACATCAAAAAATTATGCCTTTGTTAATCCCAACTTTACTCTTATACTCCAGATCAAAGTGAATGAAAAATTAGTGTTTAACATTGCAATTGCAAAATGCAGTCTTTCCATTGTTGTGAGTTCTATACCCTTCAATTGACTTTGGTTCTTAATAGCTTTGTGATTACTTGAAATCATGTCATACATGTATGTATGTAGCTTCATTTAAAGCCGTGGGATATATTCACCTGTATTTTAACTCTTTAGAATGTCCACTTTGTATTTGCCTGATTCATCTGAAGTACTTTATAGGAGTCGATCATTATATTAGAAATTACCAAAACCTTGTCTTGTGCTCATCAGAAGTAATGTAGTGTCTTTCTCCTTGAACAAGCCAATGAATGATGTTTTTCTTGCACAAGTATTTAAAAGTTAAAAACAACAGAAAGGGCATCAAATTAATTCACTAATTTCATTTAAGTGTGGACTGCAGTATTTTGCCTGCCCCACCACTGTTACTTGCTTCATTTTGCCAACTACAGCGTTAAATATGCTTAAATATTATTTGATTGCTGTCATATCTTCTCTGATATTAAATTAATAATTATTCAAATGCTTCTTTTCACTGCAAGTCTTGAGTTTATAACTCAGGGGTACCAGTCCTGACTGCTATAGCTGTTGGCATCCTCAAAGTTATTAAAATCACTGAATCTTGGTAAAACCAACAGAAGCATGGTACACATAGTAGAGTTTGTGCCCATTGCCATCAAAAAGAAATACAAACAAAACTATTTAATCAAATTTCTTGATCATATATTTGCAGTAATGCCCTGAGATAAGAATGTTCTTGAATTTTATATTCTGCTCCAATCTTAATAGGACTTCTGGCTAATTTACTGTCACGAATATAAAAAGCTGTTCACCAAGGACCAGAACAATTCAACAGAAACATTTCTATCTTTCATGAGATTTTGACAGAACCCATCAATATATGGAGTAAAACTGTTACCACATTATTCTGAAATAATTCACTTCTAAAATAGCAACATCCAGTACTCACTATGCAATAGAATTACTAGAAATTTCTAGAACACTTTGAGTTCCATTTATAACTTTTTATATTTTCACAAGAATCCAATTAGACATTCCTAATGGAAGTGGACAATTTTTCAGTAACATCTGGGTTCAACTGAAAAGCTATTTCATGTTATTAAGTGTGGAAAACCTTTCAGCTAGCACCAGTTTTCACAGATTTCTAAAAGACTGAAGGATACTTTGTAGACCTCTTCCTGAGAGCCAAAGAGGGAATAGCAGAGTTGATCTTTTATCTTCTTCTTGGCATTCTGTTGTAAGTATCATTAAGCATGATGGTTTTAAGTCTTCTGTTTCAGAATACCCATTTACAGAACTCAGTATAAAATCCTGTTTCTCCTATGAGAGCACAAAGTAGTTTAAAATGCAACCTGATTTAATATAATTGCCATGTTCCAGTCCCTTACCTCTCCATTTAAGAAAACAACAATTTTTATGAGTTTGTTATTTTCCTTTTTAAATACACTTTTCAGATAAAGTATAACAGCCAGCAATTTCTCTCTCTCTTGATAGAAATACAGTGAAAATGAGCTCCCTCTTGTACTCACCCTCATTAAAGAAGACTCAGAAGAAACACCTGTCCTCTCAAGTGAGTAACAGATCTCTGCCAAGGGTGACAGAATGAAAAATTTGGGATTCATGACAATTGACATCTCATTGCCTTCTTTCCATTTTTTTATGGTTTTCAAACTCTGAGATGCTGATATTCTTAGATAATACAGTGAAATGTGCTACCCTAAAGTCCCCTTCCTCAAAGAAAGCGTTTCAGCCCATGTCACCAAAGTTCCAACACCAAGCGCTAGGGTATCGGGGGGAAGACACTGAATGTTCCATTTTTGGACCTCTGAGCTAGATGCTCTGTCTCTCATATTTAGCTGTAGACAAACAGATTTCCCCTCTTCAGAAGATGCCATTGACAGTAGCAGTAATAATACACGTACTCATACCACCAGCAACAACAAAGGCATTATGAGCAGTAAATGTTGGTAGTATTAGCAAATTCACAGTTACTCAAAGTCTATTAGATACCCAATAACAATACACCAAAACCAATACTGAGCCAAATTCTTTATTGATTGGTTGGACTTTCTTCTTCCATCCCTTTCTGGCTTTACACAATGAAATTATGAGAGTAGCATAAATATTTGAGAATTTACAGAAATGTACAACATATGTAGTAAACTTTATTTATCCAGTGGATTTGAAACCTTGACAATTTACTGATGCCATGTTTTCAAACACTGCTTCTCTGTAGATTTTAAAAATAGGAGATTCTCACCTAAATACATCTCTGGCAGACAAGGTTTTAAGAATAGGATCACAAATTTCGAGGTTGCCAATAAAACTGTAAGATTGGACAGCATCGGAAAGCAACAACAACAAACAACAACAAAACAGCATTGTCCTATTGCTGTCAAGGGAGTTATACTGATTTTGTGCAAGTTGAGAATCCTATCATAGTTTCTGCTACAAGTAATTTATGATCTAATTAAGAACTTACTGCTTTGTCAGCATTAAGTAACACAGCAGGTAGGGAAGTAGAGTTTTAGAGAGAATATCTCTCTCGAGTCTATATAGCGACCAGTATTACAGGCTAAATTGTTCTTGCAACAACCTGGACAACAGCTTGTGGAGCTACAGATGTCAAATAAATTAGCTCATTTTTAAAATCCATTGAGGGTCTTTCTCTCAAATTACGGCAAGTACAGTCTAATTCAGCTGTTAAGGAACCCAGCACTTAGCCATGAACTACTTGTGTATAACTTTATGTGCAAG
This sequence comes from Odontophorus gujanensis, assembly GCA_013399175.1. NCBI lineage: Eukaryota > Metazoa > Chordata > Aves > Galliformes > Odontophoridae > Odontophorus > Odontophorus gujanensis. Next base: position 10,872 of record VXAB01014221.1, on the reverse strand, counting down.
TATGAACTCTCTTTCTTGTTATTTTTGCATGGAGTAAGAACTTTTCAAGTTAATGTGTTACATCCATTGTCTAGTAGAGAGCTTCCTCTAGATCAAACGGTAAAATTTTCTGTGGATCGTTTGTTGTTATTGTTGTTTGAGGTAGAAATAACTCTGATACATTAATGCCAAAATCTTACTTTAATCGTCATGAATAAATTTGGTTGGACCCTCAGCCTCTAGACTTACAGTAGTGTATACCAGCTCATTTCTGGTTTCTTAGCAAACCACAACTAGACAGCAAAAAATTCGATAAATTAATCCACCTGAGTCAGTCGATAAGCATAATGTGAAAAGGAATAAACACATTTAAAGTTATTATTTAAATAGGTGTTGAGTCTCTATAAAGGCTTCAGACATCTGTGAACCACATGTAGAATGACCAGACACCAACACAAAGGAACAATTGATATAATATACACCATGCTATCTGCTTCTACTAACTGGACTACATTATTCTTCTCCAAGTACTCTGTAGATTCTGAATTGTTGTCATGGTTTTATGATTGTTGTTACTGGTATTTCACATCATAACATCATGTAGTGCAGTGGGATTTGAAGAGTTAATGTTCCAGCTCTGTGGATCATAGACAGCTTCAGGTATACCTGTCTCAGAAGAGAAGAAAAACTTTGTACCCCACAGGACTTTGTGTTGCTATGCATTTTTCTGTTTTCAGCTCAGAGGGAAAGATAAAAACTGTTTGCATGTCACGAGACACTCTCTTTCCTTTTGATTGACTCAGCAGTGGGTGCTCGCTGCCGTCTCACCTTCAGCATTTAGCGTAAGGCCTTTGGTTTATTGGACACTTTCTCTTGCTCATTTTATTTGATTTATTAGTTTCAATTCCAATTATATTGTATTATATTATGTTATTTTGCTTTCTGTTATCTTACTTAGTAAATTAACTTTCCTCCTCAGATCGTTGCTGCTGTTTTGTTTCTAGGCCCATCTCCCTCTGCCCTTTTCCCTTTCCCACTTCCCCTTTCCCGGGGCATGGGTCCATGGGTCCCTCACACCAATCATCACAGAACCGGGCCGAACCAGTCCGTAAATGGTTGACAACTGTTGAAGAGTTTCTGCTTAGATTTCAACATATATATTGTACTGAAGGAGATAAAATGAATTGTTGGCAAATGCAACATGTGCAACCTATAAGTGTCTCAGAGAAAGAGGATAATAATGGTAGCAGTAATAGTGCTGGTGACTCTATGTCCACCCCAGAGTCACGTGAAAAAAACAGGTGTAGATGTGGGGTAAAGTCCCGGCCACATAAATAGATAGATAGATAGATAGATAGATAGATAGATAGATAGATAGATAGATAGATAGATAAAATGGATGAAATTGTTCTGTAAAGAAATCTAAACAACAGGAGGAAAACTGTGAAGGAGTGAAGAACGAACTGGTGATTAGGCCGAGCAAAGTGGGGAGGATGTGTTGTTGCAAACACTGAACAATGTGGTTGAGAAAATATAATTGGGAGGGTATATGATAATATGCATAAGATTACACATTAAAGCAACTAAATCAGCAAAAAAGATATTTTAAAATGCTTAAGAAAGAATACACCCTAAAATAGAGTTGGAAAAATAACATAGTAATCCATTTCTGAATGGGAATCATAGAGAAGGAAGTGGAATTCACACTTAGGTACAGATTCTGACAAATATTCACCCTTGGCTTGGGAGTAGAATTACATCTGCACAGCAAATTTACAAGGAAAATAAGGTACTCCACCTTAAGAAGTTGATTAAAAAAAGTGTAAAAATGGAAGGTGAAGAAATTCTGGTGAAGAACTAAGGATATTTCAGACCTATTTTGATTTGAGCAAAGAACAAAACCTTGGGGAATTGTAAAAATTATGACCAAGGCTGTGAGCAAATGTGCCATCAGGAATACACAGAATTTTGTGACAGCAGTACACTGGACAAATATGGGAGATGGGAAGAGATTAAATTTAAATTTTTGCAAGTCAGTGAAGTATATTTTAGAGGAAAGAAGTTCTGTGGTCATAGAAACAAAACAGAATGAAAGTGAACTAGAATGTGCTGGAACAGATTTTTCTTATAACAAACTATTCTTGATGACACAGACAACAGATTGAATGTATCTTGAATAAAATTATAACAGTATAATAGAAATTAAATGCCACTGAAGTAAAGTCCCTGTAAAGACACCAATGTGAGATTTGTAGTTAGAAAAAACTGAGTGAAGACTTCAAGAATTCGAAATGAAGTTATACAAATATTTGCAAAAGAATGTGACAGGTTCTTTATGGAAGAAAAAATATTAGGAGCAGATAAAAGTGTGAACAAGCTCACTAGTTCTCTAACATCTCTTCATATTCAACGAGAAGAACAATGGAGTTCAGATAGCTGACAAAACTCAAGGTGAACCCAAATTTTGCTAATTGTAGTGACAGAGATCGCCCCTATATACACATCTGCTGTCTAAAGTATCACAGATATCTGACCTATATGACCCAGGATCTATAGGACACTCAGTAGTGGTATCTTTGAACCCTTGTAATTCATCATAACTTAGAATACTTTAAGGAATCTTCTCTGGCCTTCAGCTGACACTCCAGAATATTAAGAGGCCCATAGTTCTGTGACATGGATAAATGCTTCATGCAGACAACATGGACAACCTAAGTCATCTCTAATAACTATAGAGATCTTTGTATGCATCTGAGTTAATCTCAAATTAATCATATGCAAGTGAATGTACTAGAATTACTAGAGATGATAATAAAATAAAGAATTGGCAGTTTTAAGTGCTACAAGTTTTGCAGAAATTATGGACTACAAAGAGAAGAGATTCCATAAACTAAGAGGTAGAGGAAAAGGATAAAAAAAAGGTCAATAGACTTTTTAAAGTCACTGATGTTCATAAAATACATGAATACATGGTTAATATAAGAGAGAAAATAAGTCACTATGTGATATGCTATTATATGATTAATTTATTAAAAATTAAATTTAAAAAATTACAAGTAGGTCTGACAGGAATTGAAGAAACTGTAAAGTATGAAAAATATAAGTATAAAATCAATTATTTGCTATGTAGTAGAATCTCATGATACATTATCACAGCAGTAATGCACATGCTGAATATAGTCACATTGAATATAGATATGTCAGAAAGCAACCTTGATGGGAATACTTGCAATACTGGAGAAGGTGATAAAATTTTGAATTCATTTATGATAGTTTAAGTTAGAGGTACATTAGCAGTTATGTTCCCATTGAGATCTCAGGTAACGGGAAGGAATAAAAATAATACATAGTTTTTATATTGGATAATCTAAATGCCTTTGACTTCAGCAGAGATAAGTAGTGAGCATGTATTTAACTTGGAGTCAATGACTTCCTAGATATTTTGATTGAGATGAATCTCACATTCTAGATAAAATAAGCTATAGATTTCAAAAATGATTAATGTATTTGTCTAATGACTTTTTACTGAACTAGATCAAATGCTTTACAAATTCATTCAAGAGGATTTATTGGTTTAAGTGATTTTATACCTATATATCTTTTGTGAGTATATCAAATTATGACTTTTGCCTTAAAAAGAAAAGTGTTGAAATGTAGTTATCTAGGAACATGCTAGAGTTATTTATCTTCATTGCCATGCAGGTAGGTTTTGATGAGGTCTTCAGTTACGAGAAATATAACAGTACTTTCATACATCGTTGAATCACAGTCATTAAAGCTGGATAAACCCTCTAAGACCATGTAGTCCAACTGTCACCACCATGCCCACAAAACCATGTCCCTCAGTCCCACATCACCATGATTCCTGAGTTCATCACTTCCCTTGGCAACCTGTTCCAAAGTATCACCACTGTTTCTGAGAAGAAATTTTCCTTAACATCCAACCTTAATGTCTCCTGGTAAAACTTGATGCCATTACTTCTCATCCTATCACTAGTTACCCAGGAAAAGAGGTCAAGCATCACCCTTTCAAGGATTTGTAGTGAGCTGTAAGGTCTCCCCTGAGCCCCATCTTCTTCAGACTGAACAATCCCACTTCCCTTGGCCACTTCCCATAAGGCTCAGGCTTCATAAGGCTTCAGGGCCCTTCTCTGAACATGCTCCAGCACTTTCAGCCCAAAAATAAACACAGTACTCAAGGTGCAGCCTCATCAGCTCCAGGTTAAGGGAAAAATTGTCTCTCTAGTCCTGTCGTCTGCACTATTTCTAATACAAGCCAGGATGCTGTTGGTCTTCTTGTCAAGCTCAGCAAACTACTGGTTCATATTCATCTGGCTGTTGACTAATACACCCAGACCATTTTCCTCCACACAGCTTTCCAGATACTCTCTCCCACACCTGTAATACTGCAACAAAAATTTGCTTTTCTGTGCAATTATCAGGTCTTATCAAGAGTTATTTATTTATTTATTTATTCATTCATTCATTCATTCATTCATTTATATTTTATTAAACATTGCAAGGAACTTGAGCTTCTGTAGTCATTCAGGTCTATCTTTCTATCATTTCTGTGGCCCTCCTCTGGATGTGCTCAAACAGGTCAGGAGGAGTCCATATCTGAACACAGTACTCTGAAGAATGTTTCATCGGTGCAGAGTAGAGGGGTACGATTTCCTCCCTTAACATGTCTAGCCTTCCTTCTGCAAGGCCCACATTACATCCTTATCTCTAAATTAGAGAGAGGTGGAATTAAGTGGCTTAATTTTTAATCACCATGTGGAATTTCTCACATCAGTGTTGACAAAGCTTTTTAGTCAGGCAATACTCTACAGGAAATGTAGTTTTCCTGTACCTTAACTGGAAACTAGTTCAGAAAAGATAACTGTGGTAATAGACATGCAAAACAGCAGAGCTGCAGGAATTTATGGAAGATTTATTTCAGAAACCTTAAAAATTTTAAAAACTGAGTAAGAGATATGAGGAGGTTAGTAAAGATCTGTGGACAGTGCTCATGAATGTAATACTCAAATCCTTAACATATCAACTGCATTGTTTCTCATAATGTTCTGTTGCCAGGTGCAAAGCATGCAACTATAGTACTTCTAGAACAAAGAGATCACGTGGGATAATGTGGGGGGAAAAGAATTGTGAGCTTCCACAGAAACATAATGAATAGCATGCCCCAAAGCTTGTTTCAAAACATATTATGAACAGAAAAATGAGCTGGACCTTTCTTTACCTGTGTTTAATTGAAAAAATAGGCAATTGTTTTTAATTTTCAGTGATAAATTTTGTCTTTACTCAGAGCTAAGCTACCTTACTCTGGAGAGATGGAGATAGAATGACTTAAATTAATAAGACAAATTCAGATAGCAATTAATATGAGATGAGAATTTATTCAAATATTGTTTTTACCAGGTACAGAGCTTTCTTTTTTTTTGTTTGGTTTTTTTTCAGTATTTGAGCCTAAAAGTAGGGTTTTTGTGTTTACCCATAACATAAGGAAATCTCCTGAGATTATTTCAGTTGATTCTGTTTACAACAGAACCAGTTTGTTGTAGATTAACATGTAATTTAATCAGTATTTCCAAGCTTTTAGTGACTTAAAGATTTCAAAATCAATATTTAATAAAGATAATGCTTAGTATGCCCCACACAGAGTGGGTCCTGCCTGGCTTTTCTAATAACAGCACACTGCTCTCCTCTATCTCCAGTAACTGCATTTAGAAATGAAGTCATTTAACAGAGAAGTATTATGAATAAATTTCACATGCTTTTGAAAAATTAATTCAAGTGTTAGAAGATTCTTTTTGTCCCCTGAAGTGTAACCTTCTTCCTGCCTCGCTTTTCCTTCCAGTGGAGAAGAAAGCAGTTGTTTTCTCAGTGAAGAAAAAATGTGTTCTTTGAGGGACTAAGGAGCCATACAAACTGACACAGAGGGGGAGAGTGCACCTATTGTGCTATTCAGACAATCAGATGAGCAATATTCTGCTTCCCCTAAGTCAGTCAACCTGTTTTTTTAAATTTAATTTAATTTTTTTGGCCTACATCAAATGGAAGTAGAAGATAGATCTTTTCAAAATGTAGATTCCAGGAGTATTCAAAGCATATACTCAGAATACGTCATTCTCTTTTCTCATTGTAAGCAGTAAAAAAAAAAAAAAAAGCATAGAAAAAGCATTTCCTCTGAAATTGCCCATGGTAGAACAAGGGAGAATGGTTTTAAAATAAGACAGGGGAGATTTAAGTTGGACATTACAAGGAAATTTTTCACTCAGAGGATGGTGACACACTAGAACAGGTTGGTGAGAGAGGTGGTGGATGCTCCATCCCTGGAGGCATTCAAGGCAAGTCTGGATGTGACTCTTGGTTGTATGGTCTATTGGCTGGTGACAATGCCCATGGCAGGGCAGTTGAAGCTGGATGACCTTTGAGGTACAATTCAACCCAGGCCATTCTATGATTCTACAATTCTATGGTCTCTAGTTAGATTCTTCGACTTAATATATACTCAGTGATATTCTTTACAAGGATTAATAATTCTTCACTAATACCAACATGCCTACTCTGACCAGAATCAATCATGACACTTTTTAGAAGTTACAATATTTTTTTTCTTTAAATATTTGTTTCTGTTAAGTGGTGAATAAAAGTATATTGGCTTTATTATCTATAAAATGTTATATATCTCTCTGGATTACTGTAAGCTAGCATATCATTGCAGACTATTTTAATAAATAAATTGAAAAGGCCCCGTGATGCCTTCAAGATCAAGTATCTCTTGTATTGTAGTATTGTAATTTAGCTGGTCCTCTGGGTGCTTGTCACTTCTACAATTTGGAGGCCAAAACTTCATTGATTCGATTGCTCTGATGTTAGGGCTTTCTTTCTAAGATCTGGGGTAGAGCTATATGCTTTCTTCTATGCACACAGAGTGGTATTGAATGTTTGTCCCCTCATGAGAGATATAACATGATGAGTAAATCACAGAGATGCACCATGGAGGGGGCATAAGAGTATCCTTTATTATTTTTAGTACAGAAGAAACAGTATACGAATGCTTCAATTTATACTTATTTTAACCTGTGCTTTTATATATCACTACAGTTATTGACAAAAGCTTCTTCTCTACTTTTCCAGTAAATGGAAGCAACTGTCTTCAAAGATTCAGACAGTAAAACTAGAATGGATTGTCTAGACTATTCTCCTGTATGATACAAACTGTTTTAAGGACTGTAAATTAGTGCTTGTTTGAAGTAAAACATATGTCTTAGGAACATTATTGATTTTAAAATTTCTAGTGATGGAAAATCTACAGTAACCCTTGATATGTTCTTCTACTGTTAAATTGTTATGTTTGATGAATACACAGTCTTTATTTCTACTTTGAATTTGTATTTGGTCTTCTAAAACCTAGTGTTGTATATGAGTTCATTCTGCACTGAGACGGCAAAGATGCAGTCTGGGCAGAATGCAAAGTGCCTGCACTCTCCCCACAGCAAATAGAAACAATTCTTTGTTTCTGAAGGTAGAAACCAGTGTGCTAAGCAAATAATTTCCCAGGGCTAACCGAAGTGATTCAGCAAGGAATTCCCAACCACCTCATACTATGTTCAGACTTGGTCAACTCATTCAATGTATGCTAAACAGTTTCTTTATGTGCTTTCAACATAAAGTGTTTGGATCTTCCCTTTCTACAACTGTTCCAGCGGGGCACACTACCCAGTGCATGTAAGTAGATGTTACATTACCTTTCTCTTTTAGAAGATGCTGATAAATACAATAGCTGATGGAGAGGAATTTCATGGCATTCTTTACTACTGCATTGTGAATCCAAGGGGCACATGGCAGTACACAGAAAAATATGTATTTTTCTGAATCTAATAATAAATCATGTTTTCATTTTCTAGGATTACAAAGTGTATGAAAAGAGCACAAAGTGTAAAACCACAAATTGGATCAATGATTTGGAAACTTGAATGCTCTAAATTTTACCATTATACCTAAAAAATTATTCTACATGTAGTCCATGCTTTTTCCATGGTGTCTTTGAGGACTCCAACTTCACTGCCCTGCAAACCATTTTATCTAGGCACTAACCTTCAAAATAGAGAAAGGTTAGCAAGAAAAGGTTAGTCCTTCCTTACAGTGTGAAGAACATTGATTTTTAGTTCCTCTTCTTAATTCAGGCCATTCTCTGAAACCACTTATAGGCTCTTAATAAGCAATTCTACCAGGAAAAAAAGAAATCCTTTGCAAAACTTTTTAAAAGAG
>VXAB01014203.1:0-20804 GCA_013399175.1 Odontophorus gujanensis | reverse complement strand
TCTCCAGCAGCTCATCCCCCATTAAAAGTGCGTTAAGCAACCAGAGGCAATTTAATATGTATAGCAAAAGAAATCTTCCTTCCCAAAAGATGCTGTGGATGTGTTTTAAACTCCTGTAGGACACCCGAGCGCTGTCTGCACAGAGGGGCGAGATCTTAGGCACCGTGGGCATGCAGTCAACGCTTGACCAGAGCCAGCGGGGTGAGTCCAGGCCGTGCTCCAGGCACAGCGCCCGCTGTCAGCGCGGCCGGGCCGCGTGCCCCATTTGTCACCCAGGATGTCGCGGCGATCCCCCTGCGGCACCGAGCACGGAGCCGGGGCCCGGGCGCTCCTCGCACCGGGGCGGAGCGCGGTGGCGCCGGCTTCCGGCGGCCCCAGCCAGGTTGCGAAAGGCTGAGGCTTTCCTCCTCTAGGGCTCTCCCGGCACCGGCGACATGGAGCCGCCGGTGGGACGCGCCGCCCGCCTGGCCCTGGGCCTGGCGTTGCTGTGCTCTGCGCTGCGTGCTGCCCGGGCGGCGCCGGCCGGCGCGGGGCCCCGCTCCGCCGTGGGTGAGTCCGCCTGCGGGGCAGCGGCCGAACCGGGTGTGGGGTGGCCCTGTCCCGACGGGCAGCCTCGGCCTGCCGGCTCAACGATAGCCGGTTCTGCCCCGTCCCGAGGCCGAGCGCTGACTTGTGCGTCCTGTCGCGTGTTTACCCAAATATAGCCAGTTGCGCTTCTATGTCCAGCTAGCTGCAACATCGGGGCGGTTTTAAATACACAACTGCGTTGCCGTGCAGGTTACAGGTTACGGGGAGGTTCAGTAGGACCTTTATGTAGCTGCCGGGGTACCTGGCTCTCCAGGCACTGGGGCGAGCCCTGCCCTGCTTGCCCGCCGTGCCCTGCAAACACTGTCTGCGTGTGTGTGCCGTCAGCCGGCAAACACGCTCTGATCGGCCTGATTCCAGCACAGCTGAGTGCCTTGGAATTGGTTCCACAGGCATCACAAACCGCTGCGGAGCCACGTTCAGCCCTTTCTGTGTCTCTCACGGTGTCGCGGATCTCAGAGGTTGCTGCTGGGCTCAGCTTCCTTAAATAAAGCTCCGCAGGGTCAGGCCGTGTGCTGCCTCTGCTCTGTCACCGACTGAGAATGTGACCCTGGGAAAATCAATTGGTGGCTGTCCCACTTTCACAGCAAGTACCCCAGACACATGTTCCTTTTCCAAATGCCTTGAAATAGACAGAAAGAAAGTACTTACATATATTTCGCAGTACATAAAGGCTGGTGGTTTCGCACAAGCGTAGTTCATCATATTCAACATATTCCTATACATCTTAGTGCTCTTTCTATTTATTTATTTATTTTTTCCCCTCATGTGTGGTACTAAGCAGCAGTGGCTGAGAATGTGTCAGCCTGGACAGTACTGAGCATGTAAAGCTTCCTGGTAACACACCCAGGCTGCTGGAAGAAGTGCTTAGTAATCCTTGCGTACATGCTCACATGCTGTTTCTTGTTGGTTCTTTTTTTTTTTCCTAGTCCATTATCTTTTATAGTAACTTAAATCCAGGCAAGATCTACGAAAAGTAATTAAGACTGCAGCTCCCTCACTTTTCAGTTGGTGGAATTCAGAAGTCCCCTCTATCGCCTCTACTTTTATTACTTCCTCAGCTCTTGGGTCTCCAGATTGCTGTAAATGAAAAGCTTCTTATTCCAGCCCATACCAACTTCCTTCTTTTTTTTTTTCCCTGCTGAATTGCTTAAACCTGTGCCTCATTTTCTGTTTTCAGTTTTTCTAAGCAGATTATGTGAAGGACTCATGCCAGGAATGCACCACTCACTCACCCTTATCAGACAGGAAAATCATCAATTTCTTTTAAATTAATTCTCTGAAAATTCAGAGAGGAATGGCAGTAGAAAAACTGGAGCAAACTTTGAGTTACCCATGTGTATCCAGTTCACATTTGCAAATTGTAATCACAGACCCACAAAACTATTACTTTTTTTAAAACTAAAAGACTTGCATTTTTCAGAAATCGCTGTCAGCGATTCCTGGTCAGCTTTGGATTCAGCTAATAAGTACTTTTTTTTTTTTTTGTTCCAGGCTATGTAAGGAATGGTATTCTTGAAAGCCTGTTGGAAATAATGCATTTTCTTTAATCTTTGTTTTCTGAAAACAGGGCAGTTCTGGCATATATCTGACCTGCATTTAGATCCAACTTACCACATCACTCCTGATCACACCAAAGTTTGCTCTTCTTCCAAAGGAGCCAATGCCTCTAACCCAGGCCCTTTTGGAGACTTTTTATGTGATTCTCCTTATGAACTTATTTTGTCAGCCTTTACATTCATGAAGGATACAAAACAGCAGGCTTCATTCATGATTTGGACAGGGTAAGTGTTCAAGTCACTCTACAGAACAGTACTTCACAAATTTATATTTTCACCAACACATCTCAATTTTAGTATCTCAAAAATATTACTTTTAAATAGTCTGTTGTCTTGACTGAATGGCTAGTAAGTGAAAGATTGAGTGAATATTATTAGGCCTCAGGAGCAGATCTTGATTTCTATAATCACTTGAAGATATTGTTTATAGGGACATTTACAGCATGGCTATTAGCATAAATTAATAACAGTGGTGAAGGGAGGGTGGGAAGTGACAAAAACTGAAGAGTAAGAGGAATAAAGGACTGGAATGAATTGTCATGGAAGGTTCTGGATTTTCTGAGTCTTAAGGGCATTACATATGAAGTGGATTCTTTTTTTAGAGGATGCCTTTTATTGGATTCTGTGAGAGGTAACTAGAATCAAAAGTATTACAGTTTGCAACTTCTGATCGTGAACTCTTTGCTCATAACATTTTCTCTTTTTTCAGAGATAGCCCTCCTCATGTTCCAGTGGAAGAACTCTCCACAAAGCTGGTCATTAATATCATTGGCAATATGAGTTCTACAATTCGTAGTTTCTTTCCAGATCTTCAGGTTTTTCCAGCCTTGGGAAATCATGATTACTGGCCACAGGTAGAGCAAATGAGAAATTTGTCTATGTACCATATTGAATTTGTTCCTAGTTCTTCAGAGGGCAAGTTAAAAACAAACAAACAAAAACAACAAAAAACAGCAGTGGAATATTGTTTTGGAAACAGTATCATACAGTCCTTCAATTTGCATTTAAAATTATCAGTAATTCCAATCAAGAATACAGAGTACACATGTGTGTGTTAAGTCACCTAAACAAATGTTCGTGTCAGGTAAAATCTATACATTGCCTGAGGTGATGCAAATTTCCTGCTAATCATTGTTCATGGCTTAGAACCACCAGGTCTTATCAGTGTGTTAATACACACTCATTTTTCCTTGCTGTGTAAGTCAGGCAAGTGTGTACAGTAACAACCTGACTGAGATACATCCTCGGTGCATACGGCTGCATGTGGTAGGTTCAAGACTTACAGAAACACCTACCGAAAATCTATCTATGTACATCACTGGCTTATTTGTTTAATCAGAGACCATTGGAAGAATTTTTGTAATGTACCCATAGTTTTGACACTATTATTAAAATGTCTTTTTTTTCCTTTTCTCTCCTTATTCAACCTTTAGAAATATTCCCATTGACAATTTACTGGATATGTGGGTCACTGCAGCCGAGGACAGTGTTTCTTTGCTTTCAGTGTTGTATGGATATTGTTCTTGGCATAGCTCAAAAATAAACAGTTGCTTCATTTGTCCTAGTGCTAGTTGACCTGGCAGCGGTCAGGACTGAGAAACAAATTCAGTCATTGGATCTGAGGGGATCGGAAGGGATGCTGAGGAGGTCAACTACAATAATTTGATAAAGACATTTATTCCAACCTTCTGTGCTATTCATTGGGCCTATAATGGGTTATTTGCTACGGAAAATGGTTTGGGTATACTAGTATCATTGCCTGGAGTTAGTGGTTCCCAAATCTGGGAGTAATAGAACTGCTTTTTGAAGGAAAAGAGCAATATGAGAAAGAAAATCAGAGCTAATTGTGTAGCATAGCTTGGAGCTGTGAGTGTCCAGATGAAGACAGGACTTCAGTCTTTTGTGTTCTGATGCTTTTAGTATAGCTTGACTTTGTCATATGTGCTCACAGGAGATCAAGTTGGTTCACCAGAGACTACTGGTAAAGCATTTTGGTAAATACCACCTTAAATGAAGTTTAATTAATTGAATCAGTTTTATCTATTTGTCTGCTTATTTATTTATTAATTAATGTGTTTGCAGATAGTAGTTGTCCTTCAACATTCTCCTTTGGGGCAGAGAGAAAAAGCTGAGTACAGTAACCCTTCAGACAAAGAAAGAAAGAAATCCACATGGCAGACTTTGGCTTTGAATCCAGTGACTTTTTTGACAGAAGAGAGCTTGTTTATGAAATTGAGTTTGAAGGTGGAAAAAAAAATTGTCAGTGGGGGCAACTGGACAGCAAACAACATTTTGAAACAGGCTGCACACTGAGATAACTGTTGTAGTTTTCTCTGTGCTAAAACACATGAGTATTTCTGTGTTGCTTTGTTTGAAATGTCACACTTGGCTAATGTGCAGAACTGGCATACTGTTCTGGTCACTGTTGGAGGAAGACCATGGGTTTAGAAATTCCCCACTATGAGGTTGTTGGATTTTTTTTTGATGTTGAAGATGCTTCTGTTTTTCTTGTGGACATGTTTGGCAAGGTGTACCGAGGCGTGGAAGTGACGTGGAGCAAACCACATGCTGTAGGCTGTTCCAGAGCAGCTGTGAAGGCTGTTTGCTTATTGTGCACCAGAGAATTGTATTGCTTTCTGTTATGTTCTGACCTATCCATCATAACGATTTCACGGTCTTGGATGATTTTTCTAGCAGAACCTATTAAAAGTACTATTCAGATTAATCAAGCACTGCAATACCTTTCAAGTTGTGTATTGTGACCTTCGTTTTTCTGCATGGTCTTATTTTTTTCACATTCTTGGTTACAAGTACCCTAACTGCTGCCTGATCCAAATGTTCACAGAGCACTGATTTGCCTTTTAGAGCCTGAAACCAAACCACTTTAAGTCGGTAACGTGGCCTGTTATCTAAAGTCAGACTTTGCTGTGTCTGTTAGTGACTTAACTCCGGCTGAACCGGTATGGCGCAAAACTTTATTAGTAACTAATATCTGTGCATTGCAAGCAACGAATGTCTGAACAGATTTGTGATTGCACTGCTTCTAGACAGAAACGCATTGCCTAAGCCTCTAATAAAGTATGTTTAGTTTCAAAGATCTTAGGTCAAATTTTAAGCTTAAGAAAACATGTACTGTAAGAGTGTTCCTATTTTTTGACCCCTGATTTTTTTCTTCTAGCACTAAGGATCCAAGCAGGTACCTTAGGAAAGACAAGGATAAGCTGGAATCGTCCTGCTGGGCTCAGATGGGAGAGTGGCAGTACTTAGGCTGTAGCAGTTGGGCAGCCTAAGTGCTACAGTCCTTGTTAGAGCTGGTGGGAGAAAAGAGTAAAAAAACTTTTATATTTTAGATACTTTATCATCAGAACTATATGATGTCATAGAAACATTGGCAAATTTCCTCAAAATATTCCCTAGCACCTTAGAGGAATTTTGGGGAGCTGCTGTGAATCCCAAGTTGCATGAAAGAATCACCTTCTATCTAATAAACTTGAGTTCAAACTTTTCCTCCAAGAGACTGTATTTTCAAAAGGTAAATGTACTGTGAATATTCAGTTTATAGTTTTGCAGAATGTATGCTTTTCCACTTAGGTGTACTCCTAAGGCTTGAAATATTTCTGCCATTAGTTAATCAGTACATTAGCATTCAATAAAAGTAGACCTGACAGCAGTTTGTTAATGAACAGCATTTCTGGATGGAGAGAAGTCTTTTTTTTTCTTTTTTTCTCCTTATGTTCTTCCCGGTGATGACTGGTTACACGTATGTGTTTTGAGAAAAGTCAGGTGGGATGTTGCTTTTGTTTTTATACATGTGTCTGAACGACAGTACTTAAGCAAGTTCTACTGTCTCACAGGATCAGCTTCCTGTAACTACCAGTGAAGTTTACAATGCTGTAGCAGATTTCTGGAAGCCTTGGCTAACTGATGAAGCAATCAGTACCTTCAGAAAAGGTAAAATACATCAGTAATACATTGTAATGTTAGGGCTTAGAGAACTAATGATCCTATAGATCTGTCTCCTTTGATCAGATAAGTTGCACAGAAGGAATGTTCAATGAACTGTCCATAATACTTCCTCTGGAAGAAGTTATTTATCTTTTTCTATGTCACTGTTTATCTTTGGGGCACGTTTGTTCTCCTCCAGTGCAATAATTACTGCTGCTTTTTATAACAAATGCAGCTTTATTGGCTTTGCACCAATACTTGTGAAGCAACCTTCAGGATTTCATGTTAAAATGAGTTTGTAGAGAAAGATGTATGGTGCACAAGAAGAGTTAAATTTAGTTTTACAGAAATTGATTAAATGCTGTTTCTGTTTTGATACTACAGGTATTTCGGAGTAAGTTTGTAACACTGTATTTCTTAAGTTTGTAATAGCATGCCGTCTTGATAATATTGTTAATTATGTTGTGTTTGTATTCAGCTTCCTAAACTGGGAAACTATTTATATCCTAATTATGGATTAGCAAAGGAGTGAAAAATTCAACTCAATTTCAAACCCAGAAATTATGGATTTGGAATTTTAATTTGTGTTTTGTGTCCTCTGGGTGAGAATGGAATGAAGAATTCTAATAGGAAAATAAAACTCAGCAAGACAGATCTTAAGGTATAATGTTGCAGCTCTGTTGTCATGGCTTCTCTGAAGTCTGGTGTTCTGTATGCCATGCAGAATTTTAGGAGCTTGGACTGATAGAAAAATATGATGTTTATTCTTAATTATATTCCAGTCTAAGGTTAATAGACTGTCAAAGTACAAGGCTACTATACTCAAACAGTTCTTCCAAGAGTAACGAGGAACCTGTGTGCTTATGGTACTTTAGGAAATGTATACTTTTAACAATGACTGCATCTTTGTCTGTGAAAAAGAGTTTCAGTGCAATTTTGCATGCACACTGTATAAATGTATACATTTATAAAAAACTCAAACACAAAAGCATTTACAGGAAAAAAAATGGTAAAATATTCAGTATCAACTTTTCCTGCTAAAATGTTGTTAAAAATGGATTCTTAATATGTTCTGATACGGTAAAGTGGTACACAGCTTGGCTAAGTGTGAGATGTTCAATGCTATTAGAAGGAAGAAGGCTGGATGTTTTTTCAGTGCTGTATTCTCACTCTAAAGTTGTGCTTTGAAGCCTTTTTTCAGACAGTGTTGATCTTATTTTCACAGGTGGCTTTTACACACAACTGTTTCAATCGAATGTGAACTCTCAACCGCTCAGGATAATCAGCTTGAACACAAATTTGTATTACAGCCCAAACCGTGTAACTGTGAATATCACAGACCCAGCCAAGCAGTTGGCCTGGCTGGAGGGAATACTAGAAGCCTCTTCACAAAAGAAGGAAAAGGTAGGGCCATGAGCAGAACCACTGGCATTGTTTGATTAAACTTTGAAAAAAAAAAAACAACGAGTCAAAATATAAATGTGCTTCTAGAAGAACATTAATGTTACCAAAGAGATTGTGAAGTTTCATTAATAGTTCTTCCTTGAATATTCACATTGTGTACATACTACAATAATCAATAAAATAATTGAATACCCTTTCAGAAATTATGCAGTGAAATACCTTTTCTTACCTACTATGTAAAACACTGTAGGAACCAGAATTAAAATATTTTTGCTTTTGCTTCTGAGTCTTTTTATTCACAAAATCACAGAACTGTAGAGGTTGTAAGGGACCTCTGCAGATTATCTAGTCCAGCCCCCTTCATAGCCTTTAATTTTAAAATGTGCACTCTTGGTCTGAGATGAAAATTAGTATATTTCTGTTATAGTTTTTATGTAATTGTGAGTATAAAAAAAAAAGGTTGTGTCAACCACAAAACTTAGTCAAGCTGTAGCAGTTGCTACAATTTGAGCATTAATAATAAATTACCATATAGTATTCAGTTCTTAAAGTGAGGCCAGTTGGCTCTTTTTAATTGACTGATGTGGGGATTGGATCATCAGCTGACCAGGAAAAGTGAAAGTTTGAAATATGAAATAAGAAAGTTTGAAATATGTTTACAGGTTTTGTCTTCTTTTTACTAACAAGGAAAATAGTAATTTTTTAACGATTATAATACAAAAGAGAGAGTTCCCTTTCTTGTGCAGTGGGAATCCATTTTTGGTCCAAGGCAGGGATTTTAACTAGTTCTTCTATTTCTGGTGAATGTCTGACCATGCAGGCTTTATAATATTTTAACAGAAGATTTCCTTACTCTCCTCTTGAAATGTCAGGTCATAACTCTTGCTGTAATAACTTTTTGTTTTCATTTCAAATAATTAATCACATTTTTCTTAGCACTATAATCGTAATGCAAAGATTTATCAGAACTTTTTTTTTTTTGCCCCAAGGATACACTGAGTTCATGAAGAAAAAAATACTTTTCTCATTAAGAATTTAAACATTCCTGCAGACTGTATTTTGTCGAACAAAACTGTTGTGATTTCCAGCTTTCAGAGTGCCATGTCGAAGATAGCAGTGATGAACTCCATTTTATAACAGTGCTAAGTTACAGCTAAAAGTGTAAGTTTTGAGGAAGATGCTAATTATGCTTTCTCTGTCTAATTCCTTAGGTATATGTAATAGGACACGTACCAATAGGATACTTGCCGTATGCAAGGAATACTACAGCTATGAGAGAATATTACAATGAGAGACTGGTAAAGATTTTTCGCAAATACAGTAGTGTTATTGCTGGGCAATTTTTTGGACACACACATAGAGATAGTATCATGGTCCTCCTGGATGAAGAAGGTAGTGATGTTTGTTGAATCCTTCATCTTTTTATTTTTGATTAAAAGCATATTAATGTTTTCTTGCATGGTGTTATCAGTCAAACTCAGCTATAAATGGAAATAATGGAATTTTGCTATGTTTCTACAAGAATTCAAGTCTTCCACACTTGCAATGTTTTTTCAAAGGGAACCTTGAAAGTCAGACTATCTTTTTTGCTGAAGTCAGAAGAGAATCTGCAAGCTTCCTATTTTTTTAATGAAGGCTTATGCCTAAACAAGAATTTCTAGTCTTAGTTCTCCACTTTCTCAGTGACGGCGTAAATTGTACTAGCTAGTTGCTATTGTGTAATGTGTCAAAGAGAATGTTCTCAGGCCAACTAGACATGCTCTGTGTTCTTGTGTTTTCTGCATCATTACTGTGCCTCTCTGCTGAGTTCCCTGCTGCTTTGAAGTTAATTAAGATAAGGGTAAGCAGGAGGCAGGGGAAAGAAAGTCTCTGCATGTTGCATCTCTTAGATCAGCTAATTTCCCTTCATGAAAAGCGCCCAGGTTTGAAAATTCTGTTTATTGCTTTGAAATCGCTTATTTTTAAGTATGGGTGTGTATGTACTCTTACATCTTTAGATGAGTCTCTCTAAGTAGTGAGTTAAATATTTGTGTATATACCATAGCAAGTGGTCCACTTCTTTGGTTCATGTGAAATCTCAAATATTAAGTGGCTCTTTATCTCTTTTTGCTTTATATGAACTCCTAAAAGTATGCCCAAAATCCTGACTGGGATCATAGAATGATAGAATCATTAGGGCTGGAAAAGACCTCAAGATCAATCGTCTATATACAGTGATAGGGTTACTTAAAGAAATCTAGACAGCTATCAAGATATATCTTTTTTACCTTTTTGCATGCAGTTATCATGGAATTAATGCCAAGTAAAAAGGAATCCAATCCAAGTGAAAGAAATGGCCTTTGACACGTTTAAATGGTTTTCAAGGGAGAAATATACCCACATATTTTTGGACCTTATCCTATTTGAGTGTGAAATCAACACCTGTACTGCAAATTTAATTGAAGAAATACAGAACTCATAAAAGTTTTCATATACAAGTAGCAACTTCAAGATTATTCTAATAATTTTGCATTTTTTGACAGAATTCAAAGTGTGAACTTTCATGTAGCTAAAATAGAACTCATGTATATTTGTACTATTTTAGGCTGTTTTGTTCATGTCATTTTTCTTTTAGACAAAATTTCAGAGAATTAGAAGTTCACATCACGCTGACTGATGTAGCCAACATCAGTGTGCTGAGATTGAGAGCTTAGTTCTATCACTTCTATCTGCTGATTTCCTAGCTTTCAAAGCTTCTGGCCTTTTGTGGAAACTGGCCTTGCAATTTCACTGCTGTGTTGTCAGAGAAAGGAATAGTTAAGGTTGTGTTTTGTTTTGTTTCTTTTTCCTTCCACAGTGAATATCACAATGTCTTTGCTGCATGTTCTGTTTATTAAAACCTTTACATGTCCTCATGTTTCAGTTGCTCTAAATATAAGTGTTCACATCCTAGGTTCTGGGCTGGATGAGTGAAATCAGGGTCAGTTTATGATATCTTAATGTTTCTAATAACATAACTACATCAAGGAGAAGTGCAAAAAGCAACATGAAGCACACCATGAAGGCTCAAAGTTCAGAATATTTCTTCAGCAGAAATATGCAACACAAAGAGACCTTAACTATAGGCAAGACCATTTAGCACCTAGGTGGTTGAATTGGTGGGAAGTCTCCAGTATAGATAAATGTAACTGATATGCAGTGGAATGTGGGCTGTGGTAATTTACCCACTTCTTTGGTCTACCTAGTGGAAGTACAGAACGAGTTCACAGTGATGCAGCTAATCCAGGGTTAAAAAAAAAGAATTGTGATGTTCCTAAGTCAGTCACTACAGTTCCTGCTGTATTGTTTTTCCCCAAAAACATTGTTTAATAAATAAATGACTGCAGAGTAACTGTTTCCTCATCTTTCCTTTTCCTGCAGGACAGCCGGTAAATTCCTTGTTTGTGGCACCTGCTGTAACCCCAGTGAAGAATGTATGGCAAATGGAATCCAATAACCCAGGTGTCAGATTGTATCAATATGATCTCCTTAATTATAGCTTGCTGGTAAGTAAGGGTTGTAAAATACGTTTAAGGCTTTCGAAATCCTTAAGTGCACTGTCATTAAAAATTACAGCAGGATGTCAGCCTTTGTAGTGTTATGGTAATCGGTGGAACTCAGGAGCTTACCGTTGTTTCTCTTCCTGGGAAAAGAAAATGAAATCTGAAAGACAACTTCATCAGTTTGTCTCCGTCTGCATGACTACTCAGTACTTCCTGTTCTCTATGAGTATCTCACAGTATGGAAACAAAGATGGTCAGAAATTTTCTGGGCAGAATCCTCAAACTGTTCGCAAAGAGCTCTGCAATGGTGAAAAAAGTTCACCTAAATCCTGGGCTTGTTTACATACCAATCTTTGCTGGAGACTGCCTGAGCTTTGGGAGGCAGTCTGTGAAATGCTTCTAAAGGTTGTAGAACTGCAGATGAAGAAAATCACACTTTTAGTCATGTGATGCCTTGTATAATTATGTAGCTTTTTGAATAATGTTTATACTTTTTGTAGGAAACTGTAAAGAAATTTAGAAAGGGACAAATCAGAATACTTCTATAGTATATATATATATTTGATTTTTGGAGGTAAATTGAATCCTGTATAGATATTTTGGCTCTAAATAACTTGCATGTTCTCTGGGTAATCCAGGGAAAAATCTTGCCCTTGCTGAGTTCAGTAACAGTGCATCCTGGGGCTTAACTGAAACGGGTTACCCTCTGGAGATGTGTGCTAATATATGGACTGCTCCTTCCTTGCGCAGATTTCACTCCTGTATCTTCATCACTTCTTCTTCCCCTGAACTCTGGGCCACTATTTTTCTCTCCATTTTGCTGTCCAAGCAGTACCCATAGGAGAAAAGTTTTGTGTTTCACCTTTTTACCCAAGTCCCAAACCAGACACAAGTGAAGAGGCATTTGGTTTACAATTTGGACAGGAAAGGCTTCTAACAGTGCCACTGTTTCCTTTTGTGTTCCTTTTTTCTTTTCCCCATCCCCCCACGATTACCACACTGCCAGTACCAGCTTTGGGTGTAAGCCCAGCTCTTGGGGTGGGACGTGACCTTCTATTCAGTTGTGAATAATGAGGAGTGACAGCTTCCTAATCAATGTATCACTCTAGAGACTTAATGAAGCAGGGAGGAAAGCAATACAGCCGTGCCTATTTTTTCTTCTTTTTTAACTGTAGGATCTTTGGCAGTTTTACTTGGACCTCAGAGATGCCAACGAGAAAAATGAATCGAACTGGAAATTAGAATACATCTTGACTAAAGCTTATGGCATTGAAGACTTGAAGCCAGAGAGTTTGTATGAAATGGCCAAGCAGTTGTCTGTGCCGCATAGTACGTTGTTTGAGCAGTACTACAGTAACTTCATCGTGAGTTATAACAAAACCATTGTCTGTGAAGAGGGGTGCAAGACCTGCCAAATATGTGCAATCCAATATCTGGATTATTCCTCATACACAGATTGTATCAATCAGGAAGAAGCATGGAGATGAAGTCTCCAATCCAATTTGTGTTAATATTAACCAGAGCCTTTGATTTAAAGAGTCCGCTCATCCTCTCACTCAAACTGATGCACTGGCAGGGAACCTGTGGGAATTCTGTGAGTTTCAGGGAAATAGTAAATCTCCCTAGATCTTTCTTCTTGTAATCATGTTTTCCTTCCATAACTAAATGAAAGCTGATTGGCTGTACAACAATGTGCAAATATTTGGCTGTTGTTTCAAATGTCTTATGCCTCCTCTAAGAGGCATCAGAATATGTGGGAATAGAAATTACTCAGTTCTTTGGAAATCCAAGCCTGTTATTAGGATTTATCCATGTAGGCAATACCATTTCAGGCGTGGAATTCATATGGGGGCAGATTTCAGTCATCTCCTGCAGATATTTTCAAAGCAAAATTTGCAAAACCCGTGTTTGCTGAGGCTGGAGTGCAGTTACCTCATTGATATGATGCCAATATTAGCATCTCCCTGTCCCCATACCAAGTTTCCTTTTCTCTCCTGACCCCTTAAATCTGGCTCTGTTTAGAGGCATATTCAAGTGACAACATCAGTGTGACTTAATGGATCACAAAACTCCAAACAGAAAATGCTTAGTGCAATTTCAGAATAAGTGTCCAACACCAAGTGCTGCTTTCTTCTAACAGGGCTCTGTGTATTAGTACTGCTCTCAAGCAGTCAGCTGCTATAAGATTTTGCAGCACCCTGTGAATTAGGTTTAAATTGATCAACAGCCATCATTAGACAGAGCATGTACATACAATGTGCAGCACATGTAAACACATACTTGTTATAACATTTTTTGGGTTTCCCAGGTTTCTCTTTTATCATAGAGCACTCTAATTCTTCATGTGAAGTTTATCATATATATCAGTTTACAAGTGCACAGGCCATTTATTGTGATTGTGATAATATTAAAGACAACAGTTTTTCTGTAGTATATAACCAAGAACAGTGAGTTAACGGGAATTTTCTGCAGACTGGTGTGAGGAAGTACAGAAAAAATTTCAATGGTAAAAAATGACAATTCCCTCTGTGTTGAAATTCAACCAAGAAACATGTTCTTGTGGTTTTGTTCATTAAAAAATGCTTCTGTTACCAGTGTCTCTTCTCCAAGGGCAAGTAAAGTTGTGGGTGGATAGCATGCTAACAATAAAAGGACAGCTGAGGTTGCTCCAGTTTGTCAGATGGGTTTTGTTCAATTCAATTTTGTGCTTTGGACAGCTGTCTCTTTCACTGTTCTGGGTTTTTTGCTTTGTTTTGATTTTTCTAATGTCTGTTTAAACTTGATACTATGAAACAACAAAAAAAAATAAAAAAAATATATAAAAAAAGGCAAAAATACCAAAAAAACAACAAACCACAAGCCATCCTGGAAATGTGCAATAAAAATTACCTAGTTATATCCTTCTTCTGTTGCTGAATCTTAGGGAAAACAGAACTGTGTAGCACATTAGTAGCTACAGAGCTCTTGGATGCTGTTGATGATCTGTTTGGATTCTTGCTTGCTTAGATTTTTTTTTTTGGTGTGTGTGTGCATGTCAACAGTTACTATTTAGTGAGCATGAACAAATAAATGTCTAGAAATGTCTAAATACCAAGCTATGATTGAGATTTTTTATAAAGGCATACAGTCTGAATTTATCTGAACTTTAGCTGAAGCTTTAGTTGGAGCCAGGAGTTGGATGGCACCAGCCAAAGGAAGTTGTTTTTGTTTCAGCCAGAGGGAGGTATCCTTCAAAGAGTTGTATTTAGCCAGGGTATGTCCACCAAGATGCAACTTGTAAGGCAGGCTGGCATTCTCTGCTTCTCTTGCGTGTAAATGCTTGTGCAAGGTGCAGACTGTACTGGCCAAGAGGAATCCAGGGATAGTTTGACTGCATCAGCTTGTAATTTGGAGCCTCTTTTAGAGATAAGTTATCCTTTCCTGACAACAAATTTTTTTTATGAAACAGTAACAATTAAACAGCTAAGAGGAATGACCTGATAAAGCTTCAAAATCCCACAGACAACATTTCACATGATATTTCACATTTCAAATGATATTTTGTGGCCCCATCTTCAAAGATTCGGAGGAATATTTTTAAGGTTGCATATGACAGAAAGACAAATTACACCACCTAGTGGAGTAGAAAGCTTTGTATATATCTATATATAGATATATATCATATATCTATACAACCTGGGATGTATTAGAAGGGAGAGTAACTTCTCAAATCTTCTAGGACTTACTTGCTAATTATTTTCTTTGCAGCAATACTGCCACCTTGCACATTTCTTCCTGGGGTATTAAATGATTTCGGGCTCTTAGAGGCCATGTCACTTAAAGGTATCCTGAACCAGGGTTCAGATAGGTGCAGGGCTATTCCCATAAATGGGAATAGCTGGAGCCTACAGAGGGGATCCTCAGAGGCCAACTCAGTTAGCCAAGAGTAAAGGAAATGATGAAAACAAAAGATTTCCTTTCAATTAGTTTTGCTGCTTTAATTATCTCCTGGAGTTAAGTGCCTTAGTTTATGTCTACCCTAAAATGTACTTTTGCCTAATAGGATTGCTTCCTTTAACAAGAGCTGGTACTGAGGGGCTGATTCCAGTGCAATTTGCAGGATCCAATTTGCAGGACACTATGTGTACCCTTAAAGTGTGCCTACCATCTGCACTGCATCTGAAAGACCACTCTCAAGAGCACACTGCAACCCGAATGAGAGCGCATTAAGTGGGAATGATCATTAAACTCAGATAAGAGGTGTGATTTTGATTCAAACTAAAATGAAGGTGCATCCCGAGGCCACCGTGAATTGATTTAGATTGGGGAAATGAGTGGTGGTGTCTCATCATTTCTATTGTTTTTCACTTGTCAACCTGAAGAGATGACTGGAGGAGATGGGCAATGTGTGAGTGTATTTTTAGTGGAAGTGGTGTTGAACTTAAGTTGGCTTAAGACAGAAATAGGGAATGTGGTACTTGTAGTTCCTTGTGATCCATTTTCTGTGTGGGCAGTTGATGAACACACAGAACCTTTAAGGATGAGTGTCTAGTTTAGCAGTTGTGTAAGTTCCCTTTGTGGAAGCAGACTTCAAAAGACTGAGTTGTCACATTTTTCTAAGAATAAAACCACTAGGAAATCCGTGAGGCACAGTCAAGGGAACTATACCGATGTCCATTGAATAAAGGGATTGTAAATGTCTATATAAGACTAGCTGCTTTCCTTCTTTACTTTCCAAAAACTGGAGGCTGTTTTTATCTGCTCAATGCTACAGCTTTCAGTAAAAAAAAAAAAAAAAAAAGGGAAGGGAAGGAAAAAGAAAAGAAAGAATTGCTGTAATTTCACTGGTCATCTGTCATCTCCAGCTTTCTTGTTCTGATGGAGGAAAATCCTACCTAGGAATTCTGCCCAGTTTTGTTAGTCACAGGTAACATGAATGTTGTTTTCATATTGATGTGAAATATTGTAGCTATAGAAATTCAAAGAAAACACATGGACGAAAAATTAACCAAAAATGTTAACCATCACCCATTTAAACAATTTTTGATAGATACAGGAATGGCAAGGGCAGTTTACTAAATGAATGTTTCCAGTGTTACTGGACAACTTACGCCAGATCTCATGAGCAGGCTTTATGTGTTTCTCAGAGCTGCCCGTGCTGGTGATAGGAGAGGACTGATCAACAGGACAGAGCATGCAAAAGGTGGCTGACTGAAACCACAATGAGAGAATTGCTTAAAAGCAAAGGCACTGAAACTAAAAACAGTGGAAATATGGCAAGCCACAGTCCAAAGCACTCGGTGAAGCAGTAGGAGGAGCACTGATCGTGTTAAGTCATGCTTATAAATGTGGCCAAATAATAGTTTTTCATGTGCAACTTACATTGCATTCAGTGGTAGAGCTATAAGTAAAGAGTGCCTGAAAAAATTCTTTGATTATCTGTATTTTCATCTAGTGATCTGAATCTAGCTGTCAAACGTGTTGCAGATAATTGCTGAAATATTCCTTCATCATGTCTTCTAATGTGCAGTCAGTAAAAGAAAATGAGCACACTGTTCTCATACCCTGTAAAACTCTGAGTTAGATTTTAATACAACCTCTCAGACATCAGGAATATTTAAGCTGGAAAAACTTCTCTGGAGCTGAATTTTTTCCTGTCCCAAAAATCACCCTGAGATTTCAATATGTTGCACTGGAATAAAACCAAGACATTGATGGGGTTTTAGGCAGGGAGATAGGCAAAGTGGAGATCTGCACCTGAGCAGGTGACATCTTCCAAGCTACCTGGGATGTTTGCCTGCATTGCACTGATTTGTGTCATGTAAATACAATACCATCTGACTTAATCATACAAACCCAAATAGGAAGAGTTGGAAGTTTGTGCCTCCTGGGTCTGGTTATTCTGGTTTGGTGAGTGTTGACTGTAGATGGATAACCCTTGAGGGGAAGTGAGGTGCTCTGCATCTTTCAGATTTTTATGTTTCCAAGGCTGCTAAAAGATGGCAGTTTCCATGGGTTCTTGTATAAGCAACTTTCTCTGGTCTAGCAGGATCTTCCTTCTTGTGGGTGTGGAGAGAAAAGCCTGTAGTGGTGTCACTAAAAATATATGCTGAAAAGCTCTTCGTGCAGATGGGGTTGAAACCTTAAAACTCCTGCGTACTGCTCTGGCTTCTTGTAATTTATAAACTGGGAAGCACCGTTTTTTAGACATTTTGAAAAGCCATTCCTGGCCAACTGCTCATTCCTAGTTTGTTGGACATTTAAAGCAGAACTTGTCCCTTGTAAGGGAATATTTTACTCCTATGAAAACTGCCATCTGCCAGAAAACACTTTTAAACTACTTGAAACTGGAGCCTTTGGTAAAATATCTCACTAAAAGATTCTGATGTTGTTGCAGCTGATTGCAATGAACCGTGCGTTTTACCTAGCCTTAATTGAGTCACTGCAAAGAACATTTAACTTAGCCTCACAGGAGGGGATATTTGATGTTGTTTTTACATCAACCTAGCTGAAACCTTCCAACATTTCTAACAGACTTTGTTGATAGCTAACAAGACATGTTTCAAGCTGTCCGTCCTTAAGTCTCCTCTTTTTTTTTTTTTTCATCTAATTGAAAGTATTTATACAGAGCTTGAAATTCTGAACAGGCACAGGATTTTGCTCAGAATAATTGCTAGTGTACAATAGAGGACTTTTCTATAGTATTTTTTTTGTATGTTTCTCTCCTCCTCCAGTCCGGAGCCAAAGCAGATTTCTGCTAAGCTGTGTCAAAAAACCATAGCAACTATCTTGTGACAGATCTGAGTAGGTTCTGTTCTTCAAAAGATCCATTAATCTTATATTTCCCCCAGACCATGATCCCATCCAGTGTGATTGTGGGGATTTTTTTGCTAAAAGCTTGCTAAATATTTCTGCTAGTTGAGTATTCCTATCATAGCAACCGACGGGGGAAGCACAGTGTGTTAGTCACAATGTGTGGCAGTGGGAGGCTGCAGGGATGCTGGGGCTCTCCTCATCAGGCAGGAGGAGTGGGAGCAGGTTGGAGGCAGAGCTGCAGGGCAGAGGGGTAAGCAGGTTGGTGGGCTCCTTAGGGCGCACATGGGATGTTTTCCTTCAGGCTGTGGGTACCAGAGACACACTTTTGGCTTGGACTTGCCTCCTCTCATTCCAGTAGCACAGGCTCCCTGCTCTCGAAAGCTGATGAAATAGCCATCACTTGTTTCCTCAGCTCATCTCTCTGCTCAGTTTTAAACTCATCATCCAAAACTAACTGGATTTTTTTTTTCCATTACTTTTGATATTACTTCTTGCTTTTTGCATAGAATCAGCTCAAAGAAATACGGTTTTTCAGTGGAGTCAAGAATATGCCAGCAGTAAACCTTTGACCTATCAAAACAATCTGCATTTACTTGCCCTAGGGTTCCATAAGATGTCTCAGTTGCAACAGAAATCCAGCCCTTTGGAGTTTGCATTCTTGAATATACCAGTTGCCTATGATACTAACAGCCAGTTCAAATACTTCTGGGGTTTTAGAATACAGAAAAAACGAATAATTAGCGAATTTTAATCTGGCTCTTCTTGTATCCTAATTGTCAATATTTGCCCTGGCACACAAGCAAGAAAAGCCTGAAGACAGAAAGTATTTCTGTACTCTAATCATATTTGCTCTTTTCATATGATGATACACAACAGCAGTTGCTGTGTGATCAGTCGGGTAGAAGCAGAAGTGACTGTTTGTTCATGGAAGGCAGGTGGTCCTCAGCCCCCACAATGTTCTGGAGTGCCATTGGGATGGAAAATAGGATCCCATCGTACCTAATGATTTATGTGAAAACATGTCAGAGCTTCTCAATGCCTCGAAGGGGATGTTTTCCCACAGAAATTTGCATATCTGACCTAGTGCTGTCCTCATGTCTTTACATCAGGCCATGCTAAGCAGCCACTACATGGGACAAAGTAACAGTCAGAGCCTCTCATAGTATGCCATTTCCTTTGCAGATACACTGATTCCCTTTTGGGGCCCCTAGCTGCATTCAGTGTCTTTTGCTTTGCTTTCCCTCCTGAAACATCTCTAAGGCTTTTAGAAAGAAACCTTCCCCTTCCTTTCCTAAACTGAGGTAAGGCGACACGCATCATGACCAGGAAAGGGGAAAATCTGTTGCTTCAGCTGCACTTTGAAGAGTGTTATTATGCTGCTGCTGAATGAAACCTCATGATAGATATACATATGTTATTGACTGTCTCTCTGAATCCCCTCTTTTGTTTTCATAATTTTTTCTAACACCTTGTGTATGTGTGTAGGTGGGGTGACAGAACAGTATCTGTCCATAAACTGCAGCGTTTAGCTCTGTGTGATTTATTGCTTATTGGATGTTCAGCTTGAAGAATCATCTCTACTTGTTTCCTTTGTTTAGGCATAAAACCCATCTCTCAGTCTGTAACAGTATGAAGAATGTTTCTCATCCTTCTAGAAATCAGACTACAGTTGGTTGAGTTGTGTGGGCTAAGACTTAGGCTAACAGGCTTAGGGTTTATATTTTGTTTTAAACTTGTTCATTTTCTAACTAGACAGGCCCTGAGCTTGTTAAATTCCTTACTTCATTCTGTGCCTACCATCATGATTTTCAGCATCTGGCCAATTTTTATTTCAAGAACATCCCTATTTGTGTCTGCCCAAATTTATCAAGGCTCTGTGCAAAACCACCTGAATTTAGTGCTTTAGGAATATATATTAACTTTATATGTATTATATTGAAAGCATTTATAAAATAAAATGAGAAAACCCATCTCTTTTCCATTGGAACTCTTAGGGCATTTAGAATCAGTAAAAATTTCCGTTTCCCTGTAATGCTGATGCTAATTATTCAGTCTCACTTTTTTACTCTCATTCTCTCTGTTATACATCCTTTCATCTCCCAGTTATGAATCAGAAGCGTTATGAAGAAGGCACACTCTTCATTTTGTTGTGCATTGTAAAATATTCACTAGAATCATACAAGGATTTGTCCTGCTCCTGGCAGAAAGCAGTTCTAAAAACAGTGTGGTCCTTTGTTTGCCAGAAGCATAGTAACAAGTGGATTATGTGTAAGAGCCATCTATAGAGCTTTTATTTCATCTCCATTCAGGCTCTACATGTTTTGCACTGCTTTTAATGAGGCTGCCTGAACTGTGGTAACCCCACGGCACATTTGTAAGCAAGAGATATCAGACGAATTGGCCCCTTCCAGGGCTGCATTATGAGGTAATCTGCTTTCATTACAGGATTTATTTTATAGGTGGTAGACCTCGGTGAGAAGACGCTGCAGGCACAAGCAGCACTTATCTGCTCTGTAAGGCCAAGTTCAGGATCTCCATGAATGTGAATCTGCTTTCCCACAGTTCAATCTCCAATCCTTGCATGGCTGGAAACACAACCTTTTTGTGCATGCCCCCTTCTTTGCTCCCCTTCTGATTCAGAACTCATACTGGAATGATTGATAGTCCTTTATAAAATACTCCATAAAGAACTATTTTACTTCCACATCGGCATGAAAGCTTGGGTGCCACATACAAAACAAGTACAAAAACAAGCATCTAACATCAGAATGAAAAGCCTCTTCTTCCTTCTGCCTTTCTGAAGTGCACAGATTATTCTCTCCAACTGGAAATGTTTATTCCCCTGGCAGTAGAAAACACTGTTGTCAAAAACAACTGAACACATATTCAAAGCATAGATAGATGCCTTTTTTATTTTTTTCCTCTGGAGGCCTATGAAGATTTTACTTCTTACATTTTTTTTTAAATTTACGTCATCTTTTCTTTTCTTTTCTTT
>VXAB01014200.1:16627-65626 GCA_013399175.1 Odontophorus gujanensis | reverse complement strand
GCAGCAGCGGCAGCAGCAGCGCCATGGCCGAGCCTGCGGGTCCCGGCTTCGCGCCAGGCCACGCCCCCCGTCCGTGGCCACGCCCCCCGTCCGTGGCCACGCCCCCCGTCCGTGGCCACGCCCCCGTCCGTGGCCACGCCCCCGTCCGTGGCCACGCCCCTTACCCACAGCCTCGCCCCCTGCCCCGTTCACGCGCCGACTTTAAACCCCGCCTCTTGCCGGTGGCCACGCCCACAGCGGAAGTTCTGCCTCGAGCGGAAGGGGCGGGGCGAGCCCGGGCATGGCGGCGGCAGGCGGGGAGGATGGCGGTGGTGGCGGTGCGGGCCCGGCTTTGGCCTTGGTGGAAGGCAGCGTCGGGCGGGCCGCCCGCGTCGGGGACCCGGGGGACTTGGTGGTGCTGGCCCGGCAGGTGCAGCAGGTGAGGGCCGGAGCTGAGGCTGTGCGGGCGCCCGGTGTCCCGCTGCTTCCCGGCAGCGTACCGAGGAAGCACCGGCCCGTTGTCCCCGCTGTGTGCCGGTGCCTCTCGCCGTGTCGTACGGTCACGGAAAGCCGCGGGTTGGAGGAGCCTTGCAGGTTCGACCCTGTCCACACCGCCCCGGGTGCTCCGATGCCTCCCAGCTCTATGTGGTGTACTCCTGTGGGTCCCACAGTGCCTCCCAATGTTTTCTGCTGCTCCCCCCAGTGCATCTCTGTATGCTGCGCTGTCCCACATAATGCCCCGCTGCCCGTCCCTGTGCCTCCCAGTGTGTCCTGCTGCACCTTCCCTGTGTATCCCTGTATGCCCCATTGCCCCAGCTATGTGCTGCTGCCTGCTACCTTGGAAGAAGGTCACGGAATAGTTCAGGGTAGAAATGATGTTATACATGCTCCAGTGGATCCAGGCATGCCTCCAGTGCTTCCCAGAATTTCCTGCTGTTCTCCCCAGTGCATCCCTGTATGCCCTGCTGTCCCACTCAGTGCCTCCCTGCCCATCGCAGTGCACCCCAGTATGTCCTCCTGCTCTTCTTTAGCCCCTCCAAACACCTCCCTGTAGATCCTTCTGCCCTCTCTCAGTGCATCCCACTGCTTCTTGGGCCACCTCTGTCCTGCTGCCCATCTGTCAGTGGTGCCTCTCTGTCCTCTGCAGCTGTCACCCTGCTGTCTGGCGGTGCTGTGGTGTCCCCCCACCAGGCACAGAGTGCTGGGGGGCTCAGAACTCCCTGTGCAGCTTCTGTTAGACCTCTGTTAATGCAAAGCTGCAACCATCACTTCTCCAGTTTAGAAATGTCCATAAGACCCTGGCTGCTTTTGTCCTCACCAGCCCCTCTGTCTCTTGCAGGCAGATGAGTTTGTTCGAGCCAACGCCTGCAACAAGCTGACTGTCATTGCTGAGCAGATCCGGTGCTTGCAGGAGCAGGCTCGGAAGGTGAGGATGCATCCAGTGGCAGAAAAGAAACGAGGAGGAAGGTTCACTTTTACTTGGCTGCTAGGCATTTGGGAGAAGTTGTGGGCATGAAGCCAAGTAGAGAAGATCCAGGGGAATAACAGCCAGGGTTCACTGTCTGATGTCAGCTGGGGACAAGGGGGATGTTTTGGGGGCTTTGCCTTACTCTGCATATCAGGGTGGGCTTCTGTCAGGTGCACTGAGTCATTTCAGAGGATGTCCACTCCACAGCAGCCAGGATGTCAGTGGTGGCTTTGACAGAAAACTCCTGTCACCCTAGTGTGTGCTACCAGGAGGAGCTGGTGCTGCAGAGTGACAGCGTGGTTGTGGCTGGTCACTTTGAGGTGAATTCAAGCCCCTGGGAGAAGATGAGTTTTGCTCTGAGGTTTGGTTGTGTCTCAGCTTTTGAGTTTGTCCCAGCTCAGGTGCCAGAGCAGTCGGTCCTGGCTGTCAACCTAGCGGTGCTCAGCTATCCTCTTCCATTCCATCTTCGCCTCTGTGTGTGCGATCATAGAACTAAAAACAAGTTATGGACTGAGAAAGGACCCACTGGTCACTGCAGCTGGCCCACTGACATCAAGGCAATTACATCATGTGATTGTTAAGAGCTGCAGCTGGGGAGCTGAGTTCACCTGTGCTTGCTGTCTCTTCCCCAGGTTACTTCAGCAGGGGAGTCCCCAGGGTCTGACTGTGGAGTCAAGAAATGACTCCGGCCCATGGTGGGGCCAGGGGCAGAGGTGAACCTAGGGTTGTGAAGAGTTGGCTGCTGTTTGGAGGTATCTGCACCTCTGTGGAGGGGTGCAGGAGGCCCATAGTGCAGCTCATCAAAGGAAACTTGAAAAAAGTAAATGTCTCTTTGGAAAGCATCTGCTTCCTGGGGCAGGTGATGGGATAAAGCAAGAGCTGTGCTGGAGGGACAGAGCCCTGTGGCCCTTACACACAAAAGTGTGTGTACAAGTTATAAGAAGTAAGTACTCAGTTATATTTCAAGTGTGGAAATGTTAAATTTGTTTTTAGGTCTTGGAAGATGCTAACAGGGATGCTGACCTGCACCATGTGACCTGCAACTTAGTGAAGAAGCCAGGAAACGTTTATTACTTGTACAGGAGGGAGAGTGGCCAAAAGTACTTCTCCATCCTGTCCCCTAAGGTATGTGGCAACAGCCTCTGAGGAAGTAGGGAGGGGAAAAGACAGAATCTGTGGTACTTGGGCACTTATGGAACTCTGACAGAAGCACCAGCTTGATGGAGCCATTCACAGACCTGTGCTCAGTTGGGTTTCTCAGTCCGAGTTATCTGCTGATCTAAGGTGGACAGGGTCTTAGACAGGTAGACCTGAATTCAGCCTCTGCAGTTCTTTTTCTGAAAGCAGCAAAGTGCAAACACGCCCTAGGCCTTCCGTGTCTGCTGTGGTTGTTGGCAGCAGTTTTCTTAGGTGCTTTAGCCCAAGGATTGAGATGGTTTGCAGTTTGGTGTTTTGTTTCTATGACTCTACTCTTGAGTTGGTGTTGGAAGTGTCTTCTGTGCAGGGTGAAGACTTCAGAAAGCAGCAATGAGCAAGGTAGAGGAGCTCTGCAGAGTGATACTGTGTTGGCAGCACTGCACTGTGCCTTGATTGGTCTCAGACTCAGTGTAGTCAATCTTATTTAAGTTAGGAAATGGGACATTTGTGTAGCTGGAACTGCCTTGAAGGTTGTGGGGCACGCCAGTCTGGGCAGGGAGGCTGAGAAACTGATAGCACAGTCTGGCTCCAAGGGAAACCCAGTAGCAGTGTATATCTGTCCTTTCTCTTCCAGGAGTGGGGAACCAGCCCCCATGAGTTTCTTGGTGCCTATAAGCTCCAGCACGACATGTCCTGGACGCCATTTGAGGACATTGAGCGACGAGATGCTGAAATAAACATCTTGGACAAGCTGCTGAGCCGGCAGGCAGCGCTCCCCCCGTGTTCAGAGCCCAACTTCCAGGGCCTCACCAAGTGATGCAAAGTGTGGTGGCCATACAGGACCTCTTAGCAGAGCTACTGCCTGAGGACAGGTAGTGCCTGAGCGTTGTCAAAGGCAGGGCAAGGAAAAGAGACTAAGAAATGGAAATGCTGATACTGCCAGTACTTGCTCTTCGCTTTAATGAGACTAATTCTGAATTCAGTCTTACTGGATTTTCTAGTAATCAAGCAACTTATTTCTTTGACTTATGCCAAGGTGTAACAAGAGGCAGATGATATCTGATGGAGTCATTTCAAAAGGACTTGGGGCAAAAAAGCAAATGTGCTTGGGGCGGATTGATAGTGCTATAAAATATGTCCTACCCATCTGGCTCTGGCATACCTTACTGGGACTGTGTGTGGCAGGTAGTGATTTCAGGTCTGGATTTTGGCCCTCATTACAACACACATATTTAGGAAGCCCTGTGGCCTGGGAAGAGTGGTCAAAGTCGCATGCAAAGAGGTCTGTTTTTCCTTGTTCCCTTTCTAATGTGGATTTGTTCATCTTGGACCCAGTAGTGCTCCTGGCCCTTGCCCTGCAGCAGAGAGGGGGTTTTGGTGCCAGGCTTGGGACCTGAAGGTGGGGATTCTGCAGCACTGGATTCTCCCAGATTGCCCTCAGCTCACCTGCACCTTGTCTGTGCCAGGCTTCTCCTGTTCCAGTACTGTCAGCAGCCCACCCCCCTCCCACTGTGCTTCTCTGTGGCTGGCAGAAATCTTCTCAGGGTCAGCACAGAACTTCTGGAGCAGCATTTCCCAGTGCAGCCTCCCTCACTTGGAGCACTACACAAATTAAAAGCACTGTGTTGTTATTATTAGACCAGGGTATGATTAATTCCTTATCAAGTCACAAGTGCCTAATTTGATAGAGTGATTTATTTATTTATTTATTTATTTTGCTGCTTGTTTTATTACCTCAGGTCTTATTTTGCTGCATGTTATTAAATCTTAACTTGGAAGGGAGAAAGTTAATTACTGCATGGGCTTTACCATGGTACTAATTACAGCAACATCAGAGACCTTCGTGTGTGATTTATGCTCCTCTGGGAAGAAGGTATTCCTGCCCCAGTTTTGTCTGTTTCCCATTGTTAAGAACCATGTGCTAATGCACAAGGGGACTTAGGGTGATGTCTGCAGCCTTTGTTCTTTGCAGCTTGTGATTTCTTATGTTGGACTTTGACAGGATTTCACATCTCCAGCAAAGGCTTCTGACCGCGTGTCCTATAACTCTCTGCTGCCCTGCTGCAATTCCTTTGGGTGCCAGCACTTGTTGCCCAAGTGGCAGCTGTGTGTCATGGAGATCTGGTGCTCTGTGCCAGCATGTTTCTGCTGGCTAGAGGGATCTTCTGTGTCAGACTTGCAGTTCAATGAGCACAAATGCCTATTCTAGATTCTCCTGCCACTCTGCTCTTTGGAGGTTTGCTGTAACCTACTTCTTCATCCTAACCATGTGCTACCCACCTTGCAGGGTCCTGCCTGTCAGTTCTGTGTCCCCAACAAGCAAGGAGCTTGCAGCAAGTGTGGCATTGCATCATGGTGCTCTCTGTGCTGCAGGCAGGGAGAAAAGGCAGAGGCACCACTGCAGAGCTGAGTGACCCATCCTGTGTAAAACAGGCAGGGATGGAGCTGGTGGCAGTAAGGTGGAACATAGCACTTGCAGCTCAGGATGCATTTCTGCTCCAGCATCATGTAAGGTATTAATAGCAGGAGAACAGAGGAGACAGCGCTGGCAAAACCACGAGGGGAGCTTGTGGAGGGTTCTCTGCATGCTCCTGGGCATGTGAGTGCCCCTGCTTGGTTCAGCCTGTCCAAAACCTTAATGCATTTTTGGATCAGTAGAGAGGGAATTCCATCAGGAACAAGGCATCGAACAGCAGCTGGGAGGAGTCAGTGAGGCACTAGAGAGAGGAGTACCCTGGGCTGTCCATGGGTGAGGCGTCAGCCTCTGGTGTAGGGAACCTGCTTTGGCAGGGGGGTTTGACTCGATGATCTCTTGAGGTCCCTTCCAACCCCTATGATTCTATGATTCTCTGCTTGCCCCTGCACGCTTCTCACGCCTTTCATTTGTATGAATGTGTGCCCTCTTCTCTTCCTGGAGAAACAAACATCTGGGTGAGGAGTGAACAAGGCAGCAGGTGTTTGTGAATGTGTGATTCTGTGAGTCTGGGGAAATTTTTCATGTTGTACTTCTGCTTAAACCATAGCAAGGAACAGTGGGGCTTTTTAAAAGAGACCCTCTCCTGCCACTGCAATTTCTGAGGGTTGAATGAGGCTGCATTCACTGGGAGGGAAGGAAACCAGAGGCTGTTTCATCTGCTATACAAAAAGGTTAAGAGTCAGTCTCCTCCTTTGAGACCTCTGTTTCCATTCATGGTCACTTCTGTATGCACACAAGTTTAATGTAATGCTTTTCCATCTGAGGTCACTGGCTTTGCAGAGCTGAGAATGGACTCAGTGACATGGGAAATTTTGCATGTTGTTATTTTCTATGTAAAACTGGTTGCAACAAGGAGCAGAGCTCTGTGAACAGCCCTTCCTCCTTTTGAAGCAGTGCTGCTGCAGTCAGCAGGGACAGCACAGTGCAGTTGCTGGCTCTGGAAACATTGGCTGTGGGTAGGCATCCACCCAGTCACGATATTTTGAGAACATTTCTCCCCCCTTGCTCTTCGATGAGCACTCAGGGCAGTAGTGGATGTGAAGCCAATGGCTCTCTCCAAAACCCCCTGGGAAGGACAGTCTGTGGGAGAAGATGTAGATGTACTTCTGATGCCATTAGTGCTTGGCAGAGTGTTTTGCTCCATCTTTGGATGTGCAGATACCTGCTCCCTGGAGCTGATGTTTGCTGATGCGAGCCTTGTTGTCTTCTTTCAATCCTGACTGATGAGTTTATTAATGATTTGATGGGACTGAGAGCGCAGGAAACACCTCCCTGATGTACTAAAATCATTACAGCTCCTTTGGCTTTTTGCATTTTGTCTGTTCCGTGGGCACAGAACCAGGGCTGGGCACCACGGGCAAAATCAGAGGAGGGGCAGAGGGCTCTTCAGCCTGGTTGGAAGGTTTTCAGCTGCCCACTGCAGGGCAGCTCCGCAGGCTCCTTGCTGCTAACGCTTTGCCTTCCTGAGCTGCATGACAAGCCTAGCAGGTCTTCCTGGCTTTTAAGAATTCAATTGATCTAAATGAGTTTTCTCTTTCAGCCAGGAACGCTGTTTTTTGGCTCCTGCTTCTCAAACCCTCTGTGTGAGAGCTATGTCTGAGTGACTAAACGCTCCCTGAGTTTTGGCAGCTCGGGGCTGTGCCCACTGCCCTGTGGGGCGGAACCTTTCCCTGCCCCCACCTCTGATGCAGCCCTACCGGAGAGCAGATCCAAAATTTGGGAATGAGCTCATTAACTCCAATGTGGTGTTGGTGGGTGGGCACTCTTTACTTATGTCAGATGCATGAGGGGATATCTTTACCCTAACCACACATACGTCGAACAAAAGACCTTCAGTTTATATATGTTATGTGTATTACATATGCAAAAGGTTTCATGGTCAGTACATGCGTGTTCAGTATTGACTCCCCAGATCAGTAGCATATCGTCACACCTCCTCGCAAACGCTCCGTGATTTTGAGCGGGGGTCTCAGGACCCTCAGAGATGAGGTAAGCAGCCTTCCTCCCATGGCCACACGTTGCCCTCCTCTTATTTTATTCCAGGTTGGCAGCTTCAGAGCGATACAGTAGAAAGGGTCCCCATGCTGACTTAGACCGATACACTGGGCTATTGAGTAGATAAAGGATGTTTAGCTTGTCATCAGTGTTTTGTTGTCCATTAGCTTTGTGAAAGCAGTATTGCTCAGTTAAACGCGTCTAACATCACACTAAGTGTGTTTCCCTTAGCGTTGGCTGGTGTAGTGATACCAGTCGAGCACTGGAACCGGCAGCGCAGGGGAAGGTGGGGTCCCCAACCCGGTGGGGACGTAAGGGATGCGCGCTCACGGCCCTAAGGGACGGGGCTTAGCGCCGGGCGACAGCACGCGCTGCCCCTCTCCACAGCACCGCTCTCCGCGTCCCTACGCGATGACGTCACCGCCGAAAGAACCCCGCCTACCTCTACGTGATGACGTCACACGCAGAGTGCCCCTGCGCCTCAAGCCGAGGAGACCCCGCAGCGAGCCGCCAACGCCCGGCGGAGACTCTTGAGGTGAGCGGCCGCTCCGGAGCGCCGTGCGGGCTGCCCTGCGCCGCGGCCCGCCGCTCCCACAGCGCGGCGGGAAGCACCGAGGGTTAGGCGGGCTGGGCCGGGAGCCGACTGCGTGCGAGCCGCGCTCCATGGGGCTGCGGTGCGTGTGGGGCCTCCCCCGCTGGCGCAGAGCGGGGCCGAGGTGTGTGTGTGCGGGGGGGTGGTGCCCATCCGTGCCCCGCGCTCGGCAGGAAGCGAAGGGCCCTCCGGCTGCGAGCCCCGCGCTGCCGCCCTCGGGAGGAGGGGGAACCGGAGGTCGGGTGCCGCAGGTTGGGCCTCTGCTTCTTCCGGGAGCGACGCCCAGCTGCGATGTGGTTCCGAGGCGCAGCGCGGGTGTGTGCTTCGCTGTAGGCGCCGCGAAACGCTTCCTTCCCTCCTTTCGTCCTCCTGGAAGGAGCTGGGAGGCGCTCCCCGGCTTTTGTCTCGCCCAGGTGCTGGCTCATCCACCGTCCCGTAGCTGTCGGTGGTTGGTTCTTGGCGGCTGTGCTTGGAGGGTTGCTGTGGGTGGGCGCTTCTCTTTCATTTTGGAGGTGAGATGTGTGAAGTGTGGTGTATTTTAATGCTCCTTCGATAGTCGCTTTTTCTATAGGCGGGTGGAACTGGGGGCAGCTGGTGGCAACAGTGGGACGTTCGACCCACGTCGTTGTGAAACCTGTGCTTGGGAGAGTTGCAGAATGGTGCCTGCCCCGTCTGCCTGGGTGCTGCAGAGCCAGCACAGCCCTGCTGCCATGCTCTGATGGAGTACTGCAAAGGCACGGCCTGGATTAGAGGCTGTGTTAGGTGTGTAGGCAAAAGTATTTCAGTCTGACTATCTGTGAATGTTTCCTCTCCTTTAAAGAAGGAGGTGCTAGCTGCCTTTTTTCAAAATGTTAAATTGGAGCACCCCCAAACGACCTTTTTTGAGAAGAGTAATTAAAACCCTGGTCAAGCTCCTAATGTTATTGATGGGACTAAGTCAGTAAAGCACTTGGAGCTTGGCTTTGCTGGTTAGCAAGATACTCTTGCACAGAAACAATTTGAGATGGAAAGCCTTTGTATTCAGGTATCTACATGGAAAATATGTTCTGGTTTGTGAACTGCTACTTGTTAGTGTAGAATGATGGGGCAGACAGTGTGGGCAAATATTCATCTGAAGCAGGTAATGCAGATGCGCGTATGAGTTGAATCAATATATTGTTGTGAAATGATTCTTTGTTCAGTCTGTTTACTCCTTACATGCTTCAGTAATAAGGAGGAAAAAAGGTTTTTAAGTCTTGGTGAGGAATAAAAACTACTGTGATGCAAGATAAAACACGTTTGCAATTTGCCAGTGTGTTTTAGGCAGAAATTTAAATCATTAGATTTGCATACTTTGATCTTGGCTATTCATGACCTGTGCCTGATGCTTTCAATCAGTGTATATCCTGTTTTGGGATTGTTTGCTGAAGACTGATGGCCAGATGGGAGTTTGTTGTGCTTTTATTTTTA
Source organism: Odontophorus gujanensis (assembly GCA_013399175.1). Lineage (NCBI taxonomy): Eukaryota > Metazoa > Chordata > Aves > Galliformes > Odontophoridae > Odontophorus > Odontophorus gujanensis. The sequence continues at coordinate 56,530 of VXAB01014200.1, read as the reverse complement.
AGCACAAAAGTTGTGAAGGCCCTGGAGCAGCTGAAGTGTTATTATTTCAGGTACTTCACAGCAGTGGAGGTGCTAGTAAAAGGAAATGGTGCCTAACTGACACCTGTGGGTTTCTCTCCTGATGAGAGGGCAACTGTGCTTTTACTTGCCCATGAAACATTTGAGAAGTTGGTGTTGAGTGCAGCGTGATGTTTGCAAATCTTGATAAGAAAGCTCCTAGTTAAAATGCAATTGTTGCACTGCAAAGCATTTCCAAGTCTTATGAACCTGGACAGCTGGGACATCTTAATTGAAATCTTTTCGGAAGTTATCTGTTGTGCTACAGGCTTCAGAGTTAATACAGCACATGGGTGTTGTTGGGTTCCAGCTTTGCTTCAGGCTTCGGAGAACTTGTACCATACACTGAATATGCATCACTGCAGTTTTGGTGGTACCTTTCATACTAATGAGTGCCCACAGCTTTCAGTCATCTACAGCCTTGCGCACTTCAACCCCTTCAATCCTCTGCCTGCTTGCTGTGGCATCATCACACAGCCCAGCTTTAGCTGTGTGTTGATGAATTTCTGTCATCCAAGCTTCTTGGCAGCTCGGGGTTCAGGAGGTTGATAATTACATTAATCAAATAATTAATGTAATTATCCTCGAGGTTCAGTTTCTGAGGGGAAAAAAACAGCAAAGATGGAGGTGCTGTTGGATTGAATGGAAGTGATGTGGGTTTCTCATACTCTAGCAGGAGCACTCTTTACACATGTAGTGTACTGTAGGCTTTTGCTGTGGCTTCTGTCACTCCATTGTGCTGGAGTGCACATGAAGCAGTATTTTAGGTTTTAACATATAACAAAAAGCAGTGAAATGACTTGATGAACCTTCATGCTGTGGTCTGAAAGGAATTTAACTTAGCCGTACTGCATCCTATCCTCACTGAATCAGGTGGCTTCATTCAAACCATGCTTAGAATAGCTGATACCATTCAAGTGGAGGGTTTTCATCAGAAAGGATAACTGAGAGATGTCAGACAGGCTTCTGCCCACGTCCTTCCTGGGGCTGAAACCTGGCACAGGTACATCTCCCTGCAGGTGCTCTGTCAGAGCTACTAGCTGCCTTGACAGATTGTTGCAGCTCTTGCTGCATCTTCTGCCTCCATGAAGGTAAGTGGTCAACATGACCAGAAGGCAGAAGAAGTGAGGGAAACTGTATTAAGGCAAGGTGTCTGGGTTCTGGTGGTAGTTCCTTCAGCATTAATGTGGGATGAAAGCATTGAGTTTGTGTACTTAATTCTAGGTATGCAGTATTAATGAATACCAGAAAAGAGAGTTTCAACCTTGTTGTCTTATAATTGATCTTTGTAACCTTTCTTTTGAGTTTCATGACATGAATTTTGTCTTAAAGCTTCAGAACAGTGTTTTGCCTGTTTCCTCATCAGTGAAGTGACATTTTATTGAGAGGTACTGAGTTTTAAAACAGTGGTTTTATGAAGAGAATACCAGGAGCTAAATGGGAAAAAGCTTTTAAAAATGCTCTTCTATTTTTAAGCTGCTTTGCTGCTGATTTACCCCATTCCTTTTGAATGGTAAGGCATAATTCCTCACATCCTCATGTCTTATGCAAAGGAAGAATGTGAGGCTGGCACCAGCCTTGCTGGTAAGCTCCTTGTCTGCTGAGTGCAGGGCAAGCTCTGCTGCTTTACTTCTGGCTTCAGCTAGTTTTATTAGGAGCACCAAGGTAGGTGAGCATCAATGAGAAGTCTCCTCTGGAATGTTATTTGTAGCAAAGCATCATCTGTTCAGTCCTCTGAGCCTGAGGTAAGCGTGCTGCTTCCTGCAGGCAGTGCTTGGGCAGTTTGTATGCGCGGAGCACCAGAAACTCTGAACAGCAACACTGAACACTGCAGCTGATGTGCATGCAGGCTGGCTGCCCTGATGCAAAAACGCTCACCAGAGTGGCTGTGCTGCCAGCATGTGCTTTTACCACTGTTAAATACCTCTGGCCACAGGGAGGGGAGCAGAGCATGGAGGCTGGTGTGCCCAGTGATGAGTAGCTATGCAAACAGAAGCAGGGGTACAGCTTGCATTTGCAACTGTTATCTGTATTTGCTTAGCTTCACACTGCTAGGACTGCATCACTTGGTATGAGAACACGGGACGGAATTTCATTGCACAGTAGAGTTGAACAGCTTCCTGTGGGCTGTGGAAGTTAGTGGAGAGTGAAAATTCAAGATACCTTTGACTAAAAAAAGACTTAATGCAAGCACCTGTGCTTCTCAGTGTTTAATATGGGATGAGTTTTCGCAGTGCTGACAACTGATTTGGGCAGTGCAATCTGTGACATCCTCTGCCTTCTGCTGAGTTCACATTAAGGTTGCTGCTTTGAGGTCCGAATGCCATGAGCGCATGGAAGCCTTGCTGCACACTGAGTCATGCTGTGCTTGAGCAGACTTGTTTTGAATTCGGGGCTGTGCATCCGTGTGGCTGTTGACTATCTTTTATTTTTTCCGTTTAAGATGTAGAACTCAAGAAGTGTTAATGCTGGTCGTAGTTTATGTACATAGAAAATATCAGTTAATCTCTTAGCAGCTACGATTTGAAGTGGCACCTTGTGCTTCTCTCTTCCTAGTTCATAGCAACTTGTCCACAGCAAAAAAGTTACTGAAGAACTGCAGGGACTTCGGGATGGGCAGGCTCTGTCAAGGGACAGACTTGTAGTACATGGCAGGGATCTCCTGTTGCCCCTGTACTGAGTGTGTGGTTCCCTTATAATAACAGATACTGCATGTATCAAGAGCAACATGGGCCTGAGGTACATAGCAGTGGGGTCTGTGCAGTGTTGGAGCATTTCCACCTCGTGGTGTGACTGCAGCTGTGGGAGTGGTACCTCACTGCACATTGGGAGCTTCTGAGCGAGCTGCTGGGTGGCGGAGGGGGTGGGTTTCCTCCAGAATTCTTGTGGTTGCTTTGATAGCACTTTGTAGTGCAATGGCTTTTTTGGCTGTTGAGGCAACTGCTGTTTGAAACAGATGGTAGCACCTCACGGAGCGTGAGTTTTGAGGCTGGATTTAAGGGCTGTTGGTGGCAGGTCTAAGAAATCCTAAGAGGATGTATTTGTTTCAGGTTCTGCAACCGCTGTGGTAGAAGATCACTTCTTAAATATTTAAGTCCCCTCTGTTCTTTGCAAGTTTTGCCTTAAACTCGATCATTTGCAGCTGTGTGCTGGTTTGTATTTTGAAAGACTTTTTTTTTTTTTTTTTAAAATCTCTGTTTTGGAAATTAAACACCCGTACCCTAAACTCAGCTTGAGTGTTTGGGTACCTTGTGTGCCTGCAGTAATCTGAGCTGTGGGCAAGGTGGGCAGGTAATCTTGGCACGAAGTGGTTTAGAGTGTAACAAAGCCTTTCCATTTCATCTGTCACATGGCTCATCTGCCACTTCTCTGCTCACCTGCTTCTGGGGTGAGGTCTCCTCCATGAAGAAGGCTCTTGGGAATCTGAAAGGTGGACTTTAGTCTGGAAACTTCAACTCCCTTCTGGAAATGACTGTGGTATGCCTACGGAGGAGGATACTGACTGTGGTAATACTGCTCTTCAGGCCTGGTCTGTCTTCATTGCCTGTTAATCTTTCTGCAGTTCGACTCTGGATATGTTGGTGCTCACAACAGGGAGAGCACTGAGGTCTGAAGTTTTAATGACTGATGACAGTGGCTTGTGATCTGTACAGAGAACTGGTGTGCTGCGTCTGGGCATTTCTGGGATGGTGTTTGCTGGGCTGGGTTTATACAGTCCTGCAATTAGGATCTTCTCCATTTAACACTGGTAGGCTTCTCTGGTGAGGAAAACCTGCCAGCAGCTGATTATATTGCTTTGGTGCCCCTGATCTGGGAGGCTGCTCACTATGACAGGCTGGGTGAGCTTAGGTTTGTGTGTTAGTGGTGCACGCTGAGGAGCATCGCAAAATGGTTCTTAGCTGGCAGCTTGCAGCGAGCTGCGTTAGCCGGTGGGTGATGAAATGGCAGCGGCTTCAGTGCTCCGTGAAGAGGAAGCCGTGGTGCTGCCATGGCTTGACAGGAAGCTAGCACAGGATGTGTAGACAGATTTGACAGTGTGGCTGGCTTCCTTTGTCTTAGAAGAAGGTACATGTTTTAACCTGAAAACAGATATCAGCAGCTTAAGAATAAAAGGAATCTTAACAAGCTGCAGGATTTAAGGTTTGTACAGCAATTAAACTGCTTGTGTGCAGAGAGTGAAGGCAAGGATGATTTGTGCTCCTCGTTTTAGTAGGGAACACTGATTGTATGTGAAGAATGACAGTGTCTCACAAACGCTTCAGTCAGTAATTGTAACTACTGTGAATTCCAGGCAGTTTTTTAAGGCTAAGAAGCAGGTGATGCTGCAGTTCAGATGCTTGCTGTCAGAGCAGGGAAGGGAGGCTTGCCTGAGAGGGGCTGTGGCTGTCAGTGGGTGCATCATATGTGGCTGCCTGCCATAGGCACCTACCATAGGGTTTCTTCAACCTTTCATGATCTGGCAGTGTCTTGTGGTGCATGTTCAGGCCCTCACATTTTCCTTGGTGTGGATGTATAATCCCTCTTTGGTGGCTTCAGTTAATTCTTCATCCTAACCCTTGCTGGCTCCAATGGGAGGTCACTTGTCTTTCATGAAAACGAAACTCCGAGATGTGGGCTGAGTCGGTCTGCACTAGGACCAGCTGACAAAATGTACCAGGCTTTGTAATCCACATTTTCCAGACATCCCATTTCCTGGGATATTCTTGAGTTCTGTGCAATGCCCTTTTGAAATTGCATGTTGGATGGGATAAAATTGCTCAGCTATTAGAAGTGCGGTCAGTTAACATGTGCTTTACTGAAATGCTTTTTTTTCCCTTTCATTAGAATGTAAAGATTTCAAAAATTAAATGAATTCATGTTTAAAAAAAAGCCTTATTTGAGTTAGTTCTGCTGAATTACGTTATATTCCCAGACTTTATCAGTTTTCTTCTCCAGGCTTGACCACAAGGCTCATAATTATGTCTACTTACTGCACTCAAACTGGGATGACTTCTGTGCTTTCCACTCTTGTTTCAGTTCCCTCTGATTTTTAGAAGTACCCTCTAGTCCTGCTGGGTGCTCTGTATGTAGATTTGCTTTTAATGGGCACTTTGTGGGGAGGAAGCAAACCTTGTAACTTTTCCTCCCTCTGTTAGTATTCCCTTTGGGGATGAGTTATTCTGCAGTCATATCTCATGCTGGACTATTTATTTTTTACATCATGACTTGATGCATGCATCTTCAGATGTTTTCCTGTGGGTGCCAGGATGGTACATCCCAGCTTCCTAACAGCGGCCTTGTTTGCAGCTGTGTTTTGTGTCGAGTAGATCCCATGTTCATGTGCAGTCATTATGTGCTCTGTGATCGACTCCATCAACAAGTCACAACAATGAGGTGAGGCTGCAGCCTGGTGTCAGCCCTGGGGTGCTTGTATTCCACACCCTGGTGGAGGATATCTTCATAAGCAAATCCTTGCTGGTTGTGTAAATCATATGGAAATGTTTGGAAACATTGGAAGGTTTGCCAGTAGGCTTGCTGGGGGTAGGATTTCATACTCGTATATGGTAAAATGACTGAAGGCTCGGTAATTTTGCTCGTTAGAGTAATAGCTTAATGAAGAGTGGCTGTGTCTGGCTCTTGGAGGTAGCCAGCTAAGGTTTGGAGGAAGTATTGGTGGAAAGTACCGGTTTAGTTGCAGTGCTCTAATCTGTATGGGGGCAGTGCTGAAATAGCTGGCTGCATTGTGGTTCTGGAGTGTTGGGGGCCCTGCAGGGCTCCTTGATTCTGTTAGCCACCTCTGAGTGGGATCAGGGTACATGNCTCTAGTCCTGCTGGGTGCTCTGTATGTAGATTTGCTTTTAATGGGCACTTTGTGGGGAGGAAGCAAACCTTGTAACTTTTCCTCCCTCTGTTAGTATTCCCTTTGGGGATGAGTTATTCTGCAGTCATATCTCATGCTGGACTATTTATTTTTTACATCATGACTTGATGCATGCATCTTCAGATGTTTTCCTGTGGGTGCCAGGATGGTACATCCCAGCTTCCTAACAGCGGCCTTGTTTGCAGCTGTGTTTTGTGTCGAGTAGATCCCATGTTCATGTGCAGTCATTATGTGCTCTGTGATCGACTCCATCAACAAGTCACAACAATGAGGTGAGGCTGCAGCCTGGTGTCAGCCCTGGGGTGCTTGTATTCCACACCCTGGTGGAGGATATCTTCATAAGCAAATCCTTGCTGGTTGTGTAAATCATATGGAAATGTTTGGAAACATTGGAAGGTTTGCCAGTAGGCTTGCTGGGGGTAGGATTTCATACTCGTATATGGTAAAATGACTGAAGGCTCGGTAATTTTGCTCGTTAGAGTAATAGCTTAATGAAGAGTGGCTGTGTCTGGCTCTTGGAGGTAGCCAGCTAAGGTTTGGAGGAAGTATTGGTGGAAAGTACCGGTTTAGTTGCAGTGCTCTAATCTGTATGGGGGCAGTGCTGAAATAGCTGGCTGCATTGTGGTTCTGGAGTGTTGGGGGCCCTGCAGGGCTCCTTGATTCTGTTAGCCACCTCTGAGTGGGATCAGGGTACATGCTAAGTGGCAGCTGTAACAGAAAAAATACAGAGCTTGCCTTAAAAAAAAGCAGCACATGCTTCTGTCTGCACCTGCTTATTTTTATCATGTTAACTATTTTCAGAACTCACGCTGCTGTATTTCCTGGGTGAGATCTCTTGGGAGATATGTTACTGAGCAGCTATGAGGACCCAAGTTCACACTTCCATTTTTTTCTGTGCATGTAAGACTGGGTACCTTTATACATCAGAAATAGATTGAAAGGCATAGAGACCTTTTCTGCTCAACTGTAGGTAATCAGGCAAAAGTCATGTTGTATTCTAGAGTGACTTAACATACCTGATTCTTCCCAGTGTGAGAAGTGACTGTGCCAAACTTAGCCTTAGCTGGCATTTGACAGTGGTATGCAATGGGAGGACTATATGGAAGAATTTGCATGTATGAAAATGAATATTCTCTGTTGCGTGTGATAGAGAGAGTGTGTCAACTGCTTCCTCTAGGAATATCTCTGTCAGATGCCAGCACATCCTGTTAGTGGCTCAGGCTCCAGAGGAAGCATACAGTGCCATCCAGGGGGAATGAAAAACCTAAATTTATCTTTTTTGTCTTTTTTTTTTCCTTTCAGGTTCACATTGGAGTTGATACTGTAGCAGACTTCAGCTATGCAGACGATTAAGTGTGTAGTTGTGGGTGATGGTGCTGTTGGTAAAACCTGTCTCTTAATTTCTTACACGACGAATAAATTTCCATCAGAATACGTACCAACGGTAAGTGTGAGAATGGTTCCAGTTGTTCTTCTGGCATGATGGGGTAGTGCAGCATGAATGTTTTTCCCAACTAAATTGTATGGCATGAGCACCTTAATACTTGTACCTTCAGCTTGTTACAGACTAATACGGCATGGAAAAATAATGCTGAGTCTGATGTGCTGCTGATACTTGCTATCACCTGGTAGTGCTGGGGTTCTTTTCCCTTGTGTGCAGTCAGTTCCTGCTGTTCGACTGCTTTGTAGTATTTAGGCTTCTGGTGATGGCCACTGGCTGGATTTTCTGAGTAAGATTATCAGCAATTGCTAGAAGTGCAAAGTGGAGGGTGGGCAGCAGGAACACCTTCTCTCTGGCTTGCTGAGCTCTGTTTTAGCCACATCTTCACTTTTAGGAAAAATAGTGCTTCGTGCTGCTAAGGTAGTCACTGACCACAGTTACCATTTTTGATGCTGATTTTTGTTTCCCAACTTTGAGAGGTCATGCGGTGTGCTGTGGAGTGTATGTGGTTACTCCTCGCATTTAACTGAAGTCGTGTTTGGATCTAGAGTGTTCAGTCTCACTCCAGTTGGGCATACAGATAATTAGCAGCTTTGAATGTATTCCTTCTATGTCTGTCTTCATGGAACTGTTGTCATAACTGACACTGTAGGACTCAAAAAGGTTTTCTGAGGTAGAAAATTCCTTGGCTTATCTCAGGATCAAGGTTAGAGCAGTCTGACTGCAAGGCCTCTGTGCATTGTTTTTCTGGTAGAGGAGTTTTGCTGCTCTAATACTGCATATGCAAGGTTAGCGTGCTGACAGTGGGATGATTCAGTTTGTTTTTAGGGCCAGTGAGCTTTGCTGCTGTTACAAAGCAACTTAAAAGAGCAGAACTCCTTTGAGATGCTGGGTTCTTTACCATGCCTCTTTCAGAACAGCAGCTACTTTGTGTAAAAGCAAACAGAAAAAGGAACCCACCAAGCCAAAGGGGGGAAAAAAAGTCAATTTTGTGACAGAGAAGCTGCAAGAAATTTCTGTAATTCTTTTTAGTTGCTGTCTCTGACCACTATCTGAAGACTTTTCAGCTTGCAAAAGTTGAGGCTTCTTAGGAACAGGATTGATTCCTGTGAGCTTAATTTTAGTTGTAGATTTGGTGCTGGAAAGGAAGTGATGCAAGTATCCCCAGGCCTGGGAGCATGTGGCTTGGATGCAGGGACCAGCCTGAGGACTGTGTGTAGACACGAAGACCAGAGCTCAGCCTCTAGCAGGGATCCTCTTGTTAATGACTAGCAGGAGACAGGTTGTGTTTGAATCTGCACTTTGCTGCTCTCAGGTGGTGCAGAGAAACCTGCTGTGGTGTTTGTAGGATAACCACATGCTGCATAAAGCCTGTGAAAGTCTGCTTGCCATATTTAAGCTGTTTTTTACAGTCAAGACAAAATGAAAGTGGTCAGTGAGTTCGAGCAGTGAGCCTGAAGCTTCTATACTTATCCCTAGTGAAATTACCCTTCATTATGTTCAAAAAGTTGCAGTCTTAAACTTAGGAGGTTTCAAGATATATATTGCAAATCTGCTGTCCTGCAGATGGTGGCATCATCTATAAATCTCTGTTCATATGCTGTGAAAATTGTGCAGAGAAATTAAGTTATGTATCACTAATGTGTGTTCATGATGTGTTAAGGCTTAATTGTGGTACCTTTTAAAACTGTTCCATGCTTCTGAAATCGTATTTACCCCTGAAATTTGTCTTGAGAATCTCAGCGTTCCGGGAATATCACAGGTCTGTTGCTAACTTTGGCCTAAAGGCTTCCTTCAAACTCTGGGAACTGGTAAGTAAGCTCTGATATCCTGGCTAATGCTTCTAGTAATAAACAGGAAAAGAAATGCAAAAGCATTGTTCCAAAATGAAGACAAACCCTTGTGGTATAGGGCACAAAGCAATTAGTAGCAGGTGTGAGTACTCCCATAAGTTTGTTTTCAGGCTGATCTGTTCTGCATACATAGCTACTGGAGATGCTGATAGAAGCTGTGTGTTCTGTTGTCCTGCGTGGCTGTGCCTGCACTCTGCAGCATTGTGGTTGAAGTGCTGGTGGAGGGTGTGCCAGCTCAGTCAGATATAGCAGGATCTTTCAGTTGGTTCTGTTTCACTGTTCTTTCTCAAGGGTATTTCCTGGTGGGAGGTGGGTTTTGTGCTGCTATGGAGTTTATCACGTGCATATTTTTGACATAATTTCCTTTTCAAAAAAGGCAGTGAGGAACTTGTGTGTGCAGTGTCTGGGGAATGGTAGACCAGGTGTGAGTCCTGTAACACGGAAGCTTGAGCTTCCTGCTGTAGAGGGCTGTCCAGCGCTGGCAGGAACTGAAACTTCTTTTAGGACTGTTGCTGCTCTGGATTTTAGTCTGCTTAGCACAACTGAGAATGAAATGGTTGTGCTGGATCTGTGTTGCTTCCAAGTTTGTCATGAGCAGCTGGCCTTGTAACCGTGGTCTCTTCAGTGCTGGACCCACAGATCTTCTCAATTCTAGCTGTACCTTTAAAAAGAAAAAAGCATAAAAAACCAAGTATGTTAATCCTCCTAAGGGGCAGCTGAAAATAACATCTTAAACTCCCTGTTCAGTGGGTGAAGGTGAGGGAATAGTAGAGGGCCAGTGCAGGAGTGCTGATTAAGGAATATCTTTGGGATATTAAGCTTGTAATAATCCTCTGATATCTCAAAGAATCAGTGCTCTGGCCTTCAGAGAGGAGCATACCGGTTCCTTTGGGTCATTTGTACTTCGGAGTCTCGAAGTGGTCGTCGTGTGTGGAATGTCTGTGGTGAAATGCCTGCAGCCTTCTTCCTGAAGGTCTGTCTTGCATTGTGGCTGGGTGCTCAGGGGAGGGTTCAGTAAAGCAAAATCAGTGTAGTGTGCTGAAGGATTGCACTGCTGATAAGGGACGTGAATGTTGAAGTCTCTTGCAGTCCTTAAATCACGAAGGTTAAACCAGAATTGTTTGAGAGGGGAACTTCCAGTTCTGGTTGATGGTTCTGGGGATGTATAACTTCCTTCTTAGTCACAGTGGGTTGTGACAAGTTGGAAAAATGCGTGTGGTGTGTTGGGTATTGCTTTAACCAGGGCAGTTGGCTGGAGAGGAGGCAGATCTGAACTCATCGAAGTTCAGCTCTGAAGTACTGTCTTGCTAGTCTTAGTCCCATATTTTAGTGGAAATTCTTAAAGTGCCTAGACTCTCAATGAAACTGTGTGAATGTGTGTTTGACAGCTCATTTCTCAGTGTTCCTCCTTCCATCACTTCTGTGAAGAGCTTCTGAATTTCCTGCGACCTGCTTTAATGAAGGAGTTTACTTCAGTCATGAAAGCTGCTCGGACTTGATTTTTCTGTCGGAGGTTAGCTTTCATATCCTTGTTCAGATATGTCAACTGTCTCAGTAATTTTGCAGCACGGTGTGCAGAGACAGCTTTTTTGATTTTTTCAGTGGGAGGAGCTTTTGGTGAAGGTAGCTTCTGAAATGTTCTGTTCTGGTTTTGAATGTGGAGTGCTCAGCATCCTTAATTTCAGTGACTTCCAGCAGTGTAATCTATGAGTTTGCAGATACAGAAGGAAAGGTCTTTGGGTAGGTCCATGTGATCAGTTGTGCTGTAAACAAGTAACTGGGTGAAACACGTGATGCAGTGTGTGCTTGTGGACAGGACTGTTGTGCCAGCTGCTACACAGATGCTGTGGCTTGATCTTCTCAGTCACAGGCAAGAGCTGTTACAGGTATGGTGGTCAGTGGCTTTTATGGTATTAGATGCAGTGGTGTATCTGGCATGCCTTTCTCTAAAGTGTGGAAATAACTCTTGCATCCGTATCACAAATGGAATCATCCTGTTAACGACCTTAGCGATACTGCAGGAAGTGTGATGGATTCTGTCCTGCTGAGATGACTTGTGTACAAATCAGAGGGTGCTCAGCATGATGAGTAGTGTGATGGTCTGAAAGATGGCATACTGACACGCTCTTAAATGTGTTTCTTTCCTTAACAGGTTTTTGATAACTATGCTGTAACGGTGATGATTGGAGGAGAGCCTTACACTCTAGGCCTCTTTGATACTGCAGGTGAGGATCAAGTGCTTGTGTCATTTTAACTGCCCTAGATTTAGCTGAAATGATGTTGAATCAAAAAAATATACAAATACACACCAAAAGAGCCAAAAGTTGGTTCTTCTATAGAAGGGAAAAGCCTGCAGGCTTCTTTGATCATTGTTTCTAGATTGTATTTGAGTTCATGGCTGGAGTAACATACAGTGATTACGCAGCGATCTGCATTTATTAGTGAGCATGAAAACTTAACAAGAATGGGTAGGTGCTTACCCAGGGCTTGCCCAGTCCCCAGCCTTTAGTGTTATCAGAGCAGTACACAGCTTCTGATATTGTAAACTGTTGTTCAGTATAGTCCTCTCAGAAAACTTGGCAATTGTAAGCAACACTTTACCATCCACGTCATTTAATGTGACTCTTTCCAGCTGTGTTCTTACAGATGCATTGTTAGTGTTGTATTAATTACTGATGTGATCTTGTGCTCCAGTTAAATGCTGTGGCTTTAATTATCCTTTACATTGTTCTCACAAATGTGATTTGTACGTTATTACAAACTTCTTAGTTATTGGATAAGAAGCTTTGTGGAGAAGAAGGGCTTCCTCTTGGTGTTTTACAGGCTGCTGTAGGTACTGATTCTTGGATTTCAACTCTGGCAGTGTGGCTCAGGCTGGGTGTTTGGGAGTTCTTCTGTGTTACCTGCTTAGCTTTGGATCTGTTGCACTAGCGTGGGTACAAGTGGTGTGTGGTCCTTCTCTTCCTGTTGGTCTGCTGAGCTCCTCTTTGTTCAGACTTGTGGGAACCATTGCTTGTGTAGATGAGGACGCTTGTACTGTCAGCCCATGAGTGCAGTAATTCATTTATGAAATTGAGTAGCTCCCATATGAAATTCTGAGTAGTTCCCAAATGATGTAGTGTGTATAGCTTGATACTTGCAAAAATAAAAGCCTTCCTTTTGGAGCCAAGCTTCTGAAATTAAAAGGCTGCCACTTTGAGGGTCACCCATCTCTTTACTAAACAGTAGCTACTAGTGCAAGCTATGGAACGTAAATGGGTAAAACTCATATTAATGACTGACATATAAAAATTTTCTGCTGTGAAGACAGCTTTTTGGGGTGTACTTATAATTGTGACAAGCTTGGTCAGTGCTGAGCTCCCCTGTGTGTCCAGAGAAGTATGGTAGCTGTCCCAGGCTGTTCAGGTCTCCATCTTCAAACTACAGATCTTCCACTGAGATGTCCCAGGTGTGGTCAGCTCCTCTAAGGTCTCTGAGTTTTTTACTGTGTGATAAGCAAGGGATCCTCAGTTGAAATGAGTGTTTTTTTGAACAGGTGTTTCTCAGCTGGTTGCCAGCTCATGAAGTAGCTCCATAAGTGTGAGCTTTGCTTTGCTTTCTTAAAGAGTGGTACTGAATTGAGCAAGTGTAAAAATAAGCAGCTGCAGGGTTTAGTGGGTCACTGCTAGTGGTGTTCTGCAGAGACTGCTGCTGTCTGATGTGCAGACCCAAAGGGGAGAGCTTGGCTTTCCTTGAAGCACAACCTGCCCTGGGACTGTGTATTTTTAGGGGATTGCTGCTGGACAGCTTTGTTACTCCTACACCTGTAACAGCAGCATTCTTCTTTTACTGTTCAAAGAATATTTCCCTGAATGTTTTCAAGTGTGAACTGGGACCTCCTAGTGAACAAAACTGCTTCTGAAACTTTAGGTTTTGCATGTTAATGAAATTTGATGTCAAAATATATTTTATGGATAGAGTAGGTGCAGAAGACCTGACGTAAAGCCAGCACTACGTTCTACAGTCTGAGACTACTTGACCTAAAAAAAAAAATAAAAATGTATTAGAGTGCACTCCTGACCTTCCCTTCTCTCTTGTGACTTTAAGCAGCTTGTGCTTACATAGCAACTGAATGAATTCTGTATCTGGAAACTAGGTTCCCTTCATGTTTGAATTCAGGGGATGTGTATTTGCTTAAGAGTTAGGACTACTCACAATCCAGCTTTTGTGCTGGAATGTGTATTCTAACAACCTGTAAAAGGCAATATTTCACCAGCTACCTCTAATACCATGTTAATTTTCTCCCCTTCTAGGTCAGGAAGACTATGATAGATTACGACCCCTCAGCTATCCACAGACAGATGTATTTCTGGTCTGTTTTTCAGTGGTGTCTCCTTCCTCATTTGAAAATGTGAAAGAAAAGGTTGGTTTAACTCCACCTGAGTTCTCCAGAAAAGGAGCTGCTGCAGTGATTTTAGTAATAACTAAGGTGTTTATCTTGACTGGGTGCTCAGTAACAAGTAGTATATCTTCTCTCCTTAGTGGGTACCTGAAATTACTCACCATTGTCCAAAGACTCCTTTCCTGCTTGTTGGGACCCAAATTGATCTAAGAGATGATCCCTCAACAATTGAAAAACTTGCCAAGAACAAGCAGAAGCCCATAACTCCAGAGACAGCCGAAAAACTGGCCCGGGACCTGAAGGCTGTTAAATATGTGGAATGCTCTGCACTTACGCAGGTAAGAGTTGGTCTTTGAGCACTTCTGCTTCTTTGTATTCCATACTTTTTTTTTTTTCCCTTCACTTACAGGGGAAAAATAGTTCAGAATGAATGTGAAATGATGTCAGCTCCATTTCTGCTGTTGACACAGTAGCTTTCTCTGTCCTGTTGTTCTCAGGCACAAGGAGCTGGCAGTGGTACAGAGCAAATTGGCCTGTGAAGATAAGGCTCAAGTGGAGAGGGGAGGTGAAGGATTTGCTTGCTGGGTTTGCTTTTGTGTTGGAGCAAAGTAGTTATCTAAAACTTGGAAGCCACAGACAGTAAGTGGGTTAGAATATGGTTCACAACTGAAGAGAGCAGTCAAAAGGAAAAACAGATCTCAGTGAAGTAAGTTTTGTTCCTTCTATGAACAGAAGCCTTCCTACTGGAGAGTTTCTTTCTCTTCCTTTTTAGAGCTTCCTTTCTCTTCTCCCCACCTGGTCATTGGTGATGTTTCCTTTGTGTGCCTTAAGATGGAAGTTCTATTGAAACGGAAAATAAGAATCAAGTAGTTCTTAAGATATAAACGTGGCTGTGCTGTGAACTAATGTGTGAAAATGAGTCTAAAAATGAGTAATATTGCTGATCTGAGGCCAGGAAACCTGACAGTCCTTTCCCATGAAGTTAGAAATACTAAGGTGGGGAGGGTTAATAAGTGTTGACTGGTGAGCTGGCATCTACCTCATCTTTGAATGCCCTGGAAACGCAATCTTGTATGCCCACTCCTGCAGAATATATTACAACTCTTAACAGTTTATGTAATACTCCTCTGTGAAGAGTTTGTCCCTCCTTGGTGTGCACAGTATCAAGCCTTTCACTCTTTGTGAAAACACTAGTTGTTTTATTTCATTGATTTGTAGTATTTCAAGCACAAAGCTTTGTTGCTGAGCTTTGGAACCTGAAGTTCTACTTGTCTTGCACCTTTTGCCCCGGTTGCACAATGGCTTTTCCATTTGGGATCCTAAGGCTTTTTTTTTTTTGTAACTGAGAACAGGCTTCTGAGGGAATCTGTGGGCCACTGTGCTGGAAGTGCTGTGGCAAGACGTGCTGCTTTAGATGATGTCAGTTGCATGACCTGAATACTGCTGCTGGCTAGGCTGTAGAACATACTTCTTTGTGAAATGGATACCAGGATTTGTTGTCCTTCTATGTTTTTAAATTTGCCTTGTTCCTTCTGCTCAAATTGCATGGAAGCACTTGTAATGAGTAGAAGAGCTGATATGACAATTTCAGTGTTTCTGTTCTATTTGTTTCTGGATAAATTAAGTATATCAGTTGCAGAGAACAGCTTTATGTGCTTGGAAGCTCAGCCTTAGTTTCTTCCAGAGCACTGTAGTGACTGTATACCCACTAGTGGTTTCAGAAGTTGGGAATAATCTGGTAGGAGGCTTCTGAAGCTTTCTCACCTGAAAGATTACTCAGTCTTCTTCTGCTCTGTTCTTTTTACTTCATTGGTCATTGACCTTCCCTGCAAAGCATCTCTTGCTCAGCCTTTTGGTAATAGCTGCCAAATGCTAGAAATGTAGATGCTTTGCAAAGGGATGTTTGAAGTTTCCAGCAGTGATGTAGCTGGCAGCATGCTGAACACAGAGTGCAGCTGGCTGTTCTAGCTGGGAGGATTGTTTTCCTACCTGCAAGGCAGCGTTGTAGTAGTTGGTTTCAAGTGAGGCTAGGTTCATTAGGGTAATTCCAGTCATCTCTTTACCTTGGCGTCCATCTACACAGTTCGTCTCACAGTCTAGGGATTTCTGCCTTGCTGCTAACTTGAAAATGGCTTTGCAACAGTAGCAAATAATCATAAAATTATGGAGCTACTGTTTTTTTTTTTCCACTGGGATTTAAGGATTCACTTGTTGTGTGGAACAGTCAGATATTCTGAACACAGTACGTGAACTGTGAGAGACTGAGATTGACTCTGTTCTGTGAAGGCAGAGTATTTACACCATCATAAATTGGGATGACTATCCAGTGAAGTTCTGTCTTCTCTCCCTCCCCAACATTTTTTTAGGTGTAGATTTTTTTTTCTCTGAAGAAAGCACTGAAGTAGATCAGTACTAATGCTTTCAACCTTTTTTTCTATAAAATAATACCCAGATATCACAGTAAGAAGTATGTAACACTTCCCTTTTTGGACAGGGTGATGGACTTGCAAATAAAGCCAGGTATTGCTTCTGTCATCCTTAAATCTGAGTAGCTTCCTGTAGCTCTGTGCTGCTACAGAACACAAGGGAGCATTTTGAATTTTGTTCCTTTTTTTTTCTTTCTTTTCTGATGATAGACTTGAGTACAGCTGACAGTTTTGACAAAACTGAATTTGTAAGGAGCCTTACCTTCCCTGTGAGAAGGTGGGAATAAAGGGAGCCTGAGCTCAGCTGGCTTGCTGGTGCAACCCAGTGCAGTGCTGCTTCAACCAGAGCATCAAGACCTGTGGGTCAGTTGGACCAAACGCAGCTCCCTTCCTGTGGCTGCTCTTCTGTTATCCAGATTTCAGTCTCCAGTCCAATTTTCACAATGATTTTACCCTTGGTTTTTCTCTTCATTTATCCCTGTTATTCTACACTAGAAAGCAAGGGAGTCCAAGTGTAGTAAAAAAAGAAAGTGTTATTTTCTTGACTCTTGCCCTGTTTGGGTTCTTTGTTACATAATTGGGTCTTTACTGCAGCCTTATTCTCAGAGAGAAAATCTAACTAGCACTCAGGCTCCATTTAGGCATTATCAGTTTGAAGTCTGTAGGGTTTTTTGAGGGTAGGTTGCAACTCTTAAAACATGCTGGAGAAAACATATAGAACTGTTGTGCATGTACTTGAAAGGGTATAAGTAATAATCTTGCATGTAACTTGGACATAAATGCTTCTAGGTGGAATTGTCTTAGAGACCTCCTGCGTAAGTGCTCCAGTAAAAACCATGCTAAAAGCAGTGTATTTGGACTAACCTGTGAGGGTGAACTCTTAACTGAATGATGTTTAACAGTGTAAACCTTTACAAAGTCTATAGGTTCTTGCAGAAAGTAATTTAAGCTTTTCTGTTCTTCTTTGGCTGACATAAAGCAGTTCTTCAGAAGTCATGAAGGTTACACTGGTGACAGTAGATTTAGGCGAGTCCAGTTAGCGTAAACTGAGCCAGGTTTCACTTCTGGTGTTCACGTGTAACTTGGCAGAGCTGTGTGGGAGTGCTGATGTACTGTGGTGTTCCTGTCGTGCTTACAGCAAATGCAAGGCATGCTTTGTGCTCTAGTGTAATCCCTGCAGACCTCTTAGAGCTCTGACTGCTTGTGTGGTGTTGGATCTCGCTTACTCCAATCCTAACACATTGTCTGTTTTCCTTTGACTTTAATTACTTGCTTTAATACCTAACTGAATAACTGAAACGCATCGTTCCCGTAGCTGGCTGTTAGGTAAGGTATTACATCTCTTTTTTTGTGACTGTGTAGCCAGTGTCTGATGGTGACAGTGGCTTACTAGAGAGATACCGCTTCAATTCCAGATTGTTATCCCTGCTGTCTGGAGTTCTTCAGTTATTCAGGGCTGAATTCACAAAGCAGAACGATGTGGAGCCTTTGCTCTGACCTGGCTGCTGCTGTAGATGGGAGCAGCGAGTCCACGCACCTGCCGTGGCTGCTTACTCACAGTGGGTCACTGCAAAAGGAGGTGCACTCAGCAACCCTGTGGTGGGACATGCTGTGTTTGTTTCCCCTGTAACCTGACCAAGTGTATATTCAGCACTTAGGGGAAACCTCTGTTTTTTGAGCAGCTCCTTCCTCAGGTGGCTTTGCCAACTGTTGCTATGTTTGTACCTTTGCCCTTCTGGGTGTTCATGTTGTTTAACTTGGTGCCCTGTCATATGTTCTGTCTGTCTCTGATTTTGTGCTTCTGGATCGTCTAATGGAGATTTCTTCCTGGGATCTACTTTGTTTTATTTATTTATTTATTTTTTGTGCAAAGTAAATCTTGTTACTGCCTGTGTGAATTCAGCCTGCTCTATCCTGAATGCTCTTTGTATCTGCTTTGTTTTTCTCTAATCCTCTAACCTGGCTGCTGTTTTTTCTCCTCCCCTCTGTCTTGTAGAGAGGTCTGAAGAATGTGTTTGATGAGGCTATCCTAGCTGCCCTCGAGCCTCCGGAAACTCAGCCCAAAAGGAAGTGCTGTATATTCTAAACTTTCTCCTTTCCCTCTTGCTGCTGCTTCCTCTGTCCCACTACTGTAGAAACCTGGTTAAAAACGAATAAAACCACCTTTATTGAAAGTTGTTGTCTGCTTACCATTTTAAAGCAACCTCTGTATTAGCTCTTGGACTGCAAACAGTACTTAAGATCTTTAGTAAAACGTTGTGACCATGGAACATGAACTGGACTCGCTTAACTCTCTGCTGCTTGGGTTGCCAGATGTGGGTAGCTTTATAATTCAGGCTGTTGGGGGAAAGGATCTGCTTACATCGTTGCTCTTTAAAAAAAAAAGAAAAAAAAAAGTTGAAAGAATAAGATATGATGTTTGATCTTCCTGAATCCAGCTGGAAGAAGTGTTGCATATTTTGAATTTCTACTTGTGACTCTTGTTAAATGTAATTGCATGACAAAAGTACATGAAATGGTGATCTGCCAGTGATGCTGTAACGTGAAGGAATTTCTGGTTCTCCTTTGTGCAGTGAGATGTTTTTGTTGCAATTGCTTTGGCTGTCTGTGCTGTAGTGGAGTATTTGTAAGTCTTTGGGAAGGAAGTATCAATGTATTTGCTACTGCTTTATGAACTGTTAAAATTCTTGCTTTCACTAACACGATAGAACGTTTCAGTAATGGATTCTTAAAGCCTGTTACTGTAAGATGTAAAGCTGCTTCTTACTCTTACGCTTCTGATTTTTATTGTTTTAAGGAGAAAACGTCAATTGTAGTCTCTTTAAATTTTGAAATTAAAACCTGCAGTTGTTTGTATAAATGACTGATGAAGCTTTATTCTGATTTGCTCTTCCTGGCTTCACTTTAACACCTGTGCAGTGTACCTGCTTTGTACTCCTCTATTTCGACTCTTGATACCACGCGCAGCTTCTGGGCTCTACCTGGCTGCTTCCAACTGTGGGGTGTGTGGGCCCAGGAGCCTGCCCTGAGCGTATACTGGACCAGTCTGATCGTTGCATGCTTGCCTTGTCTCCTCTTCACCCGTTGATACGCGGGTGTGTGCCCTGCTGTGCTCCCTGTAGAGCTCCTCCATTTGAATGCAGCACTTTCTGCTTCGTTGTTAGCATGTCAGATGTGTCACTGCCCAACTAATCAAAAAAACTGCCTTGAGGAAATGACTTTGGTACATGTGTTAGCTTCTCATGGAGTATACTGGTCTGTTTTCGAAGCACTTCTGTTGAGCAAATCAGATGCTCTGCTTAGGAACTGCTGACTGCAGTTAGTGCAGCTGGTGCAGGCCCTGGCTGAGCAAAGGAGACACGGGGAGGGTCCAGGTGTCAGAGCGGGATCCCTCGCTGGAGGGATTTGTCTGCCACCTGGCTCTCTGTGCTTTTGTTTGTGTGAACTCAAAAATGAGATTGCCCCTTTCTTTCTTTGCCCCTTTTCAGAAAGGCCTAAAGAATGTATTTGATGAGGCGATATTGGCTGCCCTGGAGCCTCCGGAGCCGAAGAAGACTCGCAGGTGTGTGCTGCTATGAACGTCCCTCCACAGCCCCTTCTGCAAAGCTGGTGTTCGATGTCATACTAAAAGCAATGTTTAAATCAAACTAAAGATACAAATTTTAAAATTTGTTTTTGCAATAATGACAAATACCCTGCACTCCCATCTCCCCCACACGATCCCTGTGTGAGATGAGAATGTTAGTGTTTATTCCCCAGTGTCCCCTCAATTCAGTTAAACTAGTTAATTTTGAGTAATTATGTAGTATCAGAAAACACTGATCAGTACTAGTTTTTTATTTTGTTTACTGTTTCTAATGTTTTTTTTTGTTTAAAATCCAGGCATGCTTGTGATGACTTTTTTCTGTAACAGACTAATTCTAGGCTGTTCTACTGAAGCCTTGCCCCTTCTGCTAGCCTGGCAAGACTTAGTTCTGGTTTCAAGAACTCCTAGGGCTGTTCTGCAGCCAGCCAGCAGCCTGTGTGCGAGCAGCCTTTTGTACTAAAGACAAATACAGGAAAGTAAGATGTCCCAAGCTGGTGCTCCTCTAAGGAGGAGTGTAGAAAATGTATCTGCATCTCCTCTGAAGTTGCCTTGTATTTCTCTCTCCCCCTGGCTTTCCACTGTGCAAGTCATAAACTTCTGCCCCGTCCTCTAAGTTATAAAGTTTTAGGAACGAAAGAATCCTTTTCCCTGGGTGCACCATCAGACTTGGAAACTAACTTGTCAGTCTCTTCATGCGCTTTTGGTCACGTGCTGAAGAAATAACCGCACCTTTTAAAGCGTGCCCAACTGATTGAGTTGGCTTTTAACAAGCCCATCTTTCTGCCAATCCTTTCTCATTTGAGAAATACTTCCGATGACCAGCATATCCTGCTGTTTGGATGCACTGAAAGAACCTGGAATGTATTGGAATGAGTTCTGGAGCTGGCCCTGGTGGTGCACCTCCCTAGGAAGGTTTGGTGACCTGTGGGCAGGGGTTGAAAGGCAGACCTGTCCGTAGGAAGGAACTGCGGGGAGGGTTTCCTCGTGTTCCATGCAGCACCATACAGGGACCAGTTGAGGGAATCCCCTTTTTCTGCTTTTTAAGTAACCTTGGAACTGTAAGATGGGTTCCAGCCCAGCAAGGATTGTGCGCAGGATCTTTATGTAGACAGCAGTATTCAGAGGGACTTTACCAAAAAAAAACCCCACATTTTGGCTTGCAAGTTAAGTTGTTTTTCTTTTAGGGAAAAGACTTAGGGAATCTTCATCTTCCCAAACTCCAATTTCTTGTCAACTCATTAGTGTTGAACCAATGCTTTTTCATGTCTAAGTTCTTTGTATATGCATTCTTTTCAGATGTATTAAACATAAAATATCTTCACAAGCCTGCCTGAGGGTAGTTATTTCTCTAGTCTTTCTCTTGAGTGTGAAGGACTTGAAAATATATGGCTTTTATGCTTTGTGATCTTGCGAGTTAATGTGGGCCTTTCCTTAATAGCTAATTCTGTAAGATCCTATCTTCCTTCATCTATGCTGCTGGCCTTCTGTTGGGATTGCTGTGATCTGTGACATAGTCATTGCCATCATACTGAAATCTGAAGGGGGGACTCTGGTTCTGAAATGGGGTGTTGTTCATTTTCCCAAACATTAAAAGTAGGCTTTGGGGAGTTGCTAGTCTGCTGCACCTCTTCAGAGAGTGTTCGTTGTCAAAGTTTCTTGTTGCTCCCTGTTCATGGTCAGATCACAGATGTTCAGACAGGAACAAGTGACGTGATGCTTACCTCCTGCTCCAGCATGCACAGCATCTGTTATGCCCGTAGGTGTATTCTGAAGAGAAAGGTCTTGCACTGTCACTGTGTAACTTGTGTTAATTACTAAAACACATTCCAAAGGGCTCATTAAAGGTCACCTTTATTTTAAGGAACTGACTTGTGGGTACTGTAATCTAAAAGCTCAGTGTGAAAGGTGAGCTTTTAACTTTTCAGCAATTAGTGCTGCTGTTCTGCTTTGCATTTCAATTTTTAATTGCTGTGGGGGCACCTGGCTGTATGTGTCTGGCTTGCAGTTGGAAGCACAGCTGGGTGTGTGCTGTGTTCACAGCTGAGTGCTGGTGGCAGCAGGCTCAAATGGGCTCCTGCTCTTCTTGCTTAGCCTAATTCATGTCTCAACTCAGCAGACAGATTGGAGACCGAAGGACTGCCTGCATGAAATTAAGCAAGAGATTTCTTCTGAAGTGGGAGGAGAATCCTTTAGGACTTTTGGTTTTAAGAGGCAAGATTACCCTGCCTAGCCTTTTCTTTCTTGGATGCAAACTTGCACAGAAGTTGCCTGTAGCTGAGTCTTCTGCCATGTATTTTCTGGCTGTAATCTGTGCCACTCCTTTCATCCAGGTCCATTTGGTTAACCAAAAAGCCTGTGCTTGTTGGAAGTGTGTCACAAGGCTAAATTCTGCTCTGGAGAGAGTCCTGAAGGCACTAGGTGATGGGAAAACCTCCTCTCCGTGTTGTGTTAGCTTTGCAGGACTGGCTGGTAGATCCATGTGCCAGAGGGAGGACAGTGTGCCAGAACTGGCTAGACAAGCACAAAGAGCATAGCTTGTGAGTATTTCATACTGTCCTTCCTCTTGAGCTTGGTAGTGAGGTCCCTCTGAAGCCAGGTGGCCCTGCATGGCCAGCTTCCATGAGCTGCTTGTCATAGCTCCTTGGTGATGATCTCCCTGCCTACCTGAAGGCATTGTGAAGGCTTTGGCAAAATGACAGCAGTGGTGGTGGGGAAATCTACTGTTTTTGGGATTACCTTTTTCAGCTAGCAGCTGTGAAAGCCAAGATGTTTAAGGCAGTCAGGAATAATTAGTGCTTCCATTAGTACTGGTGTGGCAAGCTAGTACATGGTGTGAGCAGCAATTGTCTCATGTTATTGCTTTTGCAGTAGGACTTAACCTGGTGGTTCCCATAGCGGCTGAATAGACCGGTAAGTACATGGTCTGAGTGGACTGTTCAGCTAAGAGCTCTCTGTGTTCATAGTGTCCCTTGTAAAGGGACACAAGTCTTCTGGGAAGGCATCTGAGAATTGTATTAAGTCTTCTACAAGAACTGGGCTGGAGCACCTCCCCTACGAAGACAGGCTGAGGGAGCTGGGCTCATTGAGCCTGGTGAAAAGAAGGATGTGGGGTAACTTAATGCAGCCTTTCAGTACCTAAGGGAGCCCATAAACAGGAGGGGAGTCAGCTCTATGAAAGGGTAGATAACAGCAGGACGAGGGAAATGATTTCAAGTTGAGGAAGGGAAGATTAAGGTTGGATGCCAGGGGGAAGTTCTTTACTGTGAGTGGTGAGGTGCTGGAACGGGCTGCCCAGAGGGGTTGTGGATGCCCTGTCCCTGGAGGTGTTCAAGGCCACATTGGATGGGGCCCTGAGCAGCCTGGTCTAGTATGAATTGGGAGGTTGGTGGCCCTGTCTGTGGCAGGAGGTTGGAGATTCATGATCCTTGAGGTCCCTTCCAACCTAGGCCATTCTGTGAACTGAATGCTGAATGAAAACTGAAGAGCAGGTTCTTGTTGTAATGGCTCAGCTCCAACAGCTGAGGTGTGCAGCAGTCTCTCAGAGAAATCCTGTAGTTGTGCATTAAATTAACTATTAAATGACCTTTTTTCTTGCACAAGGAATAGGTGAGTGAACTGTTTTTTCAATTGGCTCTTATGTGCATTCATGAGAGTCTCTAATTCCTAATGCTGAGTTTTGCTTAAAAACAGGTTGTGAACAGAGCTCTTGTTTCTGTTGGTGACTCCAGACACGTGGCTCTGCATCTTTAGCAGCTGCTTAGTGTCTGGAGCAGTGATCATCCCCACCTCAGATATGTGCTCCCACACAATCCTTCAAGTTAGCTCTGTTTGGCTGTACCAGGCAATGATTACAGTCACTAATTGCACAGAAATGTAACACCCTGCAGGATATTTTTCCTACTGAATTAATAGACTCCACTGTTTATTTTATGTGGTCGGACTAATGCCAGAATCACTGCAAGGAAGGAGATAATAGTAGAACAGGATTAGAAGCCTAGGGGGGAGGTGGGAGCACACACACAGTCTGACCAGGTCTGTGTGTGTCTGAATGTGTGCTGTGATGCCATATGGTGTGAATCAGTTTGTTTTTCTGCTGTCCTGCTGACAGAAGTGAAGGCTATCAGCAGATGGGTAAGTACAGAACCTGGGGAAAAGTCCTGCCACTTTGCTGAGGGACGTGCTTGCATCACAACGCCAAAACAAGAAGTGGTACTCTAGGGTTGGTAACTGTTGGCAAAAGAGCTGTAGGGGAACAGTTGTGTTCCTTAGCAAGAGATAACTTCAGCTCACCCTTACGTTCTGTCCTTTCCTTGCTGATTCAGTTAATGTGTGGAAATTCCCTTGAGTATAAGCTGATCTAAACTACCCCTGCTGTTTCTGTAGCTCCTGGTGCAGGCATAATCTGCACAGCTGTTGTAACTCATGTTCATGCTAAGATCATGTCAAACTGGTGGCTGGTTTTTCTCCTGCAAGTGTCCCTGTACCACTAGCAGTGTTAGAGACCTGAGAGCTTTGTTTCCCTGCAGGGCAGTGGGAAGCTGTTTTGCACCTTGAAAGGAACAGTGCTGAGCTGCATGAGAGGCATGATGGGTGAATGCTTGCTGGACAGTGCAGGGGCTGCAGTGTTTGCTGTGGCAGCTTAGCTTTAGCAGGGGGTCTTTCATAATTAAGATGTGCTTGCTGTGAAGGTTGCTGCTCCAGGTGCAGCTGGAGACTATTTTCTTAAACTTCTGAAGATGGATATGGAGACAAACTAGGTTCTGCTGCTTTCCCAGGAATATGTTAATCTACTCAGGCATATTCTTTCACTCTGTCTTCCCTGACTTTCCCAGTAATGTGCTCATTCTTGATATCAGTGCTGTGCAGTATACTTAAGTGTAACCTTTACTAAAACGAGGGTGTTGTGTTGTGCAAGGAAACAGAAGCACACGTACCTCTGAGGTGTGCCTATATGTGTCTTTACCAGATGTATTTGAACCACCTGGCTTCCTTAGGAGTATGTTTGGCATTTCTCAAATGACAACACATTGCTGGGTAAATGCTCCCTGTTGTCTAAAGGGCTTTCCAAGCAGTACACTACCTCATCTGACCTGGGGATGATCCTCTTTGTTGTTTGCACTGTGCTTGAGGTATGTCAGTGTGTCAGCCTTTCTTTTCTTAGCCAGGCACTCAGGAAGGAGGGAGCTTGGATGAGTTGCAGCCACCTTGGTGGTTAGGTCAGATCAGTGTGCTTCTGAAGCTAATCTCCAGGCTGCTTGTGTGTGATGTGCTCTAGTTAACGTCCCAGAGTGTTTCTGCAGTGTGCTGCTTAAGCTTGTGTTAGGTTTATGTTGTGAATGTGACCTGGAAGGACATGAGGGAAGTGCCCCTATGAGCACCATGTGAAGGAGCCTCTCCCTGCCCTAGTGCAGCTCAGCGATGTTTCTTCCAGGTGTACAAAACCTCCATAGTCCCATGGAGAAAAAGGCAAAAGAAAAGAGAGAAAGCTTATGTCCCTAGCATGCTTGAATTGGGTGTTGTCCTTGAGCAGCTGATGGGGTTTGTGTCTGTAGGACCTGGCTGGAGTTGGTTTGTAGGGCCCCTGAAAGACGCATGGTGTTACTGTTGGGTATGGTTTCACTTGGCAGATCTGCTCTTCTCGTCTGCCATTTGCTCCTGTAGACACTGCTAAAAACAGACTGATTTTTGGCATGTTCCCAAGAGACAGCAATGTCCTGTTACTTGGCCACCATTGAGGTCTCATTTTGCAGCTGGTAGCAGCTGCCTCCTTTTAAAAACAGCCTGTGAGTGGGAATTGAGAGAGATGTTGTGTTAGCACTGCCCCTGACCCAGCTTTCCTGTTGCCTTAACTTGTACTGATGAGCTTCTCACTGTGCAGATATTTCACGTGGGGTGCTTCTGGGGTCCAGTGCTGGGGAGGTGTGCTGCTTTGCTTTCCCCTCCCACTCATACTCAGCATCCTCTTTAAAACATTCCTCACTGGTGTTACTCTACAGCCCATGGTCTGAGCCCCTGGGGTCACTGCTTGGGTGCCTGGATACTTTTGCTGTTAGGGATTTAAAAGTTGCTCAGCACGTGAGAAGAAAGTACTGCTCATGTATAGAATAATCCAGAAGTTGTTGAGAATAAATTAGTTCTAACTGGCAAAAGGATAAGGCATCTTCTCATGGTGATGTTTCTGTTTGTTACCTCAGTTCCTGTTGTGATCTGTCCTTTTTTTGAGCTGAATCAGTTCCTGTAACTCAGCCTGGGAAGAAAAGTGAGATTAGGGAGCTGTGGCTCCTGTGAGATCCTGTTCTAAATGACTTGTCCAGGGTTGTGCAAGAAGCTGGTAATGGGGCATGGACTGAGGCTCAGCAGACAGGTTATCTTAACTGGAGATCCTGCTGCCCTGTCATAAGTACACTGGCAAGTCTAGGCTCTCCTCTCTCTTGCTGTGCAAGCTGATGCAAGCAGGCCAACACCTGCTTGCTGCAGTGAGGTTAAAATAAAAAAAAAAAATCCTTATGTGCTTGGACATGGATAAAAAACCTGGATTAAAAAAGAAAATACCTGTAGCCCATACAGAGAACACTTAGATAGAGGCAGAGGAGTGACACTCCTGATGCTGTTGACAAACTTCTGTCTTATTTTGTTAATTCTTGAGTATAAACTTACTATTTTTTATTTAGGCCCAGCCTGATGCTGGTGCCCTCTACCTGTTTCTCAGCTCTTTGTGTTTGTCTGATCACCCGGTGTCTAGTGGCTCCTGGAAACTAGCAAAGTATTTGCCTGTCCCCAAGGGGAGCTCTTTAGCCTGAATTGTCTTGAGAAAGAGCATCACTGCTAAGCACTAAACAGATACAGGCAGGGATGCTGGTAGGCCTCTGGAATTACTTTGCAGCAGGGCAGGGAGGTTCCCTGAGCTCTTACTGCTGTGCTTACCCCACCCAGAGCCATCTAAAGGGGGAGATGCTGTGTGGGGGTGTGCTTTGAGTTACTGTGCAGCAGTAGCTGGGCAAGCAAGATTTCAACACTGGGAAGTGAAGTTTTTAATGCGGCCAGCCCACAAATAGTTACATTCCAAGCTGCCCTCTGGTGGTTTTGGGCTGAACGAAATAAAGGATCAGCCTGTGAAAAGATGTCAGCCACTTACAAGAACTGCTGCAGTGTTGGGGCCAGTGCTGCCTGCACCAGGCCTAGCAGCTTCTGGGGCTGAGCTGTGCCCACGGCAGCAGCTCATAGAGTGGGATGTGGTGGGCATCCCTTCTACATGACCTGACGTGCTGAGTTGTGTTGGATGGTTGGCACAACCTGATGTGGGACTAACCAGAGCAGCTGAAGAGCCTAAGTGCTCAGTGTCCTGCAGGTGAGCTGTAGGAAGACAGGAAGTACGGGGTGAGGGGCTTTGCAGCTGCTCCTCCTGGGTTCTGCTTAGAGATGGGCTTGTCTGAGGGGTGGGATTTTCCCCACAGCAGTTAAGGGGATGGACTGTGTGAAGACAGATGACATGTGGAGGAGTCACAAGTATTGCTGATGTCACTGAAGCTGGCTGCTTTTTCCTGGATAATAAGAGGTTTCTTTACAGGTCTGAAATATTAACAGTCTGCCGACACTCACTGCGTGGGAGGGCATCAGCAATTCAGACTGTGGAGTGATGGTGCCCCTGAAGCATGTATGTAATTGTATGGTGGAAGGGAGAGGATTTCTGTCTCACACACACACACACACACACACACTTAGAAGGGTTACTTTATCTGATGTTCAGTGCTGGAAAGGTGGGCTGTGCTGGCTACAAGCAGTGTACAGTCTTTCTTGTATTAAGCATGACTCGTAGAGCAGGGTCCTTGTCTCTCAGAGCGATGCAACCTCCCTTTGCTCCCAGCCACGTGGTTACAGAAGGGAGGAGCTTACCTTAACTTGCAGCCTTTGATCCTGAGTGTTTTGGGGAGAATCAGGTGAGTGGGGTGGTTCACTTGCAAAGGACTGTAGCAGCAGCTGAGCATGTAAGTGTCTTGCTCCTCCCTTTCTGATGCTCTGCAAGTTTGAAGGTTCTCTTTTCCTCAGCTTCAGAAAGTTCTACATCAATTCAGTGTGGCTGGACCTAGTTTGGGTCACTTCCTTCTCAGATCTCTTTCTTCCCTCCCTGTACCATTGGCCACCCAAGTGGCGAAGTGGAACTTGAGATGCCAACGCTGCAAGCATGCCTCCCAGATCGCCACAAAGGATGGTCTGCTTGATGACTTGTAGAGGAGTTGTTTGCCTGGCCTTTCACCTGCCTGTCCTGATTCTGGGCTGCGTACCTTCTTGAAATCAAAAGAGTCAGTGTAGTGTGAGAAGTGATTCATTTTAAATGCTGCCATGGCCATGGAGTGGAGCTGACACAGGTAAAACAAACACCAAGTGTGGGCTGGCAGATCACGAGGAGTGCCTTCATGTGTGGCTTGAGAGCTGGTGTCTTTCAGCAAGGTAAGTGACTCCTTTGACCTTTGAGGAGCGTTTCATCTATCTCTGTCATGGCTGGCAGGCACAGCCAGCTCCTTCCTTCACGTTGTCCTGTCATACCTGTTGCATCCTTATGGTGACAGATCCACTCTGCCTGCTGTGTGCACCTCGCTGCAAGGATGGAGGTGATGCTTTCCAAGCCGCCAGCACATTTTAGTGATAGATTCCACATCTGCTCCCCAGTCTGTTTTCTTCGTGTGCCCTTCCGTGTCTTCTCCCATGGCAGAGACAGAGAGGAGTGTGCGTGCATTCATGCAAATAAAGCTGTTCCAGTTGCATGCCTGCAGCATGCGACTCCCTGAACTCGGTCCTGCATGGTGATAGTGTCCCTTGCACTGCTGGTAGGGGGTTCTTTGCTTTGGCCTTTGGAGCCTCGGTTACCTTCATTCGGTGTAATCAAAACAGAGCAGCTGCAGCTTTCCAGCTGCTGAGGGTGACTCTGGAGCACAAGAAGAAAGCCTTTTCCGTAATGCTGTGTTCCTCTGCACCCAGTTGGCAGGGCTCTGGGGTTAACCCAGGCAGGATCAAGGGATTTACAGAACTGAGGAGCACCTTAAGTGTTCTTCGGGGAAGAGATGAGCCTGGCAACTTCTGAGGATGATGAAGCTGAGCTGCCTCTGCTGTGACAGAGATGAGCAGTATTTTTACAAGAGTGTGGTCACTGGAGAAGTCAGGACGCATGGCAGGACAGGATTCTTGCCTGGAGCTGGATGACCTGAAGCAAGAGACGTGTTTTCTGATGCCTCAGCACTTCTGCATGGATTTGTTCAGAATGTGGCCCCTTGGTACCGTTCTTACTGAGTGAGGTGGCCTCATGTTGTGGCATGTTCCTGTCTGCTCCCTGCAGACTCCCTGCAGTGTGCCCTTCTGATCACTGAAATTTTGGAGGCTTTTTTGCAAGAGGAGGAGCTGGTTTGTGCCAGTGGCTGAGAACATACCTCATTCAGCCAGCACAGAAGAGCTGGGTGCTCATCCGAGGCAGATACATCTGCACTGCTGTCCACGTGTGCTTTGGGTATGCCTGACCCATGGGAGATACGGGTCAGATTTCCCAGCAGGTGTGAAGCTTTGGAAGGGCTGCTGTGAGCCTCTGTCTGCCTGGCACTGAGAGCACTGAGGTTCCAACCATCATCTGGGGAGCTGGGGCAGGGTGAGGCAAGGCCAGCACTGTTGTTGGGACGTGTTGCCTTCCATCCCCAGGTGAGGATTTGGAGTTTGCTGTACTTGTCCTCTGCTGGGACTGGTGTCCTCACTGATGCAGTGGAGGCAACAGGCTTTATTTCTTTTCAGCTAAGGAAATGGGGGAAATAAAAATGAAGGAAAATAAGTGTCTTATGGCAAACCAGGGCCAATTGTCCCAAGAGGTGCTTATGAAACTGGCACTGACTGATTTTTAAAGCCCAGTAAAAATAAACTTTGAAATGTTTTGCGCAATGTATTTTTTCTTCCCTTATTTGACAAATGCTGATCACCCTCATTTGGTATGTACTTGAATAACAAAGATGGTAATTTGTCACCTACTTCACGGTGGGAGAACACGTGGGGACAGAGTCGGCTGCAAGAAATAATCTGGAATTTCTCACTGTTGCTTGGCCTGTGGGTCCTGGGAGCCCTTGCAACACCATCCTGTCAGCTGCAGTGCTGTCATTCCTCTGTGTTTATTGCAGCTTTTCCTGGGATCTGGTCCAACATCTGGGACAGAGGTTTTCTGCTGAGTGTGGGGTGGCCGTGGCTCTGTTGCTGGAGCTGTGGGTGAGGCTGAGAGGAAGGACTCGAGGCAGTGAGGTCTGAGGAAGGTGGTGTGAGCCTGGCCCCTGACATCAGCAGAGCCCACGGGAAACTCCCAGGGGTCTCATGTCTATGGTCAGCTGTGGGGTTGCAGGGGTGAGCAAGGTTCTCCCTTCTCTATGAATGCTTATCCCTGTTCCTTGCAGACCTCTATGTAAGTTTTGTTGACCTGAAAGGAGCAGGTTAAGACCAGTATGGTGTTGTGAGAGCATATCCCTGTTCCAGTACATCCCACCCAAGCCCTGTGCTGTCACAGGTCATCCCTGGGAGTCTGGAGGAGATGAGGGGAAGGTTCCTGTTATTTCCTGCTGGTGCTCTTCTCCCATGTCTCAGTTCCCCCTTTGCCTTCCCCATGTATTCTGACCCCATTTCTCCTCTCTGTTCTATCTTTAACCCCTTCCTTCCTCCTGCCGTGTGTTCAGTTGCTCTCTTTCCATCTGCCCCATGCAGCTTCCCTCTCCACTCTTCCCTGTGCCCCAGTTTTGTCCCTTGTCCTCTCGTGCTGCATCCTGAGCCCTCCCTTCCCCAGTGAGGCACCTGCTGCTGGGAGCAGTGCCACAAGCATATCCGACCCTTGGTGGGGCTGAAGCAGCACCAGCTTGGCAGAGCTTTCCCAGAGGCTGGGATTTGGTACTGTTGTGGTTTGTGGGTTTTTTTTCCTTTCCCTTTTCAGACTCCAGCACTGTTTTAGAGCCCTTTCCAAGAGGTGAGGCAAAAGTGATCAGTGTTATGTTTGCTCAACCTTAACTACAGCTGTACAAACTTTGTTTTTCCTCCGTAGGAATTATTACTCCGGTAAAAATTAGAACAGTTTACTTGTTAGTGCCATTACATACTATCATATGTTATTCTTTCTTTGCCCCTCCCTCCTCACCCAGGCCCCTTTTTTTAATAAAGACACTGCATTTGGGTTGTGGGGCAGCAGATCCTTGTAGACCTGTAGAGCCCAAATGATGGTGAATTGAGCTAGCAGCCAAGCTGGCCGGGAATGGGAACGCAGTGCAAATGTTATAACCATTTCCTTTGAAACGGCCGACTGAGAAAATAGAAAATACTGTTCTTACTGTTTAGTCTCTTCTGCAAGCAAGCAAAGCAGATGTAATGCAGGTGGCATCCTTCCTTTGCTGAGATGTGAGCACCTCAGCTGTCATGGGGTGGGTATTCAGGCTCCTAGCACACAGATACAACCCCTGATGGATGTTGTCTTCTCCCATGGTGTTATCTCTGGAGCTGAAGTTGCATCCTGCTCCAACCCCGTTGCCTTCAGTGCTTTGCTAAACAGCAGTGATGACTGAACAGGCCTGACTTTATGATCTGATAGCGACAGGAGAAGGGAAGAGGGATGGTTTTAAACTAATGGGGAGATTTAAATTAGATATTGGGATGTCCTGGCACAGGCTGCCCAGACATGCCCCATCCCTGGAGGTGCTCAAGGCCATGGATGGGGCCCGGATCTGCTGGGGGCAGCCAGCCCACAGCACGGCTTGGCATTTAAGGTCCCTTTCAAGCCAACCATTCTGTGGCTCGACTAAATCACAGTTTCTGTGCCAGTCCTGTACCTGGTGGGGCTTTGTGCCGCAGGGCAGTGCCTCTGTGCAGGCTTTCCCAAGCCCACTAGATGGCAAACACGTAAAAGGTTTGCTCCTCTGCTCCTGGTCGGGCCATGTTTGCAGTGCCAAGAAGCAGGCTGCATGGTTTGTTTTTTTCCTTTTTTTTTTTTTCCTGGGGGCGGTCTGTACCAGCAGCCACCGGCTGTAGGTCTAGTGCAATCATTTACATTTCCAGCTCCTTTGTATAACATCAATACTGGAGAGTGTACAAACTGCTGAGCTGTTTACAACTGTGCCGGGGCTCCGCCGTCAACAGCGTGCTCCTGCATTAGCAGCGTCCAGCTGGGCTCAGGCTGCTGCCGGACTGCAGGGAGCAGCCCAGGCTCTGTTGGTTTTGGCTTCCTCCAGCTGAACCCGGCCCTGGTTCAGGAGGATCAGGAAGAAGAGAAGCAAGGGGTTTAACATGGGAATTTGTTTCCCGTGATATGATGTGCTCCAGGTTTTCCCTGCGTCGGATGCTGTGCGAGCTCATCTGTCTGCTTTTTGTATCCCAAGCTGTGTCCTTGTGGGGTAATTCCTGCATGGGGATGGGAGGGTGAGCAGAAAGCACTGGGTCCCTCTCAGGTACCCCTGTCCCCCTGTGGTGCTGCCTAAGCACCCGTTCCCTTTGCTGCTTTCCTTGATTCTTTCCCAGGCTGAACGTGGTGAAATTGGATGGGATGAGCTTGTCCCTGCAAGCTGCCAGAATGATGCTTCTTCCCAGGTTTGGTTTCTGGAGCTTTTCATGACCTGGGCAGCATCTTCCCTTCACGCAAGCTGGGACTTCTAATAGTTCAGCCAAACTCTTGGAGCATCTTGTGCTTCCTGAAAGTAAGGAAGTGTGAATCTACCAGGCCGATGTGGGCCGTGCAGTGCAGAACTACTGCTTCCTCTGAACTACTGCTCCTCAGCAACATCTATCCACAGAACCTGGGAATGTCTCTGCCTCTGCAGCATTCAAAATGCCAAAGTAATTGAGGAGCTTGATGGATGCACATGCTTAGGTTGCCCAAAGTGCTGCCTTTGAGAGCCCTTCCAGCCTCCAGTTTGTATCTTGGGAGGCTGAAATACCTTTGAAAAACTGTCTGTAGTGCCTGGGCAGAGCGTGTTGCTGTGTCTGTAGAGCAGTCCTGCTTTGGGAAGCAGAACTGTGTTGCTCAGGGGCCTTCTGGAAATGTGAACTTTGGCCCTGTGCCCTGTTCAAGCCCATCTTGCTCCTGGATGGAGGATGGTTTGCCTTGGGGCTGTCTGTCTGCTGGCTCCAGTGCTGCAGTGAGACCCAGCTCTGAGATGAATGCTTTGGATGCACACCTACCCCTGCCTGGGGGAAAGTTTTAGGCCACTGGATGCATCCACAGAGCTGGGGAGGGGGGGAGGTATCTGTGGAGTCAAAAAAAAAAAAAAAGCTAAATTGACTATGAATGCAGGAAACACATTACTATGGTGCTGTAAGGATCTGCTTTTTGCCCAGCTCTCTCCTCAGGGCCCTGTGTCAGTGTGCCTGCCCTGCTGCTTTGCCTCTGCAGGGAATTTGCAGAGGAGGAGCACCTGCGTTTTGATTCCTGCCTTGACCTCGCTCCCGTTAAGTGCCTGCCCCGTGCTCCGTATGCTGCTCCTGTCTGTTTCATTCTGGCGTGGCTCCAGCCTGGGTTAATCTGTCATACAGTTTTTAACCAGCCCACACAGACAATAAAGCACCTCCAGACTCCGTCCCCTCTCCTGTCCTGCAACCAGCAGCAATTTGGGTGCGAGAACAATAGTTCTGTCTAACAGACCAGATTTCATTCTCTGAGGAGATTGCAGGTTTGCTTGCTGGAGATAACTGAGTTAGCTCTGTTATCTGGCAGGCTGTAGCTCTGGAAAAGCATCCTTTTATTTTTGTGGTATTTAAAATAGGAGTGTGTTGCTCACACAATCTGCTGTGAATGTCCTGCGTGGGAGCCAGCCTCCAGGAGGGAGCAGGCGAGGGCTGCTGCGTGGGGCAGGGTGTCTGGGCTCTGCCTGTGCTTCCCAGCAGCAGAGCAATGGGGTTTGGAGGGGGGGTGGAGCAGGTGAACTGTGAATGTCTCCAGAGAAGGAGTATCCACCACTGCTCTGTGCAGCCTGTTCCAGGGCTCTGCCACCTTCAAAGTGAGGACATTTTTTTTCGTGTTCAAAT
Source organism: Odontophorus gujanensis (assembly GCA_013399175.1). Lineage (NCBI taxonomy): Eukaryota > Metazoa > Chordata > Aves > Galliformes > Odontophoridae > Odontophorus > Odontophorus gujanensis. The sequence goes on along the minus strand of VXAB01014200.1, from coordinate 22,907 downwards.
GGAACTTCTGGGTTCCAGTTTGTGCCCATTGCCCCTCATTCTGTCGCTGGGCGCATCCGAACAGACCCTGCCCCCATCCACTTGCTTCCCACCCTTCAGGTATTTATCTCAGATCCTCTCAACCTTCTCTTCCCCTTGCTGAACAGCCCCAGCACTCTCAGCCTGTCCTCATACAGGAGATGCTCCAGGCCCAGTCATTTTTGTAGCCCTCCACTGGGCTTTCCTCAGCAGTTCCCAGTCTGCCTTGAACTGGGGAGTCCAGCACTGGGCCCAGTGCTCCAGATGTGACATACCCAGCGCAGAGCAGAGGGGAGGAGAACCTCCCTCACCCTGCTGGCCACGCTCTGTGTGATTCACCCCAGGGTCCCATTGTCCTTCCTGGCCACCAGGGCACACTGCTGGTTTATGCTCACCCTGCTGGCCACCAGGACACCCAGATCCCTCTCTGCAGAGCTCCTCTCCAGCAGCCCAGCCCCCAGCCTGCACTGGTGCATGCAGTTGTTCCTCCACAGGTGTAGGACTCTGCATTCACCCTTGCTGAACCTCATCAGGCACCTCTCCTTTGGGGTGGGGGGAGCACATAGGTAGTGATATCTGAGGGCTACAACTGCTCTATTCCCATGATTCTGCACCAGATGGGTGTTATTACTATCTTGGGCATAGTTAGCTCATATCAAACAGTGCACCTTGTTGGTTCTGCTAGGGCTGGGTGTGCAGGGGAGGTCCCATGTGTTGAAGGGTGCTGGGCACCAGACCTCTTCCTTGCTCAGTGGCTTAGCCCCTAGGCACACAAGAAAAGCTGGAGGGGATCAGGGCTCCTTTTTTGGGGCACCCAAGCTGTGTGGCAGCTTTCCATGTTGGCAGAACTTTAAGTAGTGTCTGTATTCAAAGTCACCGAGGCTTGAGGTCTTGGAGAATGGGGACCACTAAGAGAGAACATGAAAACAACCCCACTGGAAGAGCTCCTGCTGGCTCTGATGACCTGTGGGAACATCTCAGGACCAGTGTGCTAGTTTAGGAAGGGCTGTGTCAATGTGCTTTGATTTCTGGGAGCAGCTCAAAGAAGCTGTGCTCTGCTGTGCAGCTGGGTCTGTTGGACTTTGACACCATCCTGCCCCAAAAGCTCCTGAACTCGCTGCCTTTGCTTGCCAGCTCACTGCTCATCCACTTCTCTCCTGCAGGCTGGTTTGAGAGCACTGCTGCAGCAGCCTTGTTGTGATGCTGCTGCAACAACAGGCTCTCTGCTTCCTTCCTGCAGCTCCCACTGTCCTTGGCATCACTGAGCACTATCAAAGTGCCTTGGCTCCTAGGCACATGGCTTCACTTGCTGCAAGCCTCTTTCCTCCCCACCAGGCTCCTGCATAGTGCATAGGGATCACAGGAAAGATTAAGGGCTTAAACAGATAGCAGGCTTAATGGCTTGACCCCAGGACCTCTCCATCACCTGCGTGGTGCAGCAGCCTGTGGGTTTCCTGGACACACACAGGTGTGAGAATGCATCTGGAGCCAGGTGTTGCTGTGCTGGAGATCTCTGGCTGTGTGTTGCTACAGGGCTTGGGCAGGATGGGCAAGCAGTATGTCTGAGTGTTCGTGAGGGGGTACTGTGGAGGCAGAGGTTTGTCCTTGTCTCTGTGTTAGGTGGGGATGTGGGGCTGATTTTTGCAGAAAGCTGTGACTGAGCACAGCTTGCCCTGAAGTCTGCCTCCTGCCTTGGCCCTATATCCTTGGTACATGGGTGCTGAGAGTGCTCGTGCACGGGCCTACTGCAAGATGAGGGTCTCTTTTTTCTCACACTGCTGTTCACAGCAGCAGCAGCTGCTGGGTTTGTGGTGAGGGATCTCAGGAGTGAAAGCTGTGTGGCCCTGGGCTGGGCTGTGCCATTGTGTTGCTATGCCTTGATGCAGAAGGATCCTATAAAACAGGGTCAGGTGTGTCTAAACTGAATGTCTGCTCTGGATAAGACAGAGGGGTTTGATTTGAACTCTGCCAACGTTTTGACCTCAAAATCACAGCGAATCTGAGGAGAGACGGGCAGCTCTGTGCGTACTGCAGCATCACGAGCTGCAGACAGGAGCAGGAGCTGCTGGGTGAGTCCCACAACCCTGCTGGGGGCTGTCACCAAGCCCGGGAACACCCATGGCTCCAGGTAGGACAGAGTGAACCTCGGGACAGCATGGTGACTCACTGCCCCACATCCCAGCGGTGCCTAAGCCTGTCAGCAGGGACCAACACCGAGGCAGAGGGGCTCGGCAGCGTTCCCCCCCGGTTGTTATTTCAGCTGCTGGAGCCTCGGCAGTGCCTGCACACGGCTGACAAACACCACGCAGGTGCTGTTTGCAAGTGCCTTCTCCCCTCCATCTCACTCAGCCCCGAAGCGCTGCTCCATGGGGGCCACAGTGAGGGACTCCCTCGCTGCCCAGCCCCTTCCCTCCCGGTCCCCGGGGACGAGTGGGGAATACTCGAGTCCTTGTTGCCTGACTCCGTGCTGACCCGTGCTGCTAACAGAGCCTGCCTTTCTGCTGGCTGCGGAGCCGGAGGCAGCGCGAGCGGCCTGGCCACCAAACTCCAGGCCTCCGGGGCTGCCTCTTAACCTGGAGGAGCAGCGGGTTATTTGTGTTGCTCTTGGCAGGGATGCCCTGGCCCTCTAAAACACAGAAGTGAATGTGCACGGAGGTGTGGGGCGCAGGCCAGCACGCGCTGTTTGTGTTGGACCCGCCACGCGGGGAATTAGTTCAACCCGGCTGCTAATTGCTTCTGAAGTGCGGGGCTCTGTCGAACCGACACGGACCTGCGACATGGACAGTGAGCTCAGCCCAGGGGGAGGCTACCCCTGCTCTGCTTTGCTCAGACCTCCTGGGACCCCGCTGCTGTCTTCCACTCTTGGTGGTGTCAGCCCCGCTGAACCTGCAGGGAGTGGGGGTATCCCAGCCCCAGTCCAGCTCTGCAGGAGCACTGGGCTGGACATGTGATGCTGTGCCATCTGCTTTAGGCTGGGGGGGGGGATCTGGTGGGAATGAAGCAGGAAAGCAGCAGCAGGAGGCTGATGGCAGGGTGGAAGAGGAGGATTTTTGCCCTGCAGAAGAAGCCGCCTCTGTGCGTGTCACCTCCGTGTACCTGGTCCTGCTGAAGCTTCGGGCACAGGGTAGTGACACAAAGGGCTCTGATTTCTGTCCTCTGTGAGTCCAGCTGTGCATGGACAGGAGAGGAAAGAAAGCACCATCCCCATGTGTTGTGTGGGGCATTTCAGAGACCTCCAGCACTGGCTGCGTGTTGTAGGATGGTGTTTCCTTTTGCTGTTCGACCACGACATCGTTCTACATCGTCGCCCTTCATGGAGGACAAATTGACAGTGGTTCCCTGCAGCCTCAGCTCACCATTCTTAGGGTGGAAGGAGGATGCTGGAGACCTATCCTTTCCCAGAGCTGGACGGGACCTGGAGAAGCTGCCATATGCGATTGTGACCTTCAGAACGGGTCTGGAAAGGTACCATCAGCCACCCCAGCATCTTTCCTGAACTTTGGCATCCGCCTCAGGGATGTGCAGGGTGAGGCTGAGGACCCTGTGGGGACATTAAGAGCTTGGTTTTTGTCCCATTCACTTGCTTTGAGACTCAGCGGACTGAAGCAGGCTGTGTCTCCTGCTCCTTCATCCTCTTCCACCCCTCGCTGCCTCCCTCCCCCCCTCCCCCTGCTCTGGGTTAGAAATTGTCATTTAAAGCCCAAACTCCCATTGTCCAAACTGGGATTAAGCACCATCTGTGCAAACTTTTGAGGCCATTTCTGTGACTGGGAGGAAACGGATGACTCAGAGAGACATTGCGACACAAGGTCGGCAGTGACCCGGGGTTAAGTGGGTGGATCTGAGCAGCCCTGCTAGCTCAGCCTGCTGAGGCACATGGCAAGGGAGCCAGCAGACTCTTTTGGGAGGAGGTAGGGTACCCCCTGACTGCCAGATGTTTCTGAATTGCATCAGGTGCTGAGCTTTGGTCCACCTGATCCCACTGGGGGGATGCTCAGTAGGACTCGGCGTTGGTGCAGCAGAATGATGTTTGGTGTTGGTCTCCTTGTAGCATGCATGGAGGGCTGCTTTCAGCTGTGGACTCATGCAGGGAGTGTGCAAAGTGTCTGATGGCCCTGCAAAACCCTTGGCTTAGCAAACTGACCCTCCTTCAACACCAGTGTCCCGAAGGAAGAAATCTGGGAAAAGAGCGGATATTTAGGTGGTTCCAGCTGGGAATTCTGAGGGGATCATCTGCTTTGAAGGACTGTGATTGCAGGAGGTGGATCTAGATCCTAAATAGGGCGTACAACCATGTCTAAGGGGCAGAGCAGGGATCCTCTGGGTGATAGACACGAAGATGATCAGCGAACTGATTTTTGTATGCATGGAGAAAAAGGAGTTTCTAGCTTGCAACTTTTTCCCCTATGTACTGTGCATTTGTTGCTCCATTGTGAGTTGCTTCTGGTTCACCAGGACAGCACTGATGTGCGAGGGATGATGATGCTGGAGCAGCTCACTGTGAGGGCAAGGCAGGGCTGGACTTGGAGCACTGGCAGTGATATGGAAAGAGTGCCAGGAACACTCTCCTCATTTGAGATCAGGTTGCTCAGCTCCTGCCCTCAGTGCTGTCCTTACCCATTGCATTTGGGTCGAGAACTGATATGATGAGTGTCAACTCCCTGCTCTGCTGGGCTTGTGTCTGCATCTGAATCCAGGATTCTGTGCACATGCAGAAGGCCAATCCTGAGAGGTGGCAGCTGGGGCAGGAAGTGTTAGAGAAATAAGTAGCCCTCAACAAGAAGGTGTGATTAAGACAGCTTTACGCCCCGAGTCCAACCTGAACAGTTACAATAACCCCAGAAGTTGGTGAAATTATTAGGCAGAGCTGAAGTAAAATGATATGAAGACAATGCTAAGGCAGGTGAGATTTTGCTTGGCTTAATGCACAAAGCCCAGAAGAAAAGGAAAGGAAAGAATTTCCCCTGTGAAAATCTCAGCTGGTTCCATTTCCAGTGACAGTCAAAGAGTTAAAGTGATATGTTGGGAGTTATGAGTGTTTATCTAAAAAGAAAAGTGGCAGGTGAAAGGGATAAAATAACACAGTTCTTAAAGCAATGCAATATGTTCGAATTATCCGAGGATCAGAGCTGGAATTTGGAAGGTAATATTGGATAGAAGGAAATGGGAGATGGAGACAGAAATAGGATGGGGAAAAACAGCTCGAGGTGGCTTCCCCATTGGTTGCTGCAAAGGAAAAACAAAGAGATTGGCATTGCTAGGACCACTGTGAATTTGTTTATTGGAGGGGATTTTTATTGCACTTTCAGAATTAAGCTCAGGGCCTCTGCTATGTCAGGGTGCAGAGCAGACCCTCCTGAGCTGAGTTTGGCTGGAAAAACATCTGCAGTGTGTTCCTGTATGCGAGAGCACTGCTGGAAATGTCTGCTGTGCTTATGTGATCTGTGCAATGACCACTGCTGCCACTATCCAATGCTGAGGTCCTCCCCTTCACTCTCATGCTCTCTGTTCTTCAGGCATCAGTCCCCATCAGCAGCTCAGCTTTTCCTGTGCTGTTTGCTCAGCCCTGGTGGGTCTGTAGCTCACGGTGGCTGAGAAACTTGGCAAGGGTTTGGGTCAATGCCTTCACTCTGGACAAGGAATTGTAGGTTGTCTGTGAACCTCTGCTGGTGCATCAACAGTGCACCAACTTATTTTAACTGAGGAAAAAAAAAATATTCAGGAGCAGAGCATCACTGGTGCATTACCTTCCCAAATCTGCCGGCAGCCCAGAGCGAGGGATCTGAGGTGCACCATTGTTGTCCCATCTTTTTTTATCAGTATGACTTTCCCTTGCTGTGGCAGGTGCAAAATTGAGATGGCAAAGTGACTTTATTGAGGAAAAAAGACACAAAGGACTGATTTATTTTGCATCTAATTCAGGCCTGAGGCCCTCCCAGATGTTCTGGGTTTCTTGGTGGAAATAAAACGGCTGCACGTTTTCCAGCTGGCTGCAGAAAGTGCTGCCACCAGGCCAAGTCCCAAGTGAGATATCTGCATGGCTTCCACTGCTGCTGTTTCACTGTGATTGCTCAACCGTTTCCCATATTCATCTCTAAACTCATTTTTCTTAAGAGTGTTCTGGAGGAGGTCCTATTTATCTTGTCCCAGTCCTCTTGAGCATATGCATCTTTCTCTTGTGTGGTGGTTGCATGTTTTCCTCCTACTTTTGCCCCATTGATTCCTTGTTCATGCTCCCTTCCCTTCCCTTCCCTTCCCTTCA
>VXAB01014200.1:4499-16453 GCA_013399175.1 Odontophorus gujanensis | reverse complement strand
CTCCCCTTCCTTCTTTTCTCTCAGAGTGCCCTGACCCTGACACTGCTCTAAGCATGTTTTATATTTCCGTGTTCTTCTTTGGACATGTTGTTTTATAGCTACATTTTGAGTTTGAGGACATCTACAATCCTGCCACATTTAGTTTTCTGCACATCTTCCTTCTCACTCAGTTGCTCAACATGCAATTGTTTGCAGTACAACAAGGGTTCCTGAAATGTCTTTTCCAGAAGCAACCTGAAAAATCCCTTTTATATTTTGTAGTTCTTGGGTTCCAGAAGCATTCATTGATAAATTTACATGCAACAAGTTTCTACCTGACAGAACAGCTGAGGTTTTGAGGTTGGGAACTGCGTGTGCTGTCAGGTGCCCCGTCTTGTGGTTTTCTTTGGTGGAAACCACTGATGAGAGGGAAGATGTGGTTGCACTTTGGTTGTGCTTCATTCCTTCCCAGGTCATTTTCCTTGAGAAACACATTTTGCTTCTCTTGTTTCTTGACCAGCAAGGCAATGCTTGGACTTATTAGTAGGTGGCCATCCTGGTTCTGGTTCCTGGTCTGCACTCCAGTAGTCATGGGTGAATGGAGGTTCTCTAACTGGTTCTCTACTCACTTTGGAAAGGGCTGGAGGCAGTGATCAGACCCTCTGCAGAGTCTGGCTGCCACACAGTTCTTAGAGCCTGGATCACCTGAAGAGACAGGACTTCATGTTTTCCAAACCCTTCCTTACTAGCTCCTACTAGATGGTTTTCACTTGTCTAGTAAAAACTCTGATATCTCGAGACTGAAACCATGGGATGTTCCTCTTAGATACAGAGAACAGCTGGGCTCTCCAGCCCTTCCTCTCTGCTTGGAGCACACAGCCCAGCCATGACCCATTCAACTGAAGTGTCTTTTTCTCACTTTCCCATGAAGCAAACTCCTCAGGAGACATCAGAGAGAAAAAGCATTACCCTACATCAGCATGGACAGAGCCATGAGAACAAAGGGACCGGGAACATCATCCACTGCCAACCTCAAATGTGAATGGTGAGAGCTGGGAAGGATTTTCTTGCCCAATCAGACCGGTGAGAACCCTGGTAGGAGGAGAGCTCCCTGCTTCCTGGCATGTGATCTGTCGGGATGTCCGCGGGGCCTGGTGCTGGATACCAGAGGGACATGGTGCTCAGCTCCAGCCCCTTCCTCCTGCTCAGTCTCCACGGGGTGTTACAGTCCAGCCTAAGGCAGGTTGCACAATTTATTTTCCTGTACTTAAGGCAGGATTTTGGCAGGCAGGGGTGGGAGGCCTCTCCGAGGAGTGCTGGCCAGGCTCCCTTCTGCTGCCATGGGATCACGCTGCTGTCAAAGCTGCAGTGCTGTGCTGGACACCCGAGCAGTGCTCTCCCCACTGTGGGTGCTTCTCTATCAAACTGGAAGAGACCCATCCTTTATGGTGGGCAGCTGCAAGGAGGTCTCATTCTCTTCTTCTGTCTGCCCACGGAGGGAGAAAAGCATCTTTCCTCTCTGGTCCTATCCTCCTGTGTGTGCTGTCTGCGTCATCTACCTTCCCTACAGCTGATGGATGTAAATGCAGTGCTTTGTAAGGAGGGTTGCTGGGTGTCTGAGTGTGCCGGGGCAGGAGGATGAGATTGCTGGGAGGGAAGAAAGCGTTCCCAGCCAGCAAAGGGCACTGAAGTGGTGTGACCAAAGCAGCTAGAGAGAAATAAGAGCTCTGCCCATGAACATGGCCATGTCCTGCTCATCCTGGAGGACAAGGAAGTGGCAATATGAAGCTCGAGAAGGAAGGAAGGAGCAGCTGAGATTGGGCACATGTTGACACACAGAGGGAGAGTTGTTCAGGAAGGAGCAGAGATGAGGGTGAAGTTGGGTTTTGGAAATGGGAAAAATCATGGTGTTACCCATGAAGCAGGGTGGGGAGGACTTGGAGGGGACATTCTGTTTTCACCATGGTGATCTTGAACTGGCAGTGGGACATCAGTAGGGTTTATGTGTTGGGGTGGGGATGTTGGCCCATGAGACCTCGGAGGAGAGAATGAGCTCAGCAGAGAGAGGGTGGCAGAGGGCTGTGCCCAACCTGCAGGGCTGGCATGGGGAAAAGCATAGGGATGGGCTCTTGGCTGAAATACAGCAGGCAAGTGACACTGGTGGTGTGGGACAGGCGGCAGCAAGTGGAGTCTTAGAGGGATCTTCATGACTGTGCTGTCTCCTCCACCCTCCAGCCCAGCATTCACCAAGGGTTCCCCAATTTGACTGGACTCAATGGTCTTGAGGTCTTCTCCAACCTCACTGATTCTACGTATTGGAGAGAAATGACACAGCCTTGCAAGGAGCTCCATCCAAGGCCACAAAGGAGCTGGCAGCTCTCTGTGCCTTGTTTCAGTGTGAGGTGAAGTGTGTCTCTGTTCCACTGCTGTGCTGGGAGCTGCTGTGGGGGAATGGAGATGGTGTTGGGGCTGGGGAGGAGACAGGACTCAGTGCCCTCTCTGCAGTGCTGGGAGCTCTCCTTTGAGCAGAGGGCTCCTGGAGAAGACCAGCACAGCCCAGAGGAGCCTGACTGCTAGGAGAAAAAAAACACAACCATGGCTAATTCAGCACAAACTCATTATTTAATAGACAAAGTCAATATGAAAAAAGGCATTTCCCTTCCCTCCCCAAAATTTACAGTTACGAGAAGAGCCAGAGAGCTGCAGAGCCAGGCTATCTCTGGGTGACATTTACAGGGCTCAGCTTTCATCACGGCTTGAAAAAAGTCCCATGTGCAGCGATTATCTACACACTGATCTGGATTGTCTTGTTCAGCTTTGGCCCTCATCCTAGATGGACAAGGAGCAGAACACTTGGCTAGTGGCCTGAGGTCTGTGGCCTCCTCTGCATGAGCTGGGAAGAGGAGGAGCAGTCTCCAAGGTACTTGAGAACTTGCAGCCTTGGGACCTAGTGAGATGGAGAGGGGGAGTGCAGCTCAGATCCCCACTGGGAGCTCGGTGATGTGACCTTGGCCAAGGTGAGAGGGGCAAACCTTGCTCGGTGCTTCTGTGAGCTAAAGATGGAAGTGGCTTAAGTCATGGCAGCTCTGGATTGGGGTCACTGCCCCCCAGTGCCCTTTGCTGAAGGTTTTGGGAGCTGGGGGACATCAGGTCCCTTGGTGCTGGCCTCCCTCGTCCTGTGGTGTGGGGGAAGCCAGCAGGGCCCTGCTCCAGGCACGCGGCTTGGCCCCAGAGCCACAGCCACTGCTGCATCAAGTCAGTTGTCAGAAGCCTTCCAGCCGGACGCTGTCTGGAGACCTTCCAGCGACCACAGGCTCTCCCCCAGCCCATCACTGCCACAGCACAGACAGGATTTAATGGATGTCTGCATGTTCCCCTAACCTTTCCCCTCTCTAGATGAAGCAGGGAAGAAAAATAAGCCTGCAGGTTTGTGAGGACCCCCAATCCAGATGGCGATGGCTACGACTCCAGGCTCTTTTGGACCAGAGTGGAATGGGCCATCTCCAGGTTGAGGAGCTCAGCAAAAGCAGTGCCACCCTACACCAGCTCCTCGCAGATGTTCCTCTTGGCTTGAGGTGCCATTTTGGGGTTTTTCTTTGCTCCCTTCTGCCTCTCAACTCTCAGACATCTGTGTGAGGGAAGAGAGAAACTGGTTCAATTTCCACCTCCCCTCACAGTGCCCCACTGCTTATTAGTTCTCCAAATATTTCATCCTGCAGCCCAGCAGCAAGGGCTCTGTGCTAACCCGATCCCAGGCGGAGGGGAAGTGGGAGCGGGTAGGACAGCACGTTATCCTCATGGCACTGCTGCAGACCAGGCTGCAGGGAGCGGGATGCTGCATCCTCCCATCCCAGCAATTGCTTGGATTTATACTTCTGCTTTCCTCACTAGTGGCTGGGATGGGGACAGGCTGTATGTCACCTTGTCCCTGGGAACCCTCTCAGGGTGTGCGGAATGGCCCCTGGGGGGATCATGTGGAGGAAGGGGAGGAGGAAAGCTGGCTGTGGGATGCTGGTGAGCAAGGTTATGGAAAGAAGGAAAAGGAATCCCCTGGGATTTCATTCCACCAGCTCCCAGCTCATCCTCAGATTGCAGGCACCATGGTCTCCCTGCACCCTCTTTGTGGTCTCCAGCAAGATGCTGAGGTCGGGAGTGGGTAAGGGGCTTTTGCTAAGGGACAGGGAGCAAAGCAGGAACATCATGTCCCCTGACAGCTCAGGCAGCTGCTGAGGAGCTTCTGTGAATCACAGTGGCTGCCAGAGCTGTTCCAACAGCTCACCAATGCCCAGGAGGCCTCAGAGCATCCCCTGAAGGTCTGCATGTGCACGCTCCATACACTGACAGCCCTGGATGTGCTTTCCCTGCATTGTGATTTACACCCAGGGACAGTGCCACCCTGTCCCCATCTCCCCATCCTCGGCAGCACTCACAGCTGCAGGTCCTGGCTGTACTCCATCACCTCCCAGCCATGCTCTGGGATGCTCACTGCACGCCTGTAACAAATACAAACGGTTGTGACAGAAGAGACCCGGCACCAAACGCTGCTCTGCCTCTGGTTTAACCATCTCCCGTTTGCGATGCTCCAGAATCAGCGTAGAGCATCCGATGAGGGCAGGCAGCATGCAGGGCCCTACCAGCAGCATGGCCAGGCACATCCCTGCCCTGGCTTCAGCAATAAATAAGCAAAGCAAACCAAAGAAAAAAAAATAACAACGATCACTTTTTTTTTTTTTTTTCTTTTTTTTCAAACTTTAAATTTTTTTTTTTCTTTCTTTCTTTTAAAATCTGTTTTCCTCTGGGGCTCTGTCTCTGTATGGAGCTGTGCTCTCCCTGCGGCGTCTGGGTCGCTTCCTCAGTCCTGGCCGCAAGGGCAAGAGGGAAGCAGGGTCAGTCAGAGAGGGGAAGGGACAACTGCTCCCCACCGTGCATCACCGGCACGTGTGGATTTCTACCACCCGATGGCAGGGTTTGCACTTGACGGAGCAGCACCAGTGGAATTTGCAGCTGCACCTTTCCACCACCTCCACTTCGTCCGTATGGAAGCCCCGACCGCAGCACATGAGCTCGCAGCCGTCGATGGCCTTGGAGGTCTTGTTGCACTGCCGGCCGCTGGTGCCCAGCACCCCATTCTTGAGGTCGTGGTCACAGAAGTCAGGACTGGAGTCCAGGTAGACGAGGTCCTCGTCCGTGTGCGGTTTGAACTGGGAGTTTTTCGGCACCAGCACTTTGGTGGAACCGATCTCGCTCTGCTCGACCTCGGTGGCGCCGTCGAATTTCTCCTTCAGCACGTTGCCCACTTTGCGGAAGGGGGGCATGGCTTTCCAGCACGTCTTGAACTCACATGAGCCTGACACGCCGTGACACTTGCACTCCACCCGCATGTTGTTCAGGATGGCCTGGAGGAGCACAGAGGAGATGGGATGGTGAGCCTGGGATGGGGGCAGCAAGAAGGGTGTGACATGGGGTACACCGTACAACACCCTGAGTTGGAAGGGACCCACACACAGGTCCCTGAGCACAACCCCTGGCCGCATGCAGCACCACCCAGCCCCAAACCCTATGGCTGAGGGCGGTGTCCCAGCACTCTCACTGTGGGGCTGCCCCCTAACCTCCCCGACCCTCCCCTGTTGCAGCAATGGCTGCAGACCCCACTCAGACCCCACACAGACCCCCATCCATTACCTTCCTCCCTGCCTCGTTGTTGTGGAGGTTCATCAGTGCTCTGTTGGAAGATGCCCCTTTGCTCCTCTCCCGGACATCAACGAAGGACTGTGAGAAGGCCACGCCGTAGGCGATGTTGTCGGAGCAGCCGGACCACTGGAAGCCTAAAGCACAGCACAAGGACGGGACAGATGAAACTCATCCTCCTCAGCCCTGTTCTTGCTAAAACACGGCTCATCTGCCCCAGTCTGTCTTGCACCCCATGCTGGGGAAGCTGGAGAAGGATGGCCAAGGGGTGTGGGAACAACATACCCCCTGAGCAACGCCCAGGTACCTCTTTTGAAGCTCTCACATGGATTATCAGGAGGCTTTTGAAAACATTTTTATGTTTTTATGCATTCCTGTGCACTGCGTGTCCCCGTGTTGCACGCTCACCCTGCGGGCTGCCGCCTTGCACCGTGCGGTCGCATCCACACTTGTCCAGCTCGCCGCTGCTGCACGCTCGGGTCACAGCGAAGGCCACTCCTGCTGAAGAGATGGCGTAGACAAACGCTGCCTCCCGCGTCCCTGCAACAACAGTGGAAAACGTGGCAGCAGGTCCCAGGCACACGGGGGTTTTGTGCACATCCCGCTGTTCCTCTGCCCCCCAAACTGGTGTTGCACTTTGAAAACATGCTCTGGAGACTCAGAAAATTAGCAAGCCCTGCCCTCTGCTCCACCTGCCCACCCCCAGATATGGGTTACCCCACGCACCTCCCCCCTCCCCGGCATGATCCAAGTATCCCAAGATGTATTTGCTAAGTGCCAAGCCCACGCCAGGCTCAGCAGACACCATGCGCTGCTTGCAATAGTGACAGAGCTGGCAGCACGTGGATGAGATAGGCAAGGTCACAGTGCAGCAGCAGGACGGATGCAAATGCTGTATGACAACGTGGGGGAGCTCTTGTGGTGCTTGAAGGGCACCTCTGCTGTAAACCCCCCCATATCCAAAAATGTCCTATTTCATCAACCAAATCGGGGATCGCCCCCTGCAGCTGTAAATCTGCGTCGCCATCACGCAGCATCCCATTGCTCCCAGCACCTCCAAAACTGCCAACCTCTCCTCAAAGCACTCTACAGAGCCCCTGGGCACAGCAGCACGCTCCCATGCCCACCTGCACCGTGGCACAAAGAGCCCATTTGAGAAGGGGGAGAAATGTGGACACAAACACGCGGGCAGCTCGGCCAGGGACCGCGGCTGTCAGCTCTTGCAAAACCCAAATCCCCACCGTCCTCTGAGGTCAGGGGTGGCTGAGGACACAGCCCCTCCGGCTCCAGACGAGCAGGGCTGGCATGTGGGGTATGCTAGGGCTGTTTCAAGGTAGGGGGTGGCTCGCCGGTCGGGCAGAGGGCAGCTACTTTGGTGGTCGCAGCCCAGACTTTGGTGGCCAAGCAGCAGTGGCTGGGGAGGGCCCAGCCAGCACAGAGCCTGAACTGCCTCCAAGTTAATCGAGGTTAATAGTAGGATCGTGTTGGTCGGTTTTGCGCTGTGGCTGACTAAAAAGAGGCGACTTTTAGTTTCTGGTATTTCTGGTATTTCCAGTCCTGAACCTTCACAAGAAGAGATCTTCACCCCTGTGTCGAGGGGAGGAAAGTCAAACAGGGAGCTGGGGGCAGCCACGGCCTGAGATTTGTGGGATGGGAAGGGAAGGGGGGAGAGTGGCACTCGGCAGGAGGAGGGGCCGCTCTCTGGGGGTGGAAGGGGTCTTCCCCTCCATCTCTGCACCCTGGCGTGGTTTGGACCTCCGGGATGCCTGCACCCAGCCTGGGCTGTGGGGCCTGGCCATAAATCTTCGTTGCTTTTCAGAGGGTCCTGGCGTGCTGTGTTTTACTCTTGCTGGGCGGCAGAGGGCCGTCCTCACATGAGAGCAGCTCTGCTTGGCAGCAGTCACCGCTTCAGCGCTGCTCAGAGAAAAGGCTGGATACATCCAGCACCTATGGACGCAGGATGAGGAGCTGGGGAGTTCTGCCTGGAGGAGGGAAGGCTCCGGGGAGACCTCCAGAACTCAAAAGGAGCTTATGGAAAGAGGAGAGTGACTTTTTACATGGGCGGATAGTGATAGGACAAGGGGGGATGTTTTTAAACTAGAAGACGGTAGGTTTAGATTTGACATTGGGAAGGCTTGCCACATCCCTGGATGTGCCCAAGGCCAGGCTGGATGGGGGCCTGGGCAACCTGATCCGGTGGGGGGCCAACCAGCCCACGGGAGGGCTTGGGACTGGATGATGCTCAAGGTCCCTTCCGACCCAAGCTCACCTTGTGTCACCACCTTGCCAAAGACAGGCAGGGTGTCCAGCGTGGAGCAGTTCCAGCGGCGGTTGCGGAATTGGTACTGGCACTCCTCGATGGCCAGCTGGGCCCCGCGCCGCACCGAGTCCATCACCTCCAGGTTCCGCTTGCACATCTGCACCTGGCGCTGGATCAAGCCCTTCAGCTTCTCACAGGTCTCCTCCTCAGAGATGCTCCCCACTGAAGACAGCTTCGCCAGATACCTGCAAGGAAAGCCAGCGCAGTTGGTTAGGAGGTAAGGGATGGGGAGCACAGCCCAATATTCATCGGGGACACAGCAAAGAGACCCAAAGTACCCAACCCTGCGTAACTGAGGACCACTGCACACCTGGGTCGCCTGCAACGTGTGCCTCCACAGGTTGCAGTTTTGCACGGCAGAGAGCAAGCCCAAGGAAAACAGGCAGCACTCTGCAGCCTCATCCCCTGCCTCTCCGGGAGCCCGGCTGCTGGCTCCCCTTTGCCTCTGTTGCCTGCATGGAGGATATTTTCGGTGTTGTCTGAATGTGTCCGGTCAGGTCTCCTGAGTACCGGCACATCCAAGCGCTACTAGGAAAAGCCAGAGGTCTCTGAAGTCAGCCAAAACAAGCAGGACAGCTGCTCGGCTGCCAGCTCCAGCTGCCACACAGCTCCTGCACTCATCGCTGACAAACATTGCCCTCCAAACTACTTCCATCACCAAACCTGCTTTTAGCATGCTGGTCCGGCCCCCAGGAACTGCCATCTCTCCATCACTTGGGGTTCAAGCGGGGCTTGGAGCGGGGAGGGGCAAAACCACGTGTGCTGGGTGCCAGGTGTGTGCTGACGTGGCCAGTTATGGCACTGCACAGAGGAGACCACTGCCCCATCCTCTGCAGTGCATGCAGAGAGCTGCCCCTTCTAAGGGCAAGCTCATGGCACTGCCTTGTGTGTGCTGAGTGATGGGAGCCCCAAGCGAAGGCTTTTCGGAAGCCTCATTCCTCGACTCTGCCTTTCCCAGCCCTTCAGAGCTTGTGGGTTTTTTGTTTGCTTGTTTTTTTCCTCCTCCTCCGAGTTACGACATCCTGTGAAGGATTTTGTCTTTGAAGCACTGCTTGCCTCTGAGAAGTGACCATTCAAAAGTGGCTCCTGCTTCCTGCCCGTTCCCATGTGTCCCAGGGGTCAGATCTGCTGACTTCAGCCACAAGATCCAGTTGTCACAGCCTCTTCCTCCCATTAGCCGTGCCAGCCTGCCCCAGGAGGAGAGAGCAGGATTTTCTCTTCCGTGCATCAGCGGAATTATTCACCAGCTTGGTTTCGTGCTTATAGAGATGGTGAGAAAGCTGGGCTGGCTTGCAGTGTCCATGGGGAGTCTGCATGGCTGGCTGTCAGAAGCATCTAGCTTTCCACATGCATGGAGGTCATTTGATGCAATGCCTCTCGGACAGTGGGAAGTGGCAGGCAGCTGTGGTTTTGGAGCCAAGCTCTTTTCTAGCCTTTATACCAGCTAAGCATCTTTGCCCAAGGCCTTCTGCTCCTCCAAGGGGCCAGCCTGCTTGCAGAGGACCAGCTGCATGGACCAAGAGGATGGCAGCAAACCTCCCCTGGGATCATTCAGGACATTGGATGCTGAGCCAACAGCAGCTGGGTGGGAGGGATCAGGGCTGTCATTTCACTTGGTGCATGGGGAAGCTGATGCACACCAAAGCAATTAGATTTATCCTAAGGCACCGCAGGTCGAGTGCTCAGCTTGGAGTCTGGAAAACAAGAAAACCCAAATCTGCCTCCAGTGCTGAGCCCTGACCACAGGTGGAACAGCCACATCGACTTCAGCTCTGCTATGGGGGGAGGCACCATCTCCTTTTCTCATCTATTTCCCAGCTCAGTGGGATTCTTCAGGCAATGAGGAGCTATAAATTCAAAGCACACACGAAGAGAAGCGTGACAAGAGCCTTTCAAGCCTTTCCAAGTAGATGCGCCTGATAAGACACCTCCCCAGTGAGCGTGTAATGGTATTCGAGATGATAAAACAAAGGACAACGATGCTTCAAAGATGGATACAGCTCTCCAAGAGCAGGTCTGGTAATTTGTTTTGCAAGGCAGGGAAATAAGGTGAAGCTGTCCAGAACAATCTCCGGCCTCTCTCCCCCATCATTCCTCCTCAGAGATGCTCTGATTCTGCAGTGCAGAGTCCCTCAGTGCTAGAGCCCAAGCGAGGCACCACACCCAGCACTCCAGGGTCCCCATGGAAAGCCCCATTCCATCATATTGCCTGGTTCTTAATAAGGACATGGCTCTAAGCTTTATTTTCCTGGTCTGAGGCGGTAGAAACCACGGACAAAGCCTTTCTTCTAGATCAAGACTGGCACAACGAGAGCAAACCAAACCAAAGCTGCCCTCAGCTAGGTCTCGCTGTAGAGGGGAGCCCACCTTGATTTCTCTGCAGTTCAGAGCCCTGGATTAGGACTGGAGGCTCACAGGCAGCTTCAGAGCAGTCCTGCTCGTGGAAAAAATAAACCCAAATAATAGCATATTTCCTTCCCTTTCCAAGACTGGGCAAAGAATGTTTCAAGGGGCGAGCTGCTGCCCAAGCCATTCGTTCAAGTCTTGTCTTCTTGCTTCATCATCACATTTGTATTTCTCTCCTGCCTTCACATCCAGACAAGTCACTCGCAGAACAAGCTCCCTTTTATTAAAAATCACTGACTTAACACAAAACCGACAGAAAGCCCTTCCTTTTTTTCCATCCGCAGCACGCAGATCAAGGTTGAAGTCCCATAATTGGAGTATTTGCAGTTGATCCACTCTGCAAGATGGCAAAGAGGGAAACCTCAAATCCCAGGAGATCTGGAGAGGCGAAAAACCCAACTCATACAAAGAGTACAAGGAACGATGATAATTTCTGTCATGGAGGTTGGCAGGTAGAACCAGAAGGAGCAGGGAGGGGATTCCCTGCCATGGGGAGATGGGGAAATTGGATTGGAGTCATGAACTGATCCTCAGTAGAGGTGGTTCAGGGAAGATGCACCAGACGTCCCAGAGTTTCAAACGTGAAAATTCCTCATGTTTTCTCAGTTTGGGAATACTTTCCTGAAGATGTTGTCGGCCAGACCGCGGTGTCACTGCAGTCCCCTATCAGAGATGCTGAGATGAGCTCAGAATCTTCACTTTCTACAGCAAACGCCCAAACTCATGGGGATACCTGCCTGGCTAAGGTCCCAAATGGGACGTTCCAGGCTAAACAAAAGAAAAAAGAAAATAAAAGGAAGGGGAAAGAAAGCAAGAAAAGAGGGCTCACTGGTCCTGCACTCTGGGTATAGGGCTGCTTGAGAGCTGCAGTGTGGGGAATAACTGGTCCAGCTGACAGTCCTACAGCACGTCACGTCCCTCCCAGACTGGCCACCCCACTCTGGGATTACATGTCCTTCCTCTCCTTTGCTTGTAAATGTAAACCACGATGCGCAGTGTCGTCATCCAAAGAACTGCCTGTTTCTTCCCTGGCAGAAAAGCAGCTCTCCAGCTCAGTTGTACATATCTCATCTCTGGATTAAAACCATGTTTCTCACACCCTAATCCCCACCTCCAGCTGCTAGAGCGGTGTCCCATGAGGAGGCAGTGTACCCCTCTCCAAGCTGGGGCATGCAGCACAGAATTACCCCCAAATGCTCAAACTCTGCCTGCCCTAAGCCCCCAACCCTGACCTTGGATTTTGGATGTGTAGAAAACATCCTTTCACGCATCCTCCTGTGCAGCAGCAAGGAATGGCTGCAAGAGGAGGCAAGTGCAAGCCACGGGGCTGAGCAATGTGGGAATTCCCCTGGTGCAGCGCTCGGGGCTACACCTGGGTTGGAGAAATTCTGATGAGTTTTTCATTTCAATTGGAATTTGCAAACACACGGAGAGAGGAACCTTCTGCAGGACTGGTTTGATCTCACCCAACTTCCAACAGACCCCGGGCCGCTTTCCATTGGCCAAGAGGCTCAATTAATTCTTCTCGCTCGGCCCCCCCCGCCCACCCACGGAGCATCGA
>VXAB01014196.1:185-16477 GCA_013399175.1 Odontophorus gujanensis | reverse complement strand
CCGGGACCCGCGGCCACCGGCGGGGAATGATTGCGGCCCCGGGAGGGATGGGGGAGAGGGGGAACGGGAGCGCGGTGCCCGGAGGGGATCCTGCCGGGAGTCCCGGGTGAGCCGCACGGAGCAGCCCCGTACGGCGGCAGTGCCGACGCCCTGGGGTGGCTGCCGTGGGGTGCCACCCAACCACGCCCTCACATCCACGGTGACACGCGGGGAAAGGGGCAGCCACCCCGGCCGCTGGCGTGACCCACGGTGGCCGATGGCGACCCCCTGTGCGGGCTGCAGGGTGCCGGCGTGGCTCCAGCGCCAGAGGTGGCACTGGACACTGAGGGCTCTGTGCCACATATCCCCTCAGGGCACGCCGTGCTGCGGCCCTTTGCCACGGGGGGACCATCACCAGCTGTTCCACGGCACGTCCAAGCCGTTGTCACGGCCACCCCGTCACGATGCCGGGCAGCGGCTGCGCGGGGAGCACGGCAGCGTGGGCGCGGGGCAGGAGCGGCACCGGCACGAGTCCGCGGCGCCCCTAGGGCTGCCCAGAGCCGGGCACGCGGCGGTGACACGATGCGGGGGTGCCCCCACGGCCGTGACACCGCCGCCCCTTCCTCCCCGTGGGCGCCGCACACTGGGCGCGCTGTCGTGCCCGGCCCGGCCGGAAGGACATCCTCCTCCGCGCTGGACGAGGGCCGGGCCGGGAACGACGGGCACCGCCGCCGTGCCAGAAGCGAAGCTGTGTGCCGGCCTTGTCCCCGCCATCCCCATCGCTGCGGCCGTCACTCACCTCGCTGGAACCCGGCTCCGGCTCTCACGGCGCGGCACGGCTCGGCGGACGCGGGGCAGCGCTGGGGGCGGGCGGTGGGGATGGGGGGCTCCCCGCGGGCACGGATGAGGAGCGGGGCGCGACGGGCATCGTCAGGACAGGGCGNGGAAGGAAGGCAGGCGGGGGAGCGCTCCCTGAGCCACATGGTGGGCTGGAGGAGGAGCCGTTGCCCAGGCAACAGCTGAGAGCATCCTTCACCCCTGAAAATCGTGCGCGGAGCTGCATCCATCACCCCACGGCTCGAAGCAGGGCGCTGGGCACCCCGCAGCCCCTTGCCACCTCCCCCAGCTCACGCGGGGTCCCGTTGCTTGACTCTGGCTCGCTGTGTGGGTCTTTTCCAGGGGCTGTGCAGCAGCACAGGCGCTGTACACTGCTCCCCACCCGTGGGCAGACAGATGAGGACAAGGGACCCTCAGCCCCTGGGGCTGGGACGCTGCAGGGCAAAGCCAAGTGCTTTCTGTGCGATGTTTGTGGCTCTATGGGATGCTCAGTGCCCCAGCACTGCTGGCATACTACGGTGCCCACTAACAAACTGTGGCCCCAGGACTTCGTGCCCGGGTGCTGCAGTCCAGGCAGTGCCAAGTGGCAGCAGCACCAGCCCTAGGCCATGGGTGCAGCTCTCTGCCCCCCACCCCTCCCCCCAATGCCTTCCTTTCTTCCAGAGCTGCAGAGAATTCCTGGATTTTACCCCAAGATGCCCCCTCAGAGTGTGAGAACTCCTCCTCAGCCCGCTCCCATGGCAACTGTTCCTTAGCTACCGCTCCCTACTTGCTATTCTCATCCCTGCACAGCTGTGCGCGGCCACCCCGCGCTGCAGCATGAGGCTCCCAGCAGCCCTGCTCCCAGCTTACCCCACACGGCCCCAGCCAGGCCGGCCCCCTGCATCCCCTCCTGGCTGCCATGCGGCCCCAAACCCTGGGTGTGCATCCACAGGAGAACGCTGTGCCCCTTGCCCCTGCGTAAGGGGACAGCGAACAGCACTGAGCCTCACACACAGTGGGTTCAGCTCCAGCGCTGCCCAGGGGACACGGTCCAAAGGGATGGCAGCACACAGACGCGAGGACAAGCAGTTGTGTGAGGCTTTGTGCCTCTGCAGTCCCCACCATAAGCAAAGCCCTAAAGGCCAATGCTGCTCACACTTGTGCTGCTGCTGAGTCAAGGTGGAGTGAGACACGAGGCGCAGCAAATCTTACGCTTCACAAGAGGTTAAAAATGTGAATACTTTCAAACTTTAGTGCAAGGCAAGCAAATGATACCACAGGTCCAAGTTGGTGCTCAGCCCTGCCGTGGGGCCTGGCTCAGAACGAGCACAGGGCAGCAGCACACACACACACACACACATATACACAAGACCAATTATTGCTAGGAACACAGCTGGGACACACATGAACAGGACAGGACAGGATGAGGACAGGGCAGAACCAGGCTGAGCTCCCTGGGGACACACACGACCCCCTTGGGGGCTCAGGCCCCTGTACTGATGCCCTGCCCTCAGGCACAGCTCCGCTGGATCCTGCTCCCACTCACTTGGTCATAGCCCTCAGCAAGGGACAGTCCCCCCCTGCCACAGCTTTGCACCTCAGGAGCACAGCCACCAAAACCAAGCCAGGAATGGGGCCTGCCTGTGTCCCCGGCAAGCCAGCCAAGCTGGTGGGACCGTGCTTGGGCAACCCTGTACCACACAGGGTCAGGGTTACTGCTCAGGTCCAGCTGCTGGGCAGGTGCTGGGGGAGTGGCTGCGTTGTGCTGCGCTGCAGGCAGGCTGCCAGCAGGTTGGAGGGGCCAGGAGCAGCACCCAGGAGCTGGCAGCACGTGTGAGACAAGGCAGGAGAAAACAGGCTCTGGCAGGCAGGGAAGCACGGATGAGGCAGTGATGCTCTCCTGCCAGGATGCAACGGGAGATGCTTTGGCACAGCATTTTCCTGCGCCTCACCGCTGAGCAATGGACTCCTCTGGAGCCAGGGATGCCTCAGCAGGGCCAGAAAGGTCCAGGAAAGATGCTTTAGGCACCTCAAGGCACAGAAGGCCTCAGCCCAGGACTCCCAGGTACAAAGCTGGGACCGTCGCTCCCCCCATAGGAGGACACTTGTGCCTGTGACAGAGTGGGGGCAGCGCAGGCCCCCACCCACAGATTAAAAACTGACATGTGATATGTACAGACTGACATACATATACACCAAACCTGCAGTGCCACTTCGACACCATGGAATGTGTCAACAGAGCTGCTCCAGCCTGGCCTCGGCCCACGCCAGCACAATCCCTCCTTCCTGCCCTTGGCCCCACAGAGGAGCGGCAGCCAGTGGGCAGCAGCAGCACCATTCCCAGTAGCACTCAGAAGCGTGCAGTTCTGTCCTGGGGATGACGGCTCACCCGCAGCCAGAGGTGCCCCACGCTGCTGCCAGCGCTGGAGCCATCCTCACAGTCTTCAGAAAAAGACATGTAAAGTTGTAAACAAATCCACCTCGTGGGGCCACTGCTACCTTGTCCTTCAGGTTGGGCTGTTGTTCTTCTGGGCACCCGGAGAGGCAGGAGGGTCCCAGGGGCTGGAGAACAGGCTGTGCTCTACAGCCGGGTGGGCTCTTCCTCACTGTCGCTGCAGTTCCCACAACAGTCCTGAAGTCAGAAGGGGCAACGAAAGGGAGGGAGAGAGGAGCACAGCAAGCAGAGGGTAAGCACAGTCACACAACCCAGTCTACAGCTGCCCTCTGGCAGAGAAACAAAGCTGCATCTTGGGGTTCAGCTCCCGGCAAGACATACTTGTGAGTGCATAGCTGACTGGCTCAGAAGCTGGGAGGAAAATGGACTCCACAGACTACAGCCACCCAGGGGGACAGCTCAGTGCCAGCGCATACAGCCTTCCCCACTCAGGGCTCATCAGGTCAAAGAAAGCAGCTGAAGCCCTGAGGAGGGAGCCTGAGCATGGGACAATGCCAAACTCTTCACAGTGTCTCAACCCTTCCAAAGAGAGGGCAGAAGGGAATCTTGGCCTTCCCGCAGCCCTGTGGGAGCAGAGCTCCCAGCTGCAGCAGTATAGGGGCAGCTTTGGCTCAAGCTGAGGGTAAATCCTCCCCCACAGTGGGGAAGGCAGCAAGAGCAGGGAGCAGGATTAGTGGCTCAAGGGGCAGTTAGAACAACAAGTAGCTTGTGCTGTGCTGGGGGAACGGGACAGGAAGGACAACACTCCTCTTTCCCAGATCTTGCCATGTCCGTGGGCCACCAGGTATTTCCCTGAGCAGAGCAGCCAGGAGAGACTGCTCACCTCTGGAAAGAGAAAACGTGGCAAATCACAGTTCAACCTCCACCCCAGGCAGCCCATCCTTGGGCAGGTTTTGCCTGCCTACGGAAGAGCTGTGCCTCCCAGCAGACTGAACAGTTAGGCACAAATGGGAACTCGATGGGGAAGTCAGAGTCAGCACCGGGTGACTGGGAGTGGGTCCAGAGCAGGCCAGAGCCAAATGCACTCAAGTGCCACAGCTGCTAGCAGCTGTTCAGGCAGCAGCCCAGACTTTGCCAGTCCTGGAAAGAAGGCAGAGACTGTTCTGGCCCAGAGGAGACATACAGGCAGGCAAAGCCCACAGCAGATGCATGATGTTTCTGTTCAACTCATCCCTAGAAAGCATCGCTCTCTCTGTCTGCTCAAGATCTAGTAGAAATGTTGCAGGTATCCCAGGAGCCCACATTGCCCACAGCGAGATGAAGGTCTTCTTCAGGGATGGTATTATTCATGTAGGAAGGGAGAAGACTTGCTATTTTTGTGCCGTCAGCAGCATCACTCTCTCTGTGCAACTGCAGCATGTTTAGCCAGGACACTCCATACCAGCCCCCTCAACATGCAGCAATGTGAATGTCAGCCAGACAACGGGTGGCTCCCTGCAGCCTTGCATGGCACCTCCTCAGAGCCCTGGGATTCAGCCCAGCATGGGGGCTCGTATCTACTGCCCCTACATGCCCACATTCCTGACAGATCTGCATTGGTGAGAGGGAGCTCGGGGCTGAGCAAGAAATGCTGGGCAAGCACCCTTACCTGTCTGCTGAAGAAGCGTTGGAGTAACCCTTTCTTGGGCTGTGGTGAAGGCTGCCCTTTCCAGTCCAGGTCTGGGGGCACTGTGCCATCTGTGCTAAACACATTCAGCTCCTTGAAGCACTCTGTCTCAATCATCTGGAAAAGGGCAAACATGGCTGCAGCACCTGCCACGCAAAGCCTGTCAACTAAGGGCCCGGCAGAGCACAAGGACAGCAGAGAATTCCTGCTGCCTGCCCTGCAGGACACTGCACCCAGCCACGGTGAGCACAGGCAGGGGCAAAGACCTGTCCTGCAAAAGAAGGACAGGTGCATGTGCTAGTTCCCACCCACCTCATTCTGCCAAGGAATAGGCACACTTCCTGTAGCAAACTTCTGGTAGAAGTCATTGTCCGTGGGCTCCAGCTCTACTCCTTTCACTGTAGAGAACTGCTCAATGTCCAGAACATCCTTACAGTAGATGGCCTGGGGCTAAACAGCACAAACATTGCTCTAATGCCAGGCTGCACAGTGATAACATCCACTGAAACAACACGGATACTGACCAAGCATGATCCCCTTCTACCTGCTTGCCTGAGCTCTGTTCTGCCAGCCAGGGAGCCACATGTGACCAGCAGCCCACCCTTACGTGCATGGTCAGAGCAGCAGCCCCAAAAACAATGGACCCCATCTCCTCAGGTGAGCCAATCCAGGGCTCCTTCCCTTGACAGTATCAGTGACTGAAGAGGTCAGGAGGTAGACAGGCACTTACATCTGGCTTGAAGGGTGGATCCAGCATGCCTGCTTCCAGCCTCCGGAAGTTGAGGTGCTTGAACAGAGGGTGCTCCTTCACCTCCCTAGCCCCAGCTCCTCGGCAGCCCAGGCGCTCCAGAGGGTCTTTGCACAGGAGCTGTAACACAAGGAAATCAGTGCCCCGGGCACAGCACTTTGTGCAGGAGCAGCCCTGAGGTTCATGGACTCTTGCAGTACATCTCCAGAAACAACATGGGCTCACAAGGTATCTACGAGTGAGGAATTAAGGCACTAAGGACCCTCCTGCACTATGCTACCAGAGCCACAGCAGGGGAACATCCCTCCAACCTGTGCCCCTACAGGGAGTAGTCCAGATGTTTGGCTGCTGTGTGCAAAGTGGGGGTAGGGGACAGGGCTGCACTCATACCATGGTGCAGAGGGAGCGGGCAGAGGGTGAGAATTTCTCTGAGTACTCCTCCTGCACATCCTTCACCAACCGCTCCACCTCCTCCCGCTTGATCTTCTTCTTGCGCTGCTGGAAGGGGGACTGTCCCTCAATCATCTCATACACCAGGCAGCCCAGTGCCCACCAGTCTGGGCTGAACGTGTAGCGCTCATTCTTCACCACCTCTGGAGCTATACAGAAGCAGGGGCGAAGAAAATGTGAGGTCAGGAAGAATACAGTACAGGGCAGTCAGAGGCAGCTTTTTAATTAAACCAGGATCACTTACCCATGTAGCCAACTGTTCCCACACGTCCCTTGATTGTTTGGCCCTCAGGCACATGCACAGCCAGCCCCAGATCTGAGATGCGAATGTGACCTGCAGAGGAGGGCACAAGTTAACAAGTCAAAGTCATGGAACAATATTTGAAGTTGCCCAGAACTCAGAGTAACCCTGACTCAAGCATAAGAAAAGGACCTAGGCCATGCACTCACCATGGTCATCCAGTAATATGTTCTCAGGCTTCAGATCCCTAGGAAGGAAGAGACTTGATCAACAAGAAGCCCACTATGGAAGTGAAGGACACAGGAATCAGTAACATCTCGAGAAATCACAAGAAAGCAGTAGAGGGCTGCAAAGGCCTGCTGTAGGCAGCCCTGACCCTGGAATTAGCCCTGTAAGATTCCCCTCCCAGGTAGAGCAACCTTCACCCCTCCTCCAGGAGGGGCTGAGCCTGTGTCTACTTCCTTTGCAGAAGGAACAGCAGAACTGCAGATAAGGCAGGTCATGCAAGAGAGGAGCAGAGGCTTCCTCTGCTTGCCCTGTCCTGGGTCAAGGCACAGATAAGACAAGAAGGGACCTTCTGGCCCAAGGCATCACACAGTCTTCTTTCCAGCCCAACTCCCAGTCTTGAGCCTATGGGTGGCTGCTTATCCTTTGTTCTAGTGTCAATACTGGTTGTGTAGTTGAGCATCCAAGTACACTGCCTAAGGCAATCACAAGCACTTACATCCTATTAGTGATCTTTCACCAGCACTACGAAGCCAGGCTATGCCTTTCTGAGTCTCCAGTATGATCAGCTTTCTGTTCCTGATCCCCTCTTGCCCAGCTCTACGCTACTTTCAAGCCTGAGCTTATTTTCTTGAGCAGACAGTCCCAACTGTGCTAGTAGGGGCAGCAGGAACGTTCCTGCTCCTGCAGTCAGTCTCCCTGCTGGGGCCAGGAAGCACGCACCTGTACACTATCCTCTCCTGGTGCAAGTCCTCGAGGCCACAGCAGATCTCAGCAGCATAGAAAGCTGCCCGGGGCTCCTCGAAGCCAGCCTCCCCCATGTGGTAGATATGGAACTTGAGGTCCCCTCCATTCATGAGGGTCAGCACTAGGCAGAGAGCATCTTTAGTTTCATATGCATAGGCTAAGCTCACCTGCAATTCAGGGCAGAAAGGCTGTTAGAAGACACAGCTGGAAGAGGGAGGCACCCACACTATGATGGGCACTCTGTCACCCAAGAAGCCAGGGTATGGGCAGCAATAGGACGAGCTTTTGTAGAGGGGACAGTGGGTTTTCACTCAGGGAAGATTTGGAAGTACCCAGTAGCCCCTGCACACCCCCAATTTTCCTCAGACAGGGAGTACACTCATCTCCCTGGGCCAGAACTGTTTCCCTCTGGGGGCAAACAGTACCCAGCAGCAACCCTGGGGCACCGTCTGATGAATCCTCTGCAGTGGGAGGTTTCAGACTGTCCACACCTCTGCACAGACAGGGAGAGGGTTATCCACCACAAAGCACAGGGCTAGGCTTTTGCCCATTTCATAGTCTGGAGGCACTTAAGTCATTTTGTGGAGGCAGTGGGAAGTCCTGCCAGATGCCAGCCTTGTGACCAGGACCCTGCTAAATAGGGGCAGGTCCTGCTCCTCCAGCCTTTCCACACAGAGTGAGGAGCAAAGAGCCAGGCCAGCTGGCTGTGGGAAGAATCAACCACTGCAGCAAAGTGAGAGCAATTCCTATGTACTTACTACAAACCTACTGTTCACTTTTTCCAGGATTTGTTTCTCATTCAGGGCCATGGCTTCTCCCTTCCGCTTTTTGATCCGTTTCTTCTCCAGTTTCTTGCAGGCATACATCTTCCCTGTGGCACGCACTTGACAGGCACAAACCTGGAGTGGGAGACAAGGCTCAACACCTTCCCACTGCTGTTTCCAGGGTGGGGGTCTAGGTTCTGCTCTTGGAGTGAGGCACAGGAAAGTGCAGACTGTCCTGGTTTCAGCTCCACCCTGAGGTGAGCAAGGAGTACAAAGACGCAGGGAACAGCAACACCTCAAGGTGTCACAGATAAGGAGCAGAGGGATGAAATGGCCCTGCCACCTGTGGCAGACACCATGGGTGGTGCTTGCAAAAACAGAAGGCGAGTCTAAAAACAAAAGGAAGCCTGAAGGAGCAACAGTTTTCAGGACTGCAGTTTCCTCTGTTAAGAGACTGGGGAAAAAATTATTCTCTACTCAGACACCACAAAGTACATGCTGCCTACTCTGTGCAACCAATTTCTGCACCTCCTGTGTTTGCAAGATGGGAGCCCCTGCCTATCAGAAGGCAACTGAGATAACGCAAGGCCTAAAGAACAGCAAAGTCTGATACAGAGCCCAAAGAAACATCTCATAAAAATTTCACAGCCAGTAGCACTTGCCTCCAAGTGCTAGAGCAGCTTGCAGCACCCCACCTGCCCACTCTGTATTTACAGAGGAAATACTGGCCACTCACCTCTCCAAAACCGCCCTTGCCTAGCACGCGGTACTGGCGGAAAGTGTTCTTGGTCACTGGCTGCCTGTGGAGCAAATTAAACTGTTGTGAGACGGAAACAGAAAAAGAATGAGGGCTGAAATTCAAACCACCCCCATACCCTGGCCTGAGAGCACATGGATTGCTGTGAAACCACTGCTCAAGCAGAACCCGCTTCCCTGAGAGCAAGCAAGGCTAGGGTAGCCAGTAGAGGCTCCTTGTGCCAATAGAGGGCCCTGAAGGAAAGGAAGTGCAAAGGCCAGGCCCTTGGTCCCGCAGGGAAGGTGCTCTAGAGATCCCTCAGGCAGCCCAAACACCACAGGGTGCAGGTCTCCCAGCAATGTCAGAGGACGTTACCGTTCCAGCCATTTCCACTGCAGGAAGCGGTTGAAGTACAAGCTGTCGAGGTAGTCAGCAAAGGGAGCCACGCTCAGGTAGTCATGGATAAGCCTAGGAGAGAGCAGAGCCAGCAAGGCAGCTGAGAGCTGCTCACAGCCACAGAGCAGGAGGTGAGGAGCCCCAGGAGCCCCGTGGCTTTGCCAACCCCCCCACCCGGCATCGTGCTGCTCTGAATCACCCACGCACCCTGCACAGCTCTGGCCCTAAAGCCCACCCTCTGTGCTAAGTCTTGATCCAAAAGGAAGGCGCGTTGGAGGCACAGCTGTGACGAAGGCAGCACCCTGGGACTACTTGCACTGCTAATTGTGGCCTCTCAGCAGTGGCTGTGGAACAAAGGGAGGCAATAGGACCCTTTGCAATTGCCCCTCACTGGGCAAACGCATGCACAAGGCTGTAATCAGTTGCTGAAAGCTACTAGCAACATTCAGCACCAGGCATTGAGTTGTTCAGTTTCAGATGAATATCCAGCACAAAAGGCCACGGGGGATCCTGCTCAAGAGCTAACTGCCTCAGAGGCTGGTGCCAGGGCTGCCCAGCAGAACAGAAAACCTTAGACTTAGTGTCTAGACTGGAGACACGCATCAAGGCAAAGTGGATGGGCTCTTCCTTTTTCAGAGGCTGCCAAGAGAAGGCAGGACCCAGCCCGGAGGCTCTGCATTCAGACAACACCAGTTACCACACACAGAGCTAACGTTCCCCAGAAGACTGCAGCAAACCCATTGCCACAGCCCTGCACTCGATTAGGCAACGTGCTGCTGCTACTGTTCAGGGAGGGGTGGGAGCTGTAAGCCTGGTTTGCCTAACAGCTTCCTCTTTGCACCCAGAGCCACAACCTCGGACACTGTTTCTGTGATGAGCCCAGGGAACAGAAGTGACCTTCGATTGCTGTAGCAACAGCTACCATGATCTAGCCACAGCAACCACATCTGTGGCCAGTGGGAGAGGACAGCTGGCACTAGAACTGCTGCAGTCAGCTCCGCACAATGGGTGTCCACCAGATCCAGGAACAAGACTAGAAACAGCACGGCCAGCCTCTGAAGCTTGCCTGGAATGGTGTCTTTCCAAAAGGAAGCTCAGACCCATGGCATACTGAGAGGAGTGACAAAAGTTTCTGCAGCAGCTTGAGGCTCCCAGAGCCCATGGGAACTCCTTGGATTCCTGGAGCTGTGTGGCACACCACTAGCCTCAAACCACACAGGCCCCACCCTGCACAGTCCTATCCCTGGCATCGATCTTCGATGTCTGGAGGAAGGGAGTATAATGGACGAGGTAAGCTGGCTGCAGTATCCAGCACGTTATTGTGACACAGCTGCAGGACAGCCCTTACTCACTTAGTGGATTCCTTGAAGAGCTCCTTGGAAGGTTCCTGTTCCAGCCTCTGACAACAGGCATCCACCAGCTGTGAGGGGACTTCAGGCACGTGGTCCTCACTCTGGAGAAGAAGGGACAGAGTCAGTGGGGGGCAGAGCTCAAGGGTCCTGTCAGGAAGGAGAAACCACAGGAACAGCTCAGGATCAGTGGGAAAAGCAGCACAGGCACTTGTGAGGTGGACTTTGCCCTCACAATCTTGTCCAGCACTGCAGCAGGACATGGGTAATGACAACTGTCAGCTGTTCTACTACTGCAGGCAGCAAACACAGCCCTCTCGCTCACCTTTGGCTTCAAGTACTTTTCAATAAGGTTCTGCCCGCATTCCTTCCGCTTCTCATCTGGAGCCACTTCGTACCCAGCCTGCAAAAAGCAAACATGGTCAGGGGTAGGCCCAGATGGGAACCAGGCCCCGCTACCAGGCAACAGCTGCACAGCAGCAACACCCTGCCCAGGTACTGCAATCCTGTGCCTTCCTGGAGACCCAGATCTCTGGCAAACACCTCCCTAAGCAAAGGCCCAGCCCTATCTCGGAGAAACTGCAACTCACAGGAAAACTTCCTTGCCCAGTAGTACCTGGCAATAGTTTGAGCACCTAGAGCCAGCTGAACCGTGCCCAGGATGCCAAGAACATCGCTGTCTTCCCAAGGAAGCCTGACAGGCTTTGCTCTTACCACAGCATCCAGGAACTTGACGCAGCGTGACAGCTCAGGCCGCGTCTCACAGAACTGCCGGAACAGCATACGCCCGATGGGCTGCTTCTCACACAGGCTGTGGTAGTCTCGCTCTGCAAATGTGGAGATCACACACTGTCAGCCCCCACGGAGCAGCTGCAGCCCTCCTCATAGCCCCAGGCAGCAGTGATGAGACTTCAGGTTGCTCAGGGGCTCCACCATCCTGAGGCTTCCAGGAGACGGAAATGCACCCAGCTGGGACAAGAGGTCACAGGCTGAGCTTTTAGGACCCTCTATGGAAGGCTTTTCCTAGCAAAGGTTTGAACTGTTGTTCAGTGCAGTATCCCCATCTTGTTTTGAACAAGGGATCTTGGTATCTCCTGCTTGGCTGGAGGCTCTCCTCTTGATCCTCTCTCCATGGTGATCAGATACATAACTTTCCCCGGGCCTTATGGAACACACTGACTTTGTTTTGAGGCAGAACTCCCAGGCAGAGGGCTGCTCTGATGACTCTCACAAATCACTCTGCTTCACAAAGCCTGCTGAAAGCAGCGGCGCCAGCATGGGGGAACCACTTCTTGCCATGTCCCGTTAATGCTGCACATCACCATCACACGTTCCTGCCCCACAGAACAGCTGCCTATTTGCAGTCAGATCTCACTGCCCCCCTGGAGCTCAGTTCCCCCGATGAGATTCCTTCTACCCATCTCCCCACAGTCTTCTGAATCAAGCACAAACACCTCTGACTGTCCAAAGTGCTTCCAGTTCTACCCTTCACCCTGCCCTGGGTTCGTTGTGCTCCTTGCTGCTGGGTCCTGACGGTTTCCTCCTCACCATGCAGCAGCTTCTCCTGAGGAAGCTGTGGCTTCCTGGCAGTGCACAAGCGTGGAGAGGCTGGGCTGCAGTGAGGGTGAGGGCTGCTTCACCAGCCGGGCTGCCCCAGCTGGTTTGCTCATCTGCAGGGAAAGGAGTTCCCCACCGATGTAGAGGATGGGAGCTTGCTGCCACCGAGACTGGGGGTTTTCAGTCACCCTTGCTGCTGCCCAGGCACACACTAGGTTGCTCTCTGTGGTCAGGACACACAGATCTACTTGTGCAGCAGCACTACCACACTGGTGACCCTACCCAGCCTCTATAACAGGAAGTGAACACACCTTTAGCTGGCTGCCAGGGGACAACAAAGCCACCAGAGCACAGGGTCTGGGGATGTCTCTCCTGCACAGAAATCAAACAAGGCAGCCACCATCTGCAAGAGTGCTGCCCTCATGCCTCTGCAAGGGACACTGGACACAGGAGGTGACAGTGGAGGCTGGGAGCATCACGGGCCAGTGGGAGATGGCAAAACTCCAGCACTCCTCACCGACAAACAGGCAGCACAAAGACAAACATCCAAGGAAAAACTTATCATGACACCCACAGAGGTGCAGCTGTGCACAGAGGACAGCCCTCAGCTGGAGGGAAAGCTCTGCTGAGGGCACACAACAGGCAGGGTGAGATGGCCACGATGAACAGCCCATGCCAGAAACACCTCAGTGCTCAGGATCTGCTCCAGAGAGGCAGCATGCCCCAGTATCAAGGCTGCAGTTTCCAGCTGACTGCAGCAGCTGTGGAGGCAGCCAGGGAGGTGTGCCCAGCATGAAGCAGGCAAACTGGGTGTTGTGGGTTTGGAAGTTATAAACTGGATGATGGAGGCTTTTACTCCAAGTGCTATGGTCCCACGTGCCTTCAAAAGGAACCACTTTGAGTGACTTCCAGGACCTAGTACCAGGACCTAGAACACCTGAGCAGTGGAGAACTGAGGACTGGAGTTGCAGACACATCCCAAACCCATACAACCTGGTGACACCTGCTCTGAAACAAAGTCAACACTGTGCCACTCTCCAGCTGGCAGATGAATCTCAAGCAACAACTTAAACAAGCTCTCCCCTCCCAGAAAGCAGATCGCTCCCACCCTCCAACTCAACTCCCCAAACAATCTTGAACGATGTCAGGATCAAACATGCTGCACAAACATTAAAATCATGAAGAGTACAAAGTGCAGAATTAAAATCATACACCAAGCCCTACCCAGCTGTACAATTCTCATCCATACTGCACAGCAAGAACCCAATTCTGATCAAGTAAAGCTGCTGCTTTAGCTTTAGAAGCTGAGGTCTGCAGTGTAGGGCTGAGGCTGAATATCAGCCAGAGAAGCAGGAAGATGTTAGCAGGACCTTTGTAATTTATGCAAAGGCACTCCTGAGCAACATGCTCACAACACTGGGCAGGTCTGGTTGTGCACAGAAGGATGCATATCTCTACAGAATCTTCTCACCACCTAGAAGGCTCGTGGGTACACCAACAGTGAGTGCCACGTAGCTGTGACTTACCCGCCCACGGTTCCTCCCCTGCACCCTATGTGCTCTTGGCCAGGATTTGCACCCTATTACCCATCTCAGACCCTTCCACGGCTCACTTGTGCTGACAGTTCACCTGCCTCCTGCAGCACAGTGCCCCACAGCCCATTGCCAGAGCCCTGCTGCTCACCGAGGGCTTGCCGAAGATCCTCACAGAGGCTGATGTGCGGGAACTGCAGCATCTGGCGCCATTTCTTACTCTTGCCTTTCCGGTTTCCACCACCACCTGCAGGGCACACAGATTTGGCAGGATGAGTTAGGAACGAGGAATGTCCGACTGCAGATGATTCTCGTTGCACCAGGAGCCCGGGCAGCACCAAGAGGTATCACTGCCTCCAGCCAGAAATGCTGGAGCCTCAGCTGAGTGCCAGAGGAAATGGAAGGACTGAGTGCTCTGGCTGTTCAAAAGGTAGAACAAAGAAATGACAATAAGGTCTTTCCTCTGGACATTTCATTTACCATTACGATGGCAAAATCATGGTAGAGGGAGGAGTGCCTATAGCCACAGGTTGCTCTGTGGCTTGGTTCCCAGGCCCTTTTGAGGCCAAAGCTTGCTCGGTGTGAAGCTCTTCACTGCCAGTTTCTTGCTGTAGTTAAGATTCATGCCACCTACTCATTCTAGACTGATTGCTTACTGCAGGGAGGGGCTCCCAGGGAAAGGACATGAAGCTGGGAGACAGGAATTCCTGCTCTAATCCCAGCTCCACAGACAACTCACTGCATTGCCCGGGGCTCATCACTTCAGTTTCCCACCTGTGAAGTGGGGACACTCCCACTGTTCTAGAGAGATAAGCCAGCCTCAGAAAAGCAAGATCCAAGAACTAGATATTATTCCATCTTCAGGTGCTGGTGTAAATACCCAGTGCTGTAGGAAAGGGTGGGAAAACTCCTAGATAGACCAAAAAATTTACATCATAGCAAACACTAAGTACTGGAATACTTGCATGCCTGATTGCTCAGATCAGCCAACCTCTAGGGATCGTGCTCCTCCTGCTCAGTGCCAACGAACACAAAAACTCACCCCTGACTTTGGAAATGTGCTAAATATCGCGGCTGAGTTGGGCCAAAGGCACAGCACTCCGAAATCAGTGTAGAACACCATTTATCAGCTCTTAAGAAACAGTTTCATAATGCCTTCCTCCACCACAGATGTGACTCGGCCCTCAGATGTTCTCTGTACCCATACTCCTGGCTTCCAGCACCTACACTACAGGCATGTAGGTGGGGTAAGTGGGGTGGGATGGGACGGCTGCAGCCTTGAGCCCTGGCACCACTGGGTGGCTGTGCTGCATCTGCCCCGCGCAGCAGCTGGGCTGCACGATTGTACAAACTCAGGAAGGAAGTGACTCAAGGGTAAGCAGGGGTGGAAGAAACCAGCAGCGCCGACACCTTGTCAGCCACAGCTCACGGCCACAAACAAGGACAGGGACAACCAGGAGGTGAGAGCACAGGAGTGCAGGCCATGTTCACCTCCATGAGCGCATAGGAGAAGGCAGTTATGTCCCATGATACTCTGAGGATGAGGAGCTGCAGTTTGTGCTCCCCTGCAGGCAACAGAGCAAACAGCTGAGTGGGGACCTGCACTCCACACAGTTCTGTCCCAGCAGCACACAGCAACCTTCCTTTCAGGGACAGGGTAAGATGCAGGCAGCCTCGACCCAGAGCTCATCATATTTCTGGTGCTGGTCACATCCCATCCTGCATAAGCCAGCAGACAAAGGGAACAACAGGGGAAGGATCCTTCCACGGGAATCGCCCTCCTGCTGTGCCTGCTGCTGCCCACACCCTGATGGCACACACAGAGCACAGGCATGTGCACAGGCCTTATTACACAGAGCGCTCTCCAACAAGGCAGAGAGGAGCACCTGAAAGCAGGGCAGCAGCTGTCCCACACCTCTCACACAGCTCCACTTCAACAGCAGCACTGCAGAAGCTATGCTCCTGGCTGCTCCAGGTCAAGAGGAGTTTCACGTCCTGAAGTTGCAAGTGCTGCTGTTTGGTTTTGTCTGGCTTTGGCTTCAGCTAAACCACAACAGCAACAGTTGGATTCCCCACTCGCTGCTTGATGACCACCACGCCTGAAGTATCTGAACGAATTCTGATTTCCAAGCAGTTCAAAACAGTCTCTGCCCAGGGAAATTTAATTTCAATGCTCTCTGCTCCCACAAATCTAATCTCCAAAGCCCTCTAACCGGATTTAAGTGGGCCCCTTGGGCTCAGAAACTACTCGGCCCGGCCAGCTGCACAGCACAGCTCTTCCACAGCAACAAGGGACTGTGCTTCCCCACCACCTTATGTGATCTAATGAACTTCCCTGGCAGAGCCAGACCCAGACCGCCGTGCGATGGAGCTCCCAGCTCTCTCCCCCAGCCACTCGAGGTCCTTTCCTCTTCCTCAGCTCCCGGTCCCCACGTCTCTCCGGCGCCGCCGGGGCTTTGCCCGCTGCAGGCCCTGCCCTGACACAGGGCCGTGTGCGCAAGGCTCACCCCCGCGTGCGGAGGAGCGGTCTCAGCGCGGTGGGTCGGCCTGAAATGAACTTTTTTCCTGGGCCGGGGCGGGCAGCACGCAGCAGGGCAGCTTCTCTCAGAGCAGCAGCGCGGCCGCCTTAGCGCTGCGGGCAGGCCCTGACCCCCGCCCCGGGACGGAGCGCGGCCCTCGCAGCCCCCG
>VXAB01014192.1:0-27676 GCA_013399175.1 Odontophorus gujanensis | reverse complement strand
GTGGAGGTTCAGCAGGTGTGCTTTCCCTGCATTTCCTCCTAACGTAAGCTCCCAGCTTTTGGTTTGGAAACTGTTTCTCTCTCAATTGTTCAATTTTATTAGATTTAGTAAAGTTACCATTCCTTCTCAAATCGTGCCGTTGTTTTTTTTTGTAGACCCATCTATTCCCGCTGTTTTCCCCCTCCCCCCGGAGCGCACGGCTCTGCTCGGGCGGCCGCGTGGCCACTGGCGGTGCAGTTTTTTTTTTCTTTCCCTTTCTCTCCCTTCTCGGTTTCCCTTGGGTTACTGTCACAGATAACACCGTGACAAAAGTATGGTTTAATGTTAAAAAATTTTTTTTTTTAATATTCCCAAATCTCTGCTAACTATTTGCATCTCATGAACTCAGTAAAGCCGTAAACAGTAGGCAATCATGCATTATTTGTAAATGGTCTCCCTATATTTTTAATTAGTCATCTAATACCTGTATAGCTGATTAGTACACAAACCTAAGAATTTTTCCTAGGGAAGGATTTTCATTTCCTGCAGACATCTGGATAAACAACTTCCCTACATACATTTACAAATGCATTTTTTACTTTTAAGATAATTAACCCGATAATTAGTTTTCTTCAAACACTATAAATCTTTATATCTCTCTAAATTAAATCCATCTGATTTCCTAGGTTGTAAAATATGGTGAAAGGAAATCTTACGTTTCTACTGATTAACTCACCTGTGGGAGATGTTGCCAGAAACTGCAGGCAGAATACTAGTCTCCATATTCATGTTTACTCAGATACTAGAATGTTGAAATACTATGATGGTGTTTAGAACTCTCATCAGATTTTAATCTCAATTTACAGAAATGTTTCATTACCATTGTCATGTTTGATGCAATATGGCTGAGATTCCCTATGATGTATGCAGTTTTCTCCATTCAGCAAGAGATTTCAGAAGTTCTAAGGATCAGGACTAACCATTTCTGCAATGCTGGCAGGAAATAGAAATATCTATGGCATAAAGCGTGTGGATGAATTGAGTCTCTGTTTCTATGCATGAGCTAAAGTGCTTGGATCTCTTACAGGTATAATTCAAGTGAACAAGCTTTCAAGAATGAAAAAATATTGATGAAGAAGTGCTGAAGAAGTATCATTTTTTCTGTAGAAGATGCCCTATTCTGCTAGTCTAGCTTCAGGTCATGACTGCTAAAAAGGTCCTAAGTTATTAAAGCTCATATCTGAATATAAGATTCTCTCTTTAAAATCTAGAAATCAAACTATTTTTTTTTCCTAAAAATGGGCATGCCATTTTAAACCACTAGAGAGTTTGTACAAATCTATACAGTGAATCCTTAACCACTATTTTCTATTTCTGAAAGCATTTAGGTGGTCCCATGCTTAGTTTCTGTGCATCTCATAATGTCTTATTCTAAATTTATTTTTAATAGGAATAGATTCTCTTAGTGTGGGAAAAAATCATAAATTCATTATAATCCTTGTTAATATTTTATGAGATTCAAGAAGAAAAAAAAAAGTATATAAAACTGTAGAACAGAATTTCCTTGACTTTCATAGAGTTAATTTTTGATGATGCAATTTCCAGATTACATATACACTGAACATGGATCTCCATATGATAAGAGACCAGAAGAATTTCTTCCTGACAAGTAAAATACAACAAGAATAATTTAACTTTCTGTGTAAGATGCAATGTTACTTTATATATTTAAAAATTCCTGAAAAAAATGGTAAACAGTAAGGCAGAAAAACTTGTTGACGGAGATGTATGGGTTAGTCACCACTAGGGAAGACTGATTTATGATGTATGAGAATGGAAGGATGTTCTTGAAAGTTTTTCTGGTTTGAACATCATCTATTTGGTGAAGTGCTCCTAGACTTAGTCGCCCTGTGGTCTTATTCAGAACTGTGGGCTGATGGATGAGCTTCATGAGGATCATGACAGCAAATGAAACTCACCATCAATAAATGTGAAACATTAAAACATTAAAAAAAAACAACACAAAAGTGGAAAGGATTTGGAATTAATTATTCAGTTCAGGAAAGAGACTTGGAAGTTTTTATAGGCAGCTTAATGAAGACTTCAACTGTGGCCAGAAAACTAAATAGAAATTAAGAAGTATAAAGAAAAGGATGGGGAATAACTCATAAAATATTATAATTAGACCTGACTGGAAAATCTTCCCACAGCAATGTGTAATTTGAACAAATCTCAAAACTTCATTTGCAAAAAATTCCAAAACATTCATACAAATAAATAAATAAATAAAAAGTAACATTCCTGTAGAACTTGGTCAATTGTAAAAATTACAAGAATGTCCAAAATTAGATTTGAATAAGTTAACAAAGTGTGTGCTTTGTTTCCATGCTTAATCCAGTAAGAAATTGTTCAACAGGGAGGAGGAATTATATCACAAATTGAAAAAAAAAAGTTGTGCTGGCTTTTATTGTTGTGAGAGTATGTGATTAAATGAGCCACGAGAACAAGCCAGTGTAGCATTCTTTTCCTCTTGCCCTTTTCCTGTACTAGTTGAAAACTGAACATACATGGCGCAGTATTTAGACATGAGGCTCTTTTGGAAGAACAAATTTCTGGGCAAGATGCATAAGAGATGTCTCACAGATTACAGCAAAATTGTATAAATATAGAAGAGAAAGTGAAGAATATGTTTGAATTACAGAAAGTTTGCAGTTTGCTTTTAAATGAAATATATAAACATTATTGAAATTTTCTATTATTTTTTTAAAAAGCATATTGAATAATTAGTACTAAACAAAATAGAACATGAGTAGCAGAAATGCATTCTGTTGGCCTCAGTACAATGCAATCACTTTAAATTCCCTGAATGGCATGGGCAAAACACTTAGATGAAATGGAAATTATTACGTAGATCTGAGGGCAAAATAAATGTATTGGTGTTTCTCTTCTCCCCTTAAGAAGGCAGACTGTATTACTCGGTGCTTTGCTGCCTCTTTGTCTCTGTTGGTAAATTTTTATTTTCTTTTCTTGTTAATTAGGAATATCTCACTTCCATCTTTTAGCATATTCTCCACAGCATTTGCACCCCCACTTTTTGTTTGTTTGTTTGTTTGTTTAAATCCAAGCAATTCTTTATTTATATTATTTTTATTAATTTTGCCTTCCTTTTAGGCTTTTCTTGACTTCTTTCTCCCTTATCATTTTCTATGCTCTGTCTCTGGAAGGTTCAGTGTGTGAGTTAATCTAACAGCGTGAAGCTAACTGATACGATCAGGAATTATGAAATAGAAACTAAGCTCTCCTTGACTTTTAGAGACTATGAATGGCAAGTCTCAGATTAACAAATTGATTCTTGACATCGGATCAGACCTGCTTGATACTTAAAATACCCTTGAAATACAACCAGTAAGTCTGATTTTCCTCTTATGTTTCACAAAGCTTACTTTTATGTACAGCAGTTCTTGATGTTGTAATTATAATGAAATAGCCAATGAAAGGAAACTTACATTACACAGCTTCTTTACAACCATATATATTAATGGCAATATATTTTCCTTCTGTGGGCCTGTGAAGATAAAGGTTTTGTAAGGAAAAAAATATGGTTTTTATACAGTTTATATACGTGGAAAAAAGTAGACAAACTTTCGGTTTGATAATATGTGGTCTGCTTGCCCCAGACATATTCTCTGGGTTACATTGCTTTCTGTGTGTCTTTAGACTAAGACAACCCAACACTACCATTCTGATAACCTGAAACATAGTTATCAACTTTTGTCTGGAAATAATTGTTGCCTGTTTAAGGATGTAGAATAGGCCTTATCAAATGTATCGCAACAATTAGGTTCTTAATTAAAAGAACCAAATTAGATTCAAATTTATCTTATTGGGAAGTAGATATAAAAAGAGTCATATTGCCATAAGCTAACCTCTCCAACCCATTTTAGGGTTCAGCCACTGCAGCACTTACACCCATTTCTGATCTTGTATAGTCATGCGCTGAGCATGAGATGTGACATTAGAGAGTCTTTTCTCAGCAGTGACTCAGCTCTGCATTTTCAATTTCCCTTTTGAGCTAAGCGGCTTAGAGACAGCATCCAGGTCCAGAATCCATTGAAATCAGAGTATAGGTGCTCGGAGAGGCTGAATAAGGCCTTCAGATTATGGACAATCATAAACTTTCATATCTTTAAAGGAGGCAGGAGCCTAATGTTAAGTTTCACTCATTACAGGTAAGAGGTTTACAGAGGATGTGGGTCCTGTGAAACAGCCACATAACTAGTTTGCCCTCTGAAAGGCACCGGGCAGTTGCATGACACTGACAGTGCGGTCAGTCAC
The DNA here is from genome assembly GCA_013399175.1 of Odontophorus gujanensis. Classification (NCBI taxonomy): domain Eukaryota; kingdom Metazoa; phylum Chordata; class Aves; order Galliformes; family Odontophoridae; genus Odontophorus; species Odontophorus gujanensis. Next base: position 23,362 of record VXAB01014192.1, on the reverse strand, counting down.
AGACAAAGATTTTTGCTGCATATGATTAGCAATCTGAATTGTACATCTGATTTCTAGAGTCTCTCTGAGAAAATCTCCTGATTTTGTCTTTAACAAGCTATTTCTGTTCTTTTCTCTTTTGGAGGATGACACTGACCATATATAATTTGATCAACTGCAGCACTCCTACTAAATTTGCTCACATTTTCAAATACAGTGTATACCTGGAAAAACAAAAACAAAGCAAAAAAATAATACCAAAAAAAACCATAAAACTAATTATGTTGAGATCAGAGATAATTATCTCAAAGGTATGTAGGTAGTATATATCTTAATCATCTTGTTTAACACAGATTATGTTGCATTGGCTCAAAAGTACTTTTTAAAACTTTTAACCTAATGGAAAACTTGGAAGAAAAGCTCTGAAATAAGTGGGAAATAACTAAATGGCCCTGAGGAATGGAAAACTTCATCCATTTGGCCACAGTAAAGTCTGTCTGCGTTTGTATACTACCCTCAAGTACAGATACAAGATACGAATTTGTGCCACAACCGTGCAAATACTCATGCTTGACTAGCCCCACAGAACTTGAGGGACTTCGGTTTCCAACTCATTAAAAAATTATTCAACCTTCATTACGCAGTATAGTCCCTACTATATGGAAACAACCATGTGCCTTTTGACCAATTCCTTTTACTGTAAAGATATGGGTGCTCTTAGTCATCTTATGGGATAATGGTAGATAGAAGTATTTAATAGCAACAAGTTATGAAGGAGATTCACTTGTTTTTTGTAAGCAAGCTCTTTTTCAACATCTCTCCCATAACAAAAGAGAGAAAAAAGTTATTTCTCCCTTTGCAAGCAGGTAGAAGTACAGAGGAACTGAGAGCTGTCATTCCAGTCTGTGTAATAAGTGCAGTCAACACCTGTGGAATCTCTGGGAGCTTTGTGTTTCCAGCCTGAAATATTCCACTCACACATTAGCACATTTTCCACTTTATGTTGCTGTTGAATTAGGCTCTTATTTTTTTTTCCTTTGGAAATGGAAATTTCCAGTGGAAATTTTCCACTTCATGTTGCTGTTGAATTAAGTTCTTGTTATTTTTTTTTTCCTTTGGAAATGTAGGAAATGTATGTCTACCTCTTTAAACTGTTGTGTATTCACTTATTATGGCTCACAGAGCTTCTTAAGGAGAAGTCATAAATTCAACTGTCCATTAGCAGTGGACATTTGTGGAGCTGCAGAGGAAGGCCTGTTGCTCCAAGGTGTCACATCTAAGATACTCATTAACTGTTCTACTTTTTGTAGATGTGATGCAATTTCATTGTGAAGCTGTTCATAGAAAGGAGAGACAAGGCAGAGTTATTCCCAGGTTGAACATTACTGAGCAGTCTTCTATGGGAAGGACTCACTACCAGAAAGCACTGGTTTGCCACATGCTGCATAGTTTTAATTCTCTTTTCAGCCACAAACTCAGTGTGCCCTTAAAAGCTTCCTATAATACATCACTACTGTTCCAGTAAAGTGTTTAATCCTGCTACTACTGAAATTATATGGACTCCAGTGATACAGGATAGCATTAGAAGAGTGCAAATGGCTTATGTCTTTGATGGGTGCATTTCATCCTTTCTCAATAAGGAAGACAGACAAAAAAGTAGATAAAAGTTCGATATTTTTAGAAGCGTTGTTCCCACAGCCTGATTTTTCTTTTGTATTTAGTGTGTCTTATGGTGGAAAGTGAAGGGTACCAAATAGCAATGAACAACAACAACAATACATTACACTTCAGTAGCATTTTCTACCTGGGACTTTCAGAACAGTAAATACTAGCCACTGGAATCTAATGAACTGAGAAAAAACACACAAGACATTTTGTAAAGAAGGGAGTCAAACTGCTATTAGAATGACTTATCCATATGACTGTTAAAGAACTACTTCAGTTACTTAATTTCTCAGTTTTAAACGTGGCATAGAAGGAAATGAATGATGTGCATTTCGTGTATTTACCAAATCTACTTCTTTATGTTTTGTTTTGTTTAAATTTCCCTGGGAAAATCATTACTTTCCTTACAGTTTTGGAAAAGCCCATTATTATGCAATTCCTGACTGGATGAACTGTCCTATTTGATCAGTTGATATGTGAATATGTTCATTCTGTGAAGTCAACATACATGTATTTTTGTGGTAGTTACTGATGATAAGTAAAAAAAGTACAAAGTAGAGAAGTATGTGCATGAATAAACAGGGAGACAAAGAAGTGCTTGCCTAAAGCAAGAGTGTGGCCTGCATTGTCATTCTGCCTCCTAAGTACAAAACAGAAGAATAAAAACTATATATTTTTCTTATTATAGAGAGCAAGTAATAAAAATAAATGATTGTTTACTTGCTGCAGAAGTAATATCCATGGTTTTCCAAACAAGGATTAGTGGTGAGAAATCCATGGGTAAGCTGTTAAAAAGTCATGAAAGTCTTTGTTTTATGCATTGTATTACACATTTTGTCAGTATGGCTAACAAGAGGTGGATGGAGGAAAGGCAATTTTGGGGGTATTCTCAGCATCGTCAACTAATTGATCACTTATCTCTCTTTGACTCCTACAAAATGACTAGAAGTCACACAGTACAAACTTGTATGGCTGCAGATGCACTTTTTTCCTTACACAAGCTGCTCGGAAGGGTTGCAGCTGAAAGACTTGGGTTTCGTCCTGTGATAGAAAACTCTAGGAAATAAGAGGTTGTCTTTCCCTTCCCAGTTAGTATCTCTAAATACCTGAGGCACTGCTTCTCTGTGCATGCACAGTTTGTGATAAAATATGAGCACTGTTTTCAATAGATCCACATGTTTGCACTGCTAGAGTAAAGTGGGCATTTGGGAATGTCTTCCACAACTGCTCAGAGCTCGAGAAACAAAGGAGCACAAATTGCTTTAAAACGTTTTGTATTTATTTTATGACTGGCTATCCAATAAGTAGCATTTGCTTCAGCTCAATATTTAGACACCAGTAAGCCTTTGAAAAATGCTACCTTTTCTTCCCAAGCACTTTAATTTAGATAAGGAAGTGCAAAAAGAGTGATTTATCTCTGTAATGGGAAAATGAGGTCAGTCCATAAGCAAAAACTGGTATGACAGATATAAAGCAATGGTTGCTTAAGTAGAAACATTTTATATGCTTTACTCGATTCAGCTGTGTGCAGCTACTGTAGAGTTGTCAATACGATTTGCAGCATTCAGCAAAATTGCTTGCTTGCTCACTGTTCAGTACAAAAACATCTCCTGGATCCTCATGGTAGTAAGTTCAAGGCATCTTCCAAATGACTTTCTCTGTCTCCTGTCTCTTTTATCAAGTTGAATACACGATGTGTAAGTCTGTGTGAGAAGTATAAGATTGCCACTCTAAGATATCTAGATCTTTTTGCTAAAAAAATGATATAATGGGATAAATATGGGCATAGGCACCAAGAACATGGTACAGCATTATATGCACCAGGTATCTTCCAGAAGAGGCAAGGGTAGAGGAGATTACAGGCTCAGCAAGCCCTAAATCTATGGTTGGGTCATGAAGAAAAAACGTATGGAGGACTGCATAGCATTGAATGGGTGCCCTATTCATAAGAATTATTTGATAAAAGAGAACATTTGTTTCTTCTGTCCCTTGATTCTTCTCCTGACAAGAGCTTCACCTTACCCATGAAGCACAGACAATTCACTTGTTTCTACAAGAAACTTGAAAATATAAAGTAAACACTATTTTGGATGTTTCAAGACTTTTAGCTCTTCATTTCACTCAGAAAAAAGTTTAACTCCCAAAGAAGTAAGTGGCATGCAGACAATGACAATTTGCTGATGTGGGTGAGATGAATCAACTTGTGGCAGGGCTGATTTCTCCTGTTAAATGTAAAAAGAACATAGATGATTGAAGTAGACAAGACACATCATGCTTCAGTAGGTACAGTTAAATTACATGAATTCCACATAAATGACAAAATCAAGCAGCAAAAGAAACCCTATTACAAGAGCTGTCTGTGGAAGCAATAATGACTATAGTTCATCTGCTGAAGGACACTCTCCTAATATCACTGGAGTCTAAATCTCTTGCTGTACTGGACTAGAGAGTACAGTGTTGCCCTACTTGATATATGTGCTTACTGGACATTTATACTGAAGATCAAAGCACAATATTTTTAAAAATTTAACCACTGATTCCAAGGAGTAGCTTTGCTTAAAAATTAATGGTGCTGTGTGACTCACTTTATTCCAAGGGCAGTCACAGACCAGTGTTCCTTGTGTCATCTGTCCTATGAGAAAGCACTTGGAGTCAAATTCCATTCATAAAGAAGACAGGAATCATCTGTTCTGTGAATTTTGAGGTCCTCAGGGAGTCCCATCATTCCAAGTTTCCTGTTTAGGATGGTCTCATTCATATATTTGTGACAGATCTAAACTATTTCAGTCTATAAATGAAAAAATGATGTGACATTCCCCATATTTTCTATATTTTTTAGTTTCTCATTTTAAAGTAAATTTATTTATGAACACGATTCTGTTTATAGAAGAGGAAACAAAACCTAGTGGAATACTACCTATTTGCCTACTATAATAGGAGGACTGCATTATGTAAAGAAGTGGTCCTTAATGTTTACTACCCTATAGGAAACAATACTGAGATAATAATAGGGCATTGACAAATATATTTTTCCCCCAGGGGTTCAAATTGCATTCAGAATAATGTGTGTTCATCCAGTATAGCTTTCCCCCATTACTCCTACCAGTAACTTCAACAGTATCTTCAAATGTAGCAGCAAAGGAGGAATTTCATTTGTTTCGACTGTTAGACCCCTTAAAAATAAAGCGGCGTCAGATTTTGCTTCCCCTGTTTGTATATGAACAGCATGGCAGATTTCAGTGGGTAAATTTGAAAGAACTCCAAATCAGCATGAGCAATGATGAAAAAATAACCTTTGGAAACTACAGGAAACCAATGATCTGTGTTTTTTCCCAGTGGCAGCTTGTTGTCACAACCAGAGCAGCAACAGATACCACTCAATGGACTCTAATCTGGGATGCCAGTTTCTGTCTTTACTATTAGATTGGTCTGCAACAGCAGTTGCAGCCTTCCTCTACATGGGAGTGAGGGCCCCTCCTAGAAGTACAGTGTTCACATTCCTGATGGCCACAAACTTTGCATCAGGGCTGTGCTTCTGTGTAAGTTGCTTTCCTACTTCAGTCCCTTACATCCCTTCCCAGAAGCAGCCTGGTCCTTACCCAGCCAGACTGCTAAGCCTGCTGACAACAAAATTTTGTTTATCAATTCAACTAATTCAATTAATAAACAAAATTAAGCAGACAGAGAACAGTCTTCGCAATCAGCATTGCAATCTACATTGCTAAACTGTTCCTTCAGCTAATGGTAAAGCCCACGTTCTTTTCACATTCACATTGTATTACTTTGGAAGCAACTGTTACTGGTCTTATTAAATTGGAATCTCATACAATGGCAAATATTCTGGATACGTTAGCCAGAAGACTCAAGAAGCTGGCAAGTCTTGCAAAGTTTTGCTGATTTTGCTCAGAATTTTCACGTTACAGTGAAGCATTTTCTCGAAGCTAAACACAGAGGATTAACACCGCTCTCCTTGTGGTACTGATTTTCCCAAGAGAATGCTGGTCAAAGGGATAAAAGTGGGCAACTTCAGACTTTTCATGTCAGTCCTGCTTACAGAATAAATATCCATTGGCAGGGTAAGAGCATGAAGAAGAAAATAAGCTTTCTACCTATTGTGCAATAAATCAAAAAGTTCCTGTGAATTTCTTTGAGCATTAGTAAAACTGCTTAATCAAGGATTTCAAAGGGTGATCAAAACTTCTTTCAATTATTCCTGACTTGTGCTTGTATCATTTCACACTAAGCTGAGTCTTTTCCCCTAGCACATTCCTTTATTTAAAGAAATAAAAAGAAGAGAAAGAAGTGAATTAAAATAATCAGATTCCCAAGATGTGGGAAATATGACTTTAGTTCTTTTGTTCTTTCTCAGCAGTCTGATTAAGACTAATTAATTACAAGCTTTTCACTAAAAAAAAAAAAAAAAGCAGAGGATAAATAAAACAATGGAAGAACATTTTCAGAAATTGGATTTTTCTTATCTGTAATAATATAGGAAGCTTATCTACTGTGAAAAGAGCAAAATTGATTCTAATATGACAAATATTTACATGATAATAAGGTTATGTATTTTATGTGAAGACAATTTATTGTTCATGAAGAAGAAACAGTTGTGGCTATCCTTGGGAAAACATGACTTTCTGACTGTGACTTTGTGCCTGTCCCAAAGATTTTTTAACAAGATTTTTTTTTGGAATGTACATTTACTGTTGCAAGTGCAGCTGCCACTGATTATACTCACATCTAAACTCTGAGGGCGACAGAATGGATTTGTTAGAGTTGTTAAGCACTTCTGATCTTTCAGAATAAGAAATACCAGATGGAAAATGCACAGATATGCCGATCTATCTCATTATTTGGTATCACTAAGTATTTTTGTAAAGAACTAAATACCTAAATATAACAACTAGCTTTATTGTACAAATTATTCATTTAAATACCCAAAAGTACTATGTGTGAACTTTGAAAGACCTCTCATTTTTTTTTTTTTAGATCGGACTAAAATCCCCAAACGGCAGCAAGTTGTATTCCTTATAAAAAGATTAAAATAAAGTGAAGAACCTACTGCACTACCTGTAGTGCTGATTTGCTGGCAATATAAATGTTGATTGCTTAGCTCTAGAGGTCTACAAAACAGTGGCTGCATCCTCAGCTTCCATAAACCTTTTCAGGGATTTAACATTACACTCTCTATAGCAGCTAGGGAACTAACTTAAATAATATCTATTATTCTTAGGATAGCAAAGTTAACATTTAAAATCTCTAAGATGGACATAATAAATAAGGGTCGCAGAATGTTTGCATTTGTAATCCAGATTTTTCCCAGAACTTTCAGAGAATAAGTCTCTGAAGAGCAATTCTAACTACTGCTTCTGATATACTACTGGCCTACAGCAGTTTGCAGGACACCTGAAAGGGCAGAAATAGTTTGGGGAGTACAGTGTGCCCTATTTTTTATACAAATGGTCTATAAACAATGGCAAATTATCTGGAAGTATAAAAAAGAGTGTAGGATTACCATGCCCAGGCAAAATAAATTTGCCACGTAATTTATCTAGAAGACAGGAACAATGTTACATTTCAATAATAAGCAACAAAAGTGACAGCATTGTTTTTACTAGGCTAAAAATCAGTATCATGGTTCTATGATTTTTGTTATATTATTGGTATTCCATATCATAACATCATGTTGTAGTGTATTGGGAATTAAAGAGTTAATGTTCTAGCTGCATGGAACATCGATAGTTACGCATATGCCTATCTCAGAAGAGAAGAACTACATTCCCCAGAGGACTTTGCGATGCTTTGTATTTTTACGTGTTTCCACTCAGAGGGAAAGATAAAAACTGTCTGCAGTCACGGGACCTTCTCTTTTCCCTTCGGGATCGAGCTCGGCAGTGGGTGTTTGTTGCAGCCGTCTGCCTTCAGCGTTAGTGTAAGACCTTCAGTTTATCAGACACTCTCTCTCTTGCTCATTTTATTTGATTCATTAGCCTAAATTGCAATTATATTGTATTATATTGTTATTTTGCATTCTGATATCTTATTTAGTAAATTAGCTTTCCTCCTCAAATTGTTGCCACTGTTTTGTTCCTAGGCCCATCTCCCTTCTCCCTTTTTCCCTTTTCCCCTTCTTCTTCCCCAGGGCGTGGGCCCATGGGTCCCTGCCTCAATTGTCATGGTACTGGGTCAAACCAGCCTGCAAACCGCTGACACTTGGATGCACACAAAATCTAATCATGTATCTGAACAACAAAACTAGCCAATGAATTAATTCAATAGATTAATCAAAAGCCAATTGAAAGATGGAGATGAAATTATAGCTTAATTGCATTAAATGAATATAATGTCACAGATTCTAGTAGCATTTTGTCCTAGATTCATAGATCAACTCCCCGATGTGTAGAAGCATCTTCATACTGCTAGGGATGACAAGTCTACCTATGTTATAGATGACTGGAAAATGGTGGTCTTTCCTACTGGAGAACCCAATACAAATAATTGGATTTTATAGTCTTGTCGCTGGGTTTAATATGGAAAATATTCCCGCATCCTACATATTCAGTGGGTAAGAGTTTTAAGTGTTTAAATATAACTAGAGAGTACAAAAAAAAAAAAAAGATGATATGTAACAGAGAAGAGACAAAAATGAAAGTTGAATGAATCTTTCCCCAGAGTGCCAGGTTCTTATTTCAAAAGCTGTCTGCCACTCAGAGCCTCTATTGGCTCACTTGCCAGCATAAAAAATTGTCCGCAATAGTCAAATTGACGTCACGTAGAAAAAGAGTGAAAAATATATGGTTTGCTAAGAACTGCTGCTGAAAGAATTCCATTGAGTAGAAACATAAATAATGTGATTCATCACATTAAAATTTAGGAGATGGTATTCTGTGCATATTTGTAAGTATAAAAAGAAACTAATTTTTTGCCATTTCATTTCACACGTCATCTCTTTTCATATGATGCGAATATTCTTCCCTGTACAAAATAATTTTTGTAATGGTTCTTTTTTGTAAAAACAGAAAACTTAAAATCTGAAATGTATACATCACAAAATTAGTGTAACAGATGCTGAGGAAAGAAGCAGTAGACTATCATTGTATGATAAAGCTACAAGGCCGTAACCATTGGTTTTGAAAAACAATTACACTTACCATTTTCTTCAGTAAATCTCACTAGACTAAGACAAGAAACATCATCCCAGTCATTAATCCCTGGGTCCACAGGCAAGCATTGTTAAAGGTCATTGGCAGAACTTAAAAGTGAACATCAATTTCTAAATTCCCAACCACTGATCTCTTAACTAGGCTCACTGTCTCCCTATGTAGCAAAAATTCATACAATAATATGAACCAAAGTCCTTGGTAGTTCAGTTTTAGGCATCCACTATGAATAGCCCATTAACACTCTACAGCTAGGAATATTCCCACAAATAATTCGGAGGACAACAGGAAGCCGAGGAAAACATAACACACCAGCAAACAAATTTGTAAACACTGTGTTATGGAAAAAGAGGACACATTAATAATTAAGAATTATGTACTCAGTTCTGATAAGCAGTTTATGATTGCATGTGATTGTAAATAAGGTCTCAGAAATCAAACTGAAAACTACACTTCCAATTAAAGTGAGAATTGTAGCATTACACATTTCCCGTTATTATTGTTTTTTCACATGTGCCATGCATATGCCGGAGTTGTATCAATCTTGTATAACTTTTAGGCTTTGATTTTTCAGCTATCCAAGAGAGCTGTCTGTCCAGCATATCTGATAATGGCTATTTCCCTCCAGGATTCCACAACAAATACACACTTGCATCAAACTGTTAAAAATATCAGTGCTGAAGTTCTCACCTTTCTGGGAGTCTCATTTAAGTATCATGATAGTTAAGAAAATTACAGTCTGTCTCCCCCTCATAACTCCGTCTGACACAGAAAGACATAGAATTTACACAGTTGTATGTTAGATTTCCTTTTGTTTCCCTAGTATTTGTAAAAAGCCCCTCTGAAACCTTTGGAAAAAGCACAGAAAATCTGACAGGCTTTTCCTGACCTATCATCCCCACTCTTTTTTTTCTATTTTAAGTGTTTTAAGGTTTTCCATAGAAATTTATTGATGAGTTATGTGTTTCAAGCCAGAATACATCTGAAGAGGAGCATCAGCTCAGCAAAGTACAGCATATGTGATGAGAGCAGTAAAGTTTAGCAAGGCTTTGCTCACTAGAGTGGATCTCTCAGCTTCTGGAACTCTTGAGTGGTTCAAGTCCCAACGGCCCCGGTACTGAGGAACTTGGCTACTTGTGAAAGAAGACAACAAAAAACAAGACTTAGTGGAATATATGCCACGTTCCTGCTCTGCAAGAATACAGTAAGGAATACTCTAGTTGTAAAATTTAGCAGACATATAAACTTGATCTTCCAAACAAAACCTTACCCTCTCAAGACAATGGGAGGTTATTGCATTTAAGATGTTGGCCACATAAGTGGGTTTTTCACCAACTTCTCACCGTATTCAGACTACTAAGAATGTGATACTAGTGACTCAAGCACAAATTGTAAATATGCTGACCAGATTTATGTGAATAATGCAGGCTGGAAGACTCCTAGATGACATCTTATGCAAGAAGACGAAAGAGGTTGTCTTTCTCTTCTCCCACTCCCGCTGAAGTGACTGCCTGTGTTAGGTGAGATTCTTGCCACTACCAGTCCTGGGGGAATCCACTTGAGGACACTCAGGTGCAAACCTAACAATGGTACTCTGCATTTACACCAAAACTGCTCACTTTGTAGTCAAAAAACTTTAAAAGCCTGTGACAATCTTCCTTTGTTATTATACTGCTCTTTTGCGATTAAAGAGAATTTACATAGTCACTGCATTTTAAAGCTCTCAATTTTTTCTATCGATTTTAGCTGTTCAAGTAAGTGACTGGCATGGACTGAAGTCAGTAAAAAATATCTGGAGAAATAAAAAAAGTTTGTAACATGGGAAAAATCTGCTTCAACTCCAACACGTCTGCCTCTCAGAACAAAAAACAAGATATCTTAAAATAGATTCTGACATATTATCAGTGATTTCGGGGGCATTATTTTCTAAGCATTTGTATGGAAATAGCTCTTTTCTCAAGATAACTGCAACTGGTCTATATACATTAGCAGTGCTTTTTCCAATGCAGACAGCATTCTTAAAATGGTTGTATTGCCTCCCACACAGAAGATAATTGGTGCCTAACACTTCTGGCTCTCAGGAGCAATGCAAAAAGAAGATACAAGAAATCTATGCTGCTAAGACACAAATCTATACTTGTTTTGTCACCATACAGAAACCCAACATCACACTGCTGGTGTAATTGGTTACACTGTTGGTGTAATTGCTGTTATGCTGTAAATACCAGCATAAATTTTCTGAATTTCTAATGGGTAATGCCAGCTCCCTTTTTAAAATTGCAATATGGTTATGTGTTGCTCTTGTTTTGTAACCAACCACATATATTGATCCGAATAATTTGCTGAAATGTTAGAATTTACGAAGGTCCCTAGAAGTTAAAAGACTATGGCATTAATTAGACAAATCGTTCATCCCACGTATTTTTAAAAATACACATTGAACAGATTTGGGAATACTGCAAATATCTGTACTTTTCTAGGCTTCCCACTGATCACTTTTTCAAGCATAGTGCATTAACAATGATGATTAGATGCACGCACAGATAGGCAAACAATCAGAGATGAGAACCAAACTGAAAATGCTTTAGTTACCAGAACATTCTTGAAGATAATGGAGATGTATCTGGCCTCTAATTTAACTCCTTTAATTCTTAAATACTATGTTTAAAAAACTGCTGCCGTAGCTGTATAGGGGTTCTCCATGTTTAAGATCTCAGAAAGAAAATTAATTTTATAATGCCTTTTTTTTCAGATTTCAATCATACTCTTGAATCTATTTAGTCTTCCAAATCTCCAATTGCGGCTCCTACATGTCTTTCATTCCAAATGATCTATTCATCTGTATTCATAAACATGTTAATCTACAGCTTCAGAAAATCCAGCCAACCTTACAAGGACAAAAACAACAGAAACTTCTCATTAACCATCTCCCCCATTAGCTTGAATTAAGAACCTCAGTTAAAATGATTGGCCTTCTGCCCGGAAAAGCTATGAGATCAATAACAGAATTAATGATCTTCATATAAAAGAATAACTTTTATACTTCTTCTACAGAACACTTTGAAAAACTGAAGGGAAAAATACAAGAAATTTCACATAATCTGCATAAGTTAATTTATCTGCTGGTTTGGGAGTTGAACAGGTTTTTGGGGAGGGAGCTTTGCGAAATAGTTTTTTCCTCTTGTTTCTGGTGAGTGACATCTGCTGCTAATATGAAAAATCACAAACTGTATCAGTGTTTAGCCTGCACAAGCCTAAACAGTTTCATTAACATTTCCAGCATCTCGTTTCACTCATGAGCAGTTTAAAACTATGGCATTTGTATCTGTATACAAGAAGACTTACATTTGGGCAATTTAACCTGCCAGTACCCTTACACTGACACCACTAATTACAACTTCTAACTTCTCTAAAGTTTGATTTTCATTTTATAAACTCAACAGTAGATGGGAAGCAAAATCATAGAATCACAGAATTGCCAGGGTTGGAAGGGACCTCTAGGGATCATCTAGTCCAACCCTCCTGCCAAAGCAGCTCCCTAGACCAGGTTGCACAGGTAGGTATCCAGGCGGGTGTTGAACATCTCCAAAGCAGGAGACACAACTTCTCTGGGCAGCCTGTGCCAGTGCTCTGTCACCCTCACTGTGAAGAAGTTCCCACACACATTTATGTGTAACTTCCTATGCTTCAGTTTGTGGCTTTTTCCCCTTGTCCTATTGCCACACACTACTGAGAAGAGTCCAGCCTTATCCCTTTGCCTCCCGAAGAAGAAAACCAGATAAACCATACGATATAATTGCCTATCAGTACAAGAAGCCAATGCCTTTGACTGAAGCAGGACACTGACCAAACTGCACTGGGAATGTTTCTTTCACAGAAAGTATGAAAATGTCTTAATCAGTAGAGTACATACACAGAAGTGCTAGAAAATGATCAAGCTCACTCACTGAAGCTGTGAAGGAATTATCAGCTATCTAATCAACGCTCAACATGTAACCCCTGGACAGTGACAGTTAAAAAGCAAATGCATTTGAAGCTCAATCCATGCCATATATTTTGGGAGGGAATAAGTCACCTTTGAATGGCCTGTTTTATCAATATTGACTGTAGAGACCCTAAAACTACTTTTAGTTCTGAATTTTAATAACTATGGGAGGAAGTAAGGTCAGAGCTCCCAATGGAGCAGGGACTTTAATTCCCTTCAACACTGAAATAGTTCCTCTAGAGCTAGGTGAGGAAGAAAAGGAAAGCTCTCAGATGGACAGTGAAAGATTGGTGTAGTACACACTGAGGACTTGTGAAGTACAGAAATCAGAGATGAGGGAGGGCTTGAGCTGGAATGTGAACAAATTAAATTTGATGGGAAAGGGAGACTGAAAGCAAGAGCCTACCAAGGGGCATTTGGTTTCACACAAGACAGAAGAAACCAGGTTAGAAAAAAAAGTAGCACTTGCTTTGTCAGAAGAAAAAGGCAATTAATAAACCATCCTCCAGGTGTGCTCTACTACTGGCAAAACCACATAATTTCCTAGGAGACAGACATCTGACGAGGAAGCATGGGGTAGTCTGAGTACTGGTAGTGTAAGGCTAGCATGTCTCCATTTTGCCATTGAAGTCACTTACTGAAATCCAGTTTCTAAGATGTTACTTTGTCAAGCTTTACTTCACACTTAGATAGAATGATGTCTTTCTAAAAGTGTATTCATGCATTGGATGCATAGTGTCCCTTATTTGCTCTCAAGATAACTGTATAGTTTTCATACTGTTTCAGTCTGCACTATCATTGTTTCTGTAAATGTATATGTATTCTCACAAATGAAAAGGTAGGAAGAAAAAACTTGCATCCTATTTTCCTAGGGTAAAACAAACAAACAAACAACAACAACAAAAAAAAACAGGTTACATAATTTTCACAGCTTAGATCTTCAAGCTATGAAATAAAATTCTTTGACTCATTATTGAGTCACTACTCAGGCAAACAGCATTCCCATAACAAGCAGCAGCTTCCAGGGCCACACAGCCAAAGAAATGTAGAACCCTTCTATGCAGAAGCTGCCAAGACACTTTTCCCATTAAACAAATCTCTTTAAGCATATGTGAAAAAAAAACTCTGTCACCTATACACCTTCTGAAGACAATTGTTTCACAGATATCAGCAGAAGAATAGAAAAGCAAACAGCTATAATGATTTTTAAGTTGGTACTGGTGATTCAAAACAAAATCAAGTCACTATGTAAATTCCACTAGAAAAGCTAAGGCAATGTAAAGCAACTGCAATCTGTGTAAAATATTGCTGAGCAAAATAGTCTGAGGCTCAAACAGGTAAACAGAATCAACAAAATTACTAAAAGTATCAAATACCTCTCTCTGTCTGTTGTTTGCAAACACTATAAAACTGAAAGCTTATTCTTGTAGAAAAGAAAACAAACAAACAAACAAAAGAAGTTTTTCTGAGCAAAAAACATACCAAGTTACTGGTTCTGGTTTAATAGAGAGCAGTAGATTATAATATACTAGCTGCTATAGTGCCAGATATAGCACATGACTTTTGTTTTTCAGGTAATACTAAAGTCACACATGAAAAGAGTTAATAGTGTAAAATACTTTAAAATCATTCTTATACTTTTCTAAGCAATAAATGCTTTCAGGCACCCAGGGGATGGAGCCATAACAAGGACAGTCACAGCTGGAAAATCTCAGACAAATACCTCTCTCAAAAGATGGATGTTATTTTAGTCAAATTCAGCTAAGGTAATTTCACCTTCTTCTTGAAGTGAGACCATTTAGAAGACTGTTTCTTCAGTACTTCATTGTGGCACTTCAGTTTTAAACCTAACCTAATGGACAGCCATAGATGCTATGGGCTTGGAACATAAAGAATAGACATGTTAGCACAGGAATGTACTCAGATGTCACATCAATCATTAGAAGACAGTTTGCTGAATGACTCAGATATCTGGCAACACATATGGAAAGCCTCTCTAGCTCTTAAATATAAAGTGACTTCCTTTTGGCAAAGTCTTGATTAGAACAACATTGATTGTAGTCATTTATAGCTCAAATGCTATCACTAAACATTTCTCAAGCTGCACATACTGTATTACTAACTATAGTAAAGCTCTAAAAATCAGTCAGCAAAGGCCACTTCAATCTCTGCATGATAATAAAGGATTATTATGTGTAGTAACCTATTTATGAAAAGGAAACAGTGTGCTTCTTTCAGACTCCATCAATTGCTTTAATAAGGAATTGAAAAGCCTGGCCTAATTTATATGCAGATCACCATCCCAGTTGCATAAGGATTTACAATAGACAAAACAAAACTGGTTTTGTTGAAAATAAGGGCTGTTTGTTTAAATCACACAATACTGTTTGCATCTAAAAATTATTTAGAAGCTAATAAGGTGCAATAAAGTTTGACTTGTTAATATAAATGGGTTCAATATTCTCCAGGAAGGAAATGTAAAGTGAAGGTGATAAGGTAAACCTTGAAGTAAAACAGGCCAGAGTTAATGGGGAAGGAGAAGACATACTGCATTTGGGTATTGATGGCCCTAAGAAAACTAATGCCAAGTAAATGCAGTTAACTTGAAACATTGTATAAAATTTAAGATAACGGACTTAAAAGTTTCCTAGGAGATTAGAATTACTGCAGCATTACTTTTGTTTTAGGGTCAGAAAACTTGACACTGTTCAGACTACTGAAAGTTAGTATGATGCACGTAACTGAGCTCTACTACCAGGTTTGTATTTTACTGATATTTTACTATTGGTGTTGGTTAATTTGCCCATATTAATGAGGCATGGGATGACCTCTGCTGGTGTTCCTGCTAAAAATAAATAAATAAATAAATAAATAATAGTTATATCTTGCACCAGAAGAGCATTTTAGTTTCAGTCAAAATTTATAAATATAAACTCATAAAATATATAAAAATACCCAATTTAATGCATAAATTTTGTGAGTAATGCTATCTTAAATACTAAAATAATCTTGAACCACTGAACATTACTGTGTTAGAACTGCAATACAATGAATTAAGAAGGACATTAATTGTTCACTATGATGTTGTGTTAAACGTCTTTTATTAATGAACTGTTACTCCCAGCTGAGGCATTTGATAACCTCTAGTCCATTGTTAAATCCTCTTAGTTGATTTCTGTGAGTTGCTTTAAACAAACCCTGAGGGGAAAAAAAACACCTCAATAAATTACAGTTCAGTCCTTATGGTCCTAGAACAAGATTCAACTAAAGAAGGGCAGCTTTCCTACAAACCAAAGCTTCTGATTTAAAGCATCTGACATATAGGTCTATTTTACAGTTATTATTATTTTTTTTTAATTTCAAAAATACAACACATTAAAATAGGTTCAATTTATCAAAGCTAAGAGCAACAATAAAGTAATAACATACTTAAAGTGCAAAGGCACTTTAACACAAAAAAGTGACGCCCAGTGGCTAGACTTGGTAATTGAAACATCAGTACTGTATACTCTTATTTACAAAAGGAAGTCAAGAGTCCAGGAAAAAGATCTTTGGAGATCTTCTATGTACCACATTAAGCTTACACTATGAAAAGAAATTAAATAACAGAAAAAAAATTTAAAAAATTAAAAAAATAAAAAACAAAAAACAAAAAAAAAAACAAAGAGTTTCTTCCTCATTTCCTTCCAAATCAAAAAGAATTATGAAAGATCTATTACAGAAACATATATTTGCAGTGACAGTTCCTACAGAAAGGTCAAAAGGAGAGAGAGATAGAAATAACTTAAAGGGAATATTGCAAAAGCAACACCATGTCCCTGTTATGCCGTAAGGGTTCAATTTCTCTCTCTCACTCCCTAATTTAAAAAGAGAAAATGTTTGGAATGCAACAGATGATATCAGCGGCGAGTTGAGAATCAATCGAATGTGATGCAGAGCTCATTTAAAAATCTTTCCTCTTCTCCCAATGCCCCCCTCACAACTGACTGATTGCAGTTTGTTTTTCCAGAACTTCGAGGTAGTCTGGTTTTGTTTGTAGTTTTCCTTGGAGTAAAGGATGCTCTGGTTTAGACTGTTCTGCAAAATATTTCCTGGGAGTTCCATACAAAACAGTTTTATTTATCCTGTCTTGGTTTTGGCGTCTTGATTCATATGAAGGGGCAAACTGCCTTTTGGGTAAGGTACAAAAGTTATAATGAACTAATCCTCCAGTGGGCAGTTCCCTGACCCTTTCTGCAATATTTTGATACAGCAGCTCTGGTTCCTGCGGTGAGGACTGCTTTTCCAGTAATTCAGCTGCACTGATCGTAAATGCAAGACTGGTGGGATCTTCCTTTTTGTGGTCAAGACTGTTATAGCTAAACTCATTGAGATTCCTGTAATAGGCAACTGGATCCCCTTCCTTTTGCATGTAGATTGGGTTTTGGCACATCTGTCCAACAGGAGGGGTAATGTAGTTATAAACATGTCCTTCGGTTTTATCGTGGGTCTCAGTATTGTAAGACCCATACTGCAGTTGAAATGAACTGATATCTAAGTTGTTCGCACTGCTGGGCATGCTTTGCACCCCCTTCCGGCGCTTAAGGACAAAGACAAACAGGCCTGCCCCGAAACAGACTGACAAAATAAACACAACCAGCAAGCCTAAAATTAAGACAGATAGTGGAACTTCTGTGTGTATTTCCGGATAGGAGCTAGGCGAGATACCAAGAAGGTGGGGTGTATCTGTGTTCTGATTCATGGGCAGGAGAGATGAATCTGACAAACTGGGGTTCTCTGGGCAGATGGCTTCTTTGCTCAGGAATTTCAAATGCTCCCCGAAGTGTTTGGTGGGAGACTCACATATGACTTCATTGATAACAACAGGGGGATTTGACTGCTGGCTGTTCTGGTCAGTGACCTGCTCTATCCAGTTCCTCAGCCCCAGAATGTCACACGTGCAGTCCCAGGGGTTCTCCTGGAGGTCAATCTGAATTAGAGCTGACAGGCGGTCTAACACTCCTCTCACAGGCAGGTGTGAGAAATGGTTGTTTCTTAGGTTCAGTCTGGTGAGGGAAGTGCCACCAAAGATATTGTCAGGCAGGGATCTGAGCAGATTGTTGTTGAGGAATAACAGATGAAGATTACTAAGAGCATCAAAAGTATGTGGCAGGATCTCCTTAATGACGTTGTACTCTAGGTAGAGATATTGCAGGCTCTGCAGCCCATAAAACATAGAAGGGTAGAGAATCTCAAGGTAGTTGCCATTAAGATAAAGTCTGCGTAAACTTGTGAGGTTTGTAAAGGCACCTTCTTGTATCGCTGCAATTCTGTTGTTCCCTAGATGTAACAAATCCAGAGAGCTGTACTCTACCAGATCAGTTCTATAAATGACTTGTAGATAGTTACTGGTAAGGTAAAGCTTCTTTGGAGTGGTTGGCTTAGGGTGAAGTTCAGAGATATTATTTATCTTTTTTTCTTGGCAGTTCACATTTAAGCCATTGTCTGAGCTCTGTGACGTACAGATGCAGCCAGATGGGCAGGTGATGGGCACAGGAGACTTTGTCTGGTAAACCATGATAGGTCCAAATATTTGTCTGACTTTTGACACAGTGACACGGGGTGTGGAGCGATTCCTGGTTTTGGGGGCGCGGCTGGCTTTTGGGGCTCTGGTGGGATTGATGGCAGAGTTGGTTGTGGGCAATAACTTCGAGACATGTGAGTCTGAGAGGACAAGGTGTTTTTCCCTCTGGTTTGAATCACTGGAGCTCTTCCTAGGGCAGAGATCTTGCCTAGTAAGCTGAGACACGTCTTTCCCATGTAGCCTGAAAGGGGTTTCACAGACTATCTCACCCACAAACACGGTGATTGTGTCTAGCCAGGCCTTAAGTGGCAGCAAGTCACAAGTGCAGTTCCACGGGTTTTCTTCCAGCTGGATTTCCATGATGCCTCCAATGTGCTCCAGCACACCAGCAAAAGGCATCATCTTCAGCCGGTTCCCCCGCAGGTCCAGGTGGGTGAGGAGCACAAAGCGGAAGACATTGCTAGGAAGGGACAACAGGAGGTTGTCATTGAGAATCAACACTTTGAGCTTGTTCAGCTTGTTGAAAGCACCTGCCTCAATGGCACTGATGTAGTTGTAATCAGCCTGCAGGTACTCCAGGCTCTCCAAGCCCAGGAATGTATCCTCCTTCAGCACTTCCAGCTTGTTGTTATTGAGGTGCAACCTCTTGAGGGTGCGGAGGCCACTGAAGGCCCCTGTGTGGATCTCATGCATGTCGTTGTTGCCCAAGTGGAGGGTTACAGCATTGGAGTAGTTGACAAACTCATTGGGGAACAGGCGGGTCAGTGCGTTCCCATTGAGGAAGAGCTGGTAGATCTTAGACGGTGGTGGCAGGAGGAGGCTGACAGTTGTAAATCCTTTGTTTTCACAATTAATGTTTAGCACGTTCTCCTTCTCCTCACAAGGGCAGCGGCTCTTACTGCAAATGTCTTTGGCAGGTTTGCGACTCTCTATCTGCAAGATCCCAGCCACTGTTAAACTGAGCAACCAAACACCCTTCAGCATCTTTAAGCGCCTTTGATCCCTGCTTCAGTACCTACAGTCAAACCTTTTGAGGAAAGTAAGGAGAGAAAGAAGAAACCCCCAATGAAAACGGCCAGGAGCGGAGCTGCAAGGGGAGGGCAAAGCAGGTTTTAAGGGGGAAGCAAGGCAACGACTTGCAAAATTCACCTGAAATTCTTCCTCCCTCAGCCCACTTTTGCCTGCGGAGCCGTTCTCGGAAAGGCCCGCCTCAGAGGTCACCCAACGCCGGGATCTCAGTGCTGCCCGCCTGTCCCTCCGCGGTCGCCACCAGCACAGCGGCTCCACCCCTGTTGCCGCGGCAGCGAGCAACCCCGCTCCACAATTCCATTCCCTTATCGTTATTTTAACCCGGGGGGGGCGAGGGGGGAGGGGGGAGTATAAGGGAAAGAAGGAGAACAAGCCATCGACAGCCCTCCCTGCCTCCATCTCAGCAGCAGCAGAGCTCCACCGACCGGAGCCCCCCTACCCCCCCACCGATCCCTCCCTGAACCTTCCCCCGCTCCGGAGCCGCTCCGTTCCCTGGTTCCTACCTGCTTTCGGGGTGCCCGAGCGGGCAGCAGGGGCAGGGGCCGCCGCAGAACGCCGCCGCTGCGCCCCGGGAGCCAGGCACCTAGCAGGAAGAGGCATCGCCCGCCGCCCACCTCAGGAGGAGCCCGGCGAGGCGAGGCTGTGCGCCGCGCGGTGCTGTCCCGGCCTCGGCGGGGCGGGAAGTTGGGCCGTGCAGCGGGCGAGGAGCGGCAGCAGCGCCGCTGCGGGAGCGCGGGCGGCTGTGCGCAGAGCACGGCGCGGCGCGGATATTTTGCCGACTGCTCCGCACAGGGCGGCTATGACGTCACGCCGGGGGCGGCGGGGACACATTTCTCTCTGCCCCCACATCCCTCCTCCGCTTCGCACACCCCCAGCTGCTCTCGCAGGCGGTTACGCTTCCGCCGACGCCGCGGGAGCTCTCTGGCAGCCCTAATAACGCGGAGCACGGCAGCGAGAGGAGGTGCCTGCGGCCGGAGTTTTGACCCCGTATCTCTAAATCTTTGCTTTCAAAATAGCATGCCAGCCAGATTCCTCGGCATCCGCCTGCCGGCGAGCGGTATACGCGCACAATCTGGCTCTTGTAGCAGGGGTGCGGCAAAACCCGGATCTGCCGGCCGTTCTCTCCCCGCGGCACAGCTCCCACTCCGAGCGCTGCTCTCTTCGGGGCCGCTCGCTGTTAAACAGAGGGGTTCAGCGCCTTCCACCGATTCGGCTGGCTCCGCGCTCTGGAAAGCTCATCCGAGTGCTGAGTGGCGTGAGCGTGACTATTCCCACTGCCTGCAGCCGACCCACTGCCAAATCGCGATGTTCTGGGATATTATTTGGCTGCATTTTGAAATAACAAAATGCTGGATGTGGGTTATTGTGACTTTACTTCAGCACTGTGCCCAGGGCATGGATACGTGTTTGCTGAGAGTGGATTGCTGCTCTTCATCTCTCTGAAAAACATAACATTTTGGGGGCACACTGGGAGAACAAAAAGAAAATCCGCAATACATTTTTTAAGTGCTAATGTGGCAGGATGCGTTATTGCAGGATTTTTATAGGGAGTTAGAAGACTTAGTCTCTAGATTATAGAGGTTTGCTGCCAAAAGACTGCTGGGCTTGGCAAGATTGGTGCTGTCATTTTGTATTAGTCTTTAACCATTAAGTATCAGAGCACACATTTTAGGAGCCTCACGAATGTATTGCCTATTCTTGTGGGGTGCCTGAAATCAGGAAAGGCAGTAGCACCCCACAGCAGCCAGCACATATGCCTTTTTATGTGCTGCTGAGCAGGGAAGTACTAAAGTTGTTTGGGATTGAAGCTGCTAAAGCTTCCCTACTTAAAATGCAGAGAAGTTGTGGAAAGAAACAGGAGAATCCTGCTCTGGAGCATGATGTTGAGGTGGTGCTGCACCAAGCTCACTAAGATTGAGATTCTGAGATGCAGTCAAGGGCTGCTCCTTTCAAACCCTGCTTGTTTAGCTGAATTCGGGAGCAAAATTGGCTAAGATCAGGGAAGATCACTGTATCAGATCTGAAGTTTTACAGAACTAGTACAACAGCAGCCAGATTATTTTGCTGCAGTATATTTTTTCTTTTTTTTATGTTTCATTTCTCTTTGAGCATTAGAATACATTGTCAAAAGATGAAGTAAAATTGGACCAGTTTCAGAACATTCCTCATCTTACTTTCAGGTCTTCGGAGCCCAGAGAAGGGGCACGAGTCTAAGGGGAGAAGGGAAAACTGAGCCCAGGTTGGATTTGTTTTATTGAAGGGAGCATGCTCAGACATGTGCTTGCGCATGCAGGCACCTGGCAAAGACACACACAAGTTTCTGTAACCTGCCTTCCCTGCATCACCCCCAGACAGCCCTGCACAGCATGGCCAGTGCTCCAGGCTTGCTGCAACACACACCGAAAGCAGAAGGCACAAGTCTTCTGTACTTCCCTCTCATCTCACATGTATGTGGCTGTGAGGTTTGGTGCCATGAAGCTTTCTGGTAGGGAAAGGGGCATGTCCCCCATGGCTCATGCGGCCACATATGCTGTCACACTTACCTGTGTTTTATATTACATGGGAAAAACATTTGTGTTAACTGCTGAAGCTGCCTGGGAAGGGAAAGTGTACAAATGGCATGCCTCAGCAGTAATTACCAGTGTCGTGTGGGATGTAAGGAACAGTGTGTTAAGGGACTGCAACAGTAATAATACACAGAGGTGATATGGATTCCATTACACTGCAAATATGTCCATATAACAGCCACTGTTGTTAGGTGGAGAAAAGGGGATTTAAAAAAGGAAAACAGCTTCAGCTTTTTATTTAGGAATAAATCATGATTTCTCAGCATGCCCAAAGTATTTTATAACCCCTTCAATTAAAAACATGCAGTACAAAGCAGAACAGCTTTCTTCCCAACCTGTCTTACTTGAAGCATTGGATGCAGGAATGTTTTCAGGTGGTGGCTGCCTGGGAGCCTCCGGCAGTGGGAGGCTTTGGGAAAACCGAATCACAGAATCACACAATCGTAGGGGTTGGAAGGGACCTCTAGAGATCATCGAGTCCAACCCCCCTGCGAAAGCAGGTTCCCTACACCAGGTCTCACAGGTAGGCATCCAGGCGGGTCTTGAATATCTCCAGAGAAGGAGATTCCACAACCCCCCTGGGCAGCCTGTGCCAGTGCTCCGTCACCCTCACCGTAAAGAAGTTCTTGCGCACATTCATGCAGAACTTCCTATGCTGTAGTTTCTGGCTATTTCCCTTTGTCCTGTCTCCACACACTGCTGAAAAGAGTCTGGCCTCACCACTTCGCCCCCACACCTCAGATATTTATAAACCTGGATCAGATCCCCTCTCTGTCTTCTTTTCTCAAGGCTAAAGAGACCCAGTTCACTTAGCCTTTCCTCATAGGGGAGATTCTCCAGGCCCTTNCAGGCCTCCAACCTGACTGTACACTGCCAACGACAACCCTCTGCGCTCTGCCAGTCAACCAGTTTCTAACCTACTTCACCATCCACTCATCTATCCCACACTTCCTCAGCTTTGTTATAAGGATGTCATGGGGAACAGTATCAAATGCCTTGCTGAAATCCTACATCCACCACCCTCCCCCATCCACTCAGCCAGTGACAACACCATAGAAGGCCACCAGGTTGGTAGAGCATGACCTCGAGCATGATCTCCCCTTGGTGAACCCATGCTGGCTACTGCTGATAACCTTCTTTTTTTCCCAGTTGTCTGGAGATGGCATCCAGCACAAGCTGTTCCATCACCTTTCCAGGGACAGAGGTGAGGCTGACTGGCCTATAATTACCTGGATCTTCCTTCTTGCCCTTTTTGAAGACCAGAGTGACATTGGCTGTCCTCCAGTCTTCAGGCACCTCCCCCATTCTCCAAGACCTCTCAAAGATGATAGAGAGCGGTTCAGCAATCACCACAGCGGTTCTCAGCATCCCCCGTTACCTGAACACCCCCTTCACCTAGTAGGGGGCCCACATT
>VXAB01014190.1:63856-74276 GCA_013399175.1 Odontophorus gujanensis | reverse complement strand
AGACCGAGCCCACAGAGCCAGGACCCCTGGGTAAGCGTGGCTTTCACCACTCTCTTCCTAACACAAATATGGGGCAACTTGGGTCGCTTCCCCCAACCACGTGTCCTCAAATGGTCCCATCCTTCGTCTGGGTGGGGGTAGGGAACGATGCAATGCTGAACACACCCCCAGGGCTTGGGGGTGTGCGTTTTTGGGGCAAAACAACCCGAAACCCACTCTGGCTCATTTCAGACTGCCGAGAGGAGCAGTACCCCTGCACCAGGCTCTACTCCGTCCACAAGCCCTGCAAGCAGTGCCTGAACGAGATCTGCTTCTACAGGTGAGCACATGGGCTGTCCCACCCCCCGACCCCCCCTTCAGCAAAGTACCTCATTTGGGTTTTCTAACCCTAAACCCTCCACTTCCCCCCAGCCTCCGCCGGGTCTACGTGATCAACAAGGAGATCTGCGTCCGCACTGTGTGCGCCCACGAAGAGCTGCTGCGGGGTAAGGAAGCATCCCTCAGGTTAGGGACACCCACTTCTGGGTACCACCACCTCCCCACCCGAGGGGGCGTAACACGGCAGGGCGATGCGCGGTGCTCAGTCGCTCTCAGTCAGCACCACGGCTGCTGGAAGCTCGCTCCGTTTTCCACCTCCCCGCAGCCGACCTGTGCCGTGATAAGTTCTCCAAGTGCGGTGTGATGGCCACCAGTGGGCTCTGCCAGACCGTGGTCGCCTCCTGTGCCCGCAGCTGCGGGGGATGCTGAAGCCCCCCACCTCGCCGGGACGCCCAGCCCGGCTCCTCCACCTGGTGCTATAAAGGAACCGTGCATGAAAGAGCGGAACGCCAAAAAGAAAGTCCAGTTTTGTGCANAGTCATCTTCTAAAGTGAGTGTAGTATTAAGGGCATATAGGTCACACAACAATGCTGATAATAAATGTTATGGGTTCTGATGGGCACCAATCCGAGCAGCTGGTTCCCAAATTCCCAAACCTTCCACCCCCACCCCTAAATAAGTTACTGAGTGCCACCAGGTTGGCTTTCCATATGTTTAATGGAGAGTTAGAAGGGACAGATGAGAGCTGGGGGGCCACGATGGGTTGACCCATAGCACCGATATCAAACCAGCCTCCAAAAAATGCAATAGAAAAGAGAGGACCCTCCCTGTGCCACGTGGGATCCAGGTGTGGGATGCGTACCCCGGTCAGCACCAGTCTGGGGAGCCCCAGTGCTCCCATCACATCCATATGGGTTAAAAAACATCCCATTGCCAAATGTTAGTTATAAAAACACCGTAGAAAAAGGAGGGGGAAAAAAACCCAAGCTGTATCAAAAATAGACAGGGGGGGTGGGGGAGGGGTGTGGGGGGGTAAAGTGCTGCTCTTGGTCAAGAAAAAAAAAGAGTGGGGTTTGGGAACGCTGCGTGGACGCTGTGCTGCTCCAGGCCCTAAATGCTGCGGGAGTGACGACGTGACTTCTGTGCCCCCCACGGCTCTGCTGGTGGCTTCCGTGCAGCCCCAGAGCTCTGCTCCAGCGCCGAAACCTGTGCCTGGTAGTGGTGGGGGGAACGGAGGGGTCACCCCAAAGAACAACCCAGCAGCATCCCCCTGCGTGCAGCAGCCACCTCCACGCAGCAGGAGGAGCCCAGCAGCACCGCCGTGCAACCTAAGGTGCAGGCAGCAGCCCGGTGCCACGCGCCTGCAGCACTCGAATGCGTCGCTGTGCCTCTGCCAGCTGCTGCTCCGACGTGCCCAGGGAGCGGTCCAGGTGGCCCTTCTGCAGAGCCAGCCTCAGCGAGGCTTCATGTGTCTTCAGCTTCTCCCTCTCCACCTGCGTAAGGATGCAAACGGTCGCTCCGTTGCACGCCTTGCTCCAGTGCATGACAGCAGAGCGTGCTTTGCTGAGCTGCACACCTTGCTCCTGTGCACAAAATCTATGCCTGCAGAGTGCTGTGCATCACTGCACACCTTGCTGCAGCGCACTATAGATGGAGATGCAGCACATACATACCCATGCATGTATGTGTGTGTGTGTGTTTGTTGCACTCGTGCCCTGCTGCGCCGTGTATACACAATCAAGTGCACGTGCAACGCTTCGTTGTACACCTTGCTTCTGCACACAGCACACACTCATCCACCGTGCAGAGTGGAGAGGCGTGCATCACTCACATCACACCTGGAAACCACCACCACCCTCGCAGGGCACGGAGCTGGCTGCTCACCTTCTCCAGGGTTCTTTTCAGGGCGCAGTTGTCCTTCTCGAGGCGCAGGGCACAGCGCTCAGCCTCACGTCTCTCAGCCTCCAGCTGAGCCACGGCACGCTGCAAGCTGCCCACGCGCTCCTGCAGCCCCCGCTGCTCCGCCCGCAGCCCCCGCAGTGCTGCTGCTTCCTCCTCGTCCTGCTGCTGCTGGGTCTGCAACGTGGGCACGGCTGTGGGGTGCTGCGTGGGGCCATAGGGTGATGTATTAGGGAACAGGGGGTGCTGCAAGGGGTGGTAGGGCACTGCACAGAGTGACAGGGCGACGCATGGAGCCACGCAGCAATGCACGGGGTAACAGGATGCAGCACAGCAGAGCAGAAGGAGCTGCACGGGGGCTGTGTGTCATGGGAAGGGCAGCTGCTGTTGCTCTCCCACCTCCTGCAGCCGCCGGACCTGCACCTCCAGCTCCTCTCTGCGCAGCTCCAGTGCTGCACGCTCCTCCTGCAGTGCCCGCAGCTGCTCCCGCAGCACCCCGCGCTCCTCCCGTGCCGCATCCAGCATCTCCTGCATGGGGACGTGCACGGTGACACGAGGCCGGGTGGGTTCCCTCCCACTGCACCCCGAGGTGCTCTCTCACACCTGCAGTGCTCGGCGGTCGAGCTCGCCTGCAGCCAAGGCGGTTTGCAGCTGCTGCAGTCGCTGCTGCAGGGCTGTGCTGCTGTTGGCACCTGGCGTGCCCTGTGCATGGTCCTTTGAGGTGCCCTTGGCTGCCAGCAGCGCACTCAGCTTCTCCTGGAAGAGACAGAGCAGTGCGTGCAAGCTGGCATGCAGCACTAATGCAAGACTGCATGCAGCATGAATGCAAGGTTTCAGGCAGCAAGCAGCATTCATGCAGGTTGTGCACAAGCTTGCAAGCACCTTATGTGCCAGCCTGCAAGCAGCTTACATCCAGTTTGCATGCATCTGCTACACCAGCTTGCAAGCAGCTCGCGACATGCAGTCTTGGTGCATCTCACACGCAACCTTGCTCGCCCCTGGCACGCAATCTGTACACAAGTCTCACACCTGCACATCATTTCGCATGCAGCCCGGATGCAAGGCAGCAGAAAGGCTGCTCAGGGAGGGAAAGGAGGCTTTTTCACCTCGGTGCCCACCTGGGCAGCCTGGCGCTCGCCCTCAGCAGCGTGCAAGCTGCGCTCCAGCGCCGACACCTTCTCAAGCAGCAGCCGGCGCTCGCGCTCCCCCTGCTGCAGCAACTCCTCCTGCAGCAGCAGTGCTGCCTGCTTGCCTTCGGAGCCCTGCCACCCTGCCACAGCCAGAGCGGGGCTTGCAAACCTCCGTGCATGCACTGGGGTTTCTGGGGCACGCACGTTTTTACTGGGGTTGCACCAGTTACCGCGGTGCAGGGGTATATTTGCTCATATTCTTTCACTTTTCTGCTGCGATTTTGGGGAAGTGCACGGGGAAAGCCCATGAAATGTGTGGTGTTTGGGCTCAGCACCATCACCCCGCCCCACAACCTGTCTCCCCCACAGCCCCACGGCGTGCCCACACCCTGAGCAGCCACACACACTGCATGGAGGTGGTGATGCTGCTGTGCAGCACCCAGCCCCACACTGCTGGAGGAAACCCACCCCAAAAATGCCCCATCACCTTCCTTGCTCTCAGCCACTCGCTTCTGCAGCTGCAGTGCTTTGTCCCGCTGCACCTCTGCCTCGGCCAGCTGCTTGCTCAGACTGCACACCCGCACCTGCAGCTCCGCCTGGGGGAGAAAATGGGGTGAGAAAGGTGGATTTTGGGGACACACACCCTGGGGAGGGGGGGAGGGGCGTACCCTCTCCCGCTGGGCATCCTGCAGCTGGCGTAGGAAATCCTGCAGGGCAGCACGCACTGCCTCGGGGTCAGCTGCTGCATCGGGGTCTGGGGATGAACAGGGGGCGCGTGTCCCCTTCCTGGGTCCATCCGGAAGAGGGGGACAGGGTGGGGTGGCAGGGGACAAGGTGGCACGAGGACAGGATGGGGTGAGAGGGACGGGATGGAAAGGGGAGGGACTGCAGAGGACAGAGCGCTACGGAAGTCACAGTGGGATGAAAGGGACAGGGCGACAAGGATAAACAACCAGACGGAGCACCCAGCACCCACCCCAGTGCCCCGCACCCCGTGTCACCCTCACCCTTGCCTGCAGAGCCACCACGTGCCCGTCCAACACCGACGGTGCAGCGCAGGGCCGAGCTCAGCCCGCTCAGGCGCATCTCTGCAGCACGTCGCCGCTCCTCGCCCCGTGCCAGCTCAGCCTCCAGCCCCTGTGCCCGGCCCTCGGCCGCACTCAGCTTCAAACTCAGCTCTGCCACCTCACCGCGTGCCGCCTCTGCCTTCAGCCGCAGGTTGCGGGCGTCAGCCAGCAGCTTCTTCTCGTGGCCTCGAGCCTCCTCCAGGCTGTGGGACAGCGCCCGTTCCCGCTGCTGGAAGTCTGCCTCGGTCTCTGCCAGCCTGAGGTGCAGCTGCTGGAGCTGGGGAGCAACAGGACGGAGCGATGGGATGTGGAGATGCAAGGATGCGGGACATCCAGGGGTGTGCAGGGTGGAGGACCCCCAGGGATGTAAGGGCACACAGCGGTGGGGCGATGGGGATGTGGAAGACAAAGTGGGGGGTGATGGGGTGGCTGTGGCAGCAGGGGCACTCAGCGACACAGGGCACTCACTGTGGGGGCACTCAAGGACATGGGGTACTGAGCGAGGGTGACAAGGAGGGCTCGAGCAGCCCCACCTCCTTCTTGGTGGCTTCCACGCCGGCCTCGCTCTCCACCACCTTCTGCCTGAGGCCGAAGGCTTCGCGATGCCTCTCCTCCTCGTGCTGCTCCTCCCGTGCCACGCGCGCCCGCAGCTCCTCCACCTCTTTGCTCTTCTTGCTGTTCTCACTATCCAGAGCCTTCACCTGCCCCAGGGAGGCAACGTGGGGATGCTGTGACCCAAGATGTGCGCGTGTGGGTGGGAATCCCCCTGTTGCCACCCCCCTGTACCTGGCGGCGCAGCTCCTGCAGCTCACGGCGGGCGTCCAGGCGGGAGCGCTCCAGCCCACGGAGGGTGGCACGCAGCTCCTCTGCCTCCCTGCCTGCTGCAGCCCTCCCGTCCTCTGCCAGTGCCAGCCGCTGCTCCTGCTGCTCAGCTGCACGCTGCAGGCTGGGGAGGTGTCAAGGTGGGGGGGGCCGTGCAGGGTACCCCAACCCTGGTGCAGCGGCGACCTGGATATCTCCAGAATTCCATCCCGTTCCCACACATCCTCCAGCTCTCAGCATCCCACTCCAAGGAACTTCACCACCCCTCGCCACCCAGCATCACCCTCCATCCAAGGCATCTCCCAACCTCATCACACATGCATCCCCTAACCTCAGCACCCTGCTCTGGGGCCCGAGCATCCTTCTCTTCCCCAACCCCAAGCACACTCCCAGCCCCAACCATCCCCCAACACCGAGCGTCACTCCGACCCCACACATCACCCTGCCCCACACCTGATGCGCTGCCCCTCGCTGCGCCGCAGTGCCGCCCGCAGCTGCTCGTTGGAGCGCCGTAGTGCTTCCTGCTCCCTGGCTGCATCCCCCAGTGCCCTGCGTGCCTCCATCCCCATCCTGCGCTGCTCCTCGCGCCCCTCTCGCCCCTCCTGCACCTCACGCTGTGCCCTGAGCAGCGCCCGCTGCCCCGTTGCCCGCGCCTCCACTTCCAGAGCCAGCTGCGCCCGTGCCTCTTCCACCTGCACCAGGGGATGCCATGGGGTTACGGAGCAACCAGGGTGAGGGAGGGATGGGAAGGGATGGGGGGTGAGGGGGGGCTCACGTCTCGCAGGGCACTGTCACGCTGCTGGGATGCCGATGCTGCCTGCTCACGGAGAGCTGTGGCCTCGCGTGCGTGGGCTTCTGCTGCTGCCTCCAACTGCGCCTGCAGAGCACGCAGCTCCGCCGAGCGGTGCTGGAGGAGGCAGGGTGAGCAGTGCCGTGCGGGGCTGGGGGCTCAGAGAGGGGTGGAGGGGGGTGTGGCAGCGGGAACTGGCGATTTGCAATGGGGAGAGGGCATCCAGGAGCATGGAGTTTGCAACGGGGGTGTCCTCGCTATGCACCCACCTGCTGCTGCTGCTGCCAGCTCGCAGCTTCGTGCCGCTGCCGCTCGAGCTCAGCTGTAGCTTGAGCCAGGCTCTGCTGCAGCCCTGCCAGCGTCCCTGCCAGTGCTGCCTTCTCCTCCTCCTTCAGTGCCAGTGCCTGCACAGGGATGCGCTCAGCGGGGACAGCGGGCGCCCAGCAGGGAGCCCCCCCGGCACCCACCTGTTGCTTCTCACTCTCAGCACGCAGCACCCCCTCGTCCCTTTGCCTCCGTGCTGCTGCCAGCTCTGCTGCCATCTCCTGCTGCTCCCGTGCCAGCCGGCCCTGCTCCGCATCCAGCTCCTCCTGCAGTGCCCCAGAACGGCACCGACAACACCCCAAAATCAGCGGCACCCCAAACAGCGTCAGCACCGCTCCCCAAAGGCATCACCACCCTCCTAAAACCAGCACTCCCTCCCCACATCAGCCTTACCCTGCAAACCCTCCCTCCCCCGGCTGCCCACCTTCTCTCTCCGCAGCCGCTCGAGTTCGCCCTCGTGTTCCTCCCGGCTCCTGCGCAGGGCCACCACCTCCTCCTGTGCCACCTCCAACCGCTGCCGCGCTGCACCCAGCTCCTCTGCCAGCCCCAGAAATTGAGAGAAGCGACGTGACCAGAAGTGACAGCCCCAGAAAGGGGCAGATAAGCGATGCGATCGAGGGTGCTGCCTCCCAGAGCCGAGCTAAGTGACGTGACCGAGGATGGCGGCCCCAAAAGCGACGCGGTCACCCCCAACCAAGCAGATATGTGGGGTGACCCCCACCCGCTCACCCAGCAGCCCATCCCTGGCCATCCGCAAGCTCCGTCCCTCAGCCTCCAGCTGCTGCCTGCGAGTGCTCAGCTGCCCAAGCTGCTCCTGCGCCTCAAAGAGGTTCGTTTCCAACACAGCTTTCTCCGCCCTGCAAGGACAGTGTGACAGCACAGCTGCCTGACATCAGCGGGATGGGACATCGTGTGGATCCAGCTGTACCCACCTGAGCCCGTCAGCTTCCCGGGCACGGTCACGAGCGTCGCGCTGGGCGGCGTGCAGCTGGACCCCCAGGCTGGCCCCCTCCTTAGCCAGCCCCTCACGCTCCTGCATGCTGTGCTCCAGCTCTGCACTCAGCCGCTGCTGCTCTCCCCGTGCTTGCACCAGGGCCTCCCCCGCTGCGCGCTGATCCCGCTCAGCCTGCACCGGCACCGAGTGCTTCACTGGGACGCTCCGGTAGCACTGCATCCTTCCCAGTTACAGCAGGCACACTCCTGGTACCCCCACGCGTCCTCTCCCAGTTCCCTCACGCATCTTTCCCAGTCCTCCCAACCGCCCCATCCCAGTTTCATTCTGTCGTTTCCAATTGCCTCCTGCGTCCTCTCCACCATTCCCAACTACACCACGCCTCACCCGATGGCCCCAGCACCCTCACAACAGCCCCGTGCACCCTCTCAATCCCTCCACACACCCTCCCAGCTTCCCCCAGCCCCACACCTGCCCCAGCTGCTCCCTCATCCTCTGCAGCTCCCCACGCAGCTCCCGCAGCTCAGCCCGCAGCCCCTCGCAGTTCCTCTCCGCCGCTCTCCGTGCCCGCTCCAGCTCCATCCTCTCGACCTCTCCATCCCTGCAGCCACGCTCCAGCCGCCCCAGCTCAGCCTTCAGCCCTTCCAGCTCCTTCCTGGCCTCGCTGTCAGCCTCGTGCTGTTCCTCCAGTCCCACCAGTGCCCGGTTCAGCTCCCTCTTGTCCCGGGCCAGGCTGGCAGCCAGCTCGCTGCTCCGTGCTGCAGCATCCCGCAGCCGGGCCTCCTGCGTGCGGGCATCCCGTAGTGCTGCCTCCAGCTCTGCACCGCTGCCCTGTGCCTGGTGGGAGCCCAGAGTGAAGCACGTGGGGCTTGGGGTGTGCACGGGGGTTTGAGGATGGACAGTGGGGACTGAAGATGTGCATGGGGTTTGAGGATGGACGACGGGGCTTGGGGATGTCTCTAAGGGATGTGGATGGCCCCCAGAAGGATGCACATGGGATTTGGGGACCTGGATGTGCCCAGGGAGAATGTATGTGAGGTTTAGAGATACACGTGCCCTCAAGGATGAGGAACAAAGGATTTGGGGACGTGCATAGGGTCTGGGGATGCAGATGTTCCCAGGGAGGAGGTTCAAGAGTATGGTGAATGTATGGGGCATTTGGGGATAGGTATGGGGTTTGGGGATGTGCTTTGTTCTGGGGAGGATGCACATTGGTTCTGGGGACCTGAATGCCCCCAGGATGCATACCCATGGGGTTTAGGTATGCGCATGAGATCTGAGAACGTAGTTGACCCCAGGGAGAATGCACAACAGCTTTGGTCACTCACCTGTGCCAACGCTTCACCCAGCACCACCTGCTGTCCTCGTGCCACCTCAGCCTCCAGCTGTGCCTGGCTCAGAGCCTCCCGTGCCCGCAGCAGCTCCTGCTGCCCCGCTGCCCTCTGCCCCTCCAGCTGCTCCAGCTGCTGCGTGCTGCAGCACCCACCGTGGGAGCACACATTGGAAAGCTGCAACACCCACGTTAAGGGTTCTGCAGTACCCCCTATTCTGCAGCAGCCAGCGGTCCCCACCTGTGCTCCAGCTGCTGCCGTGCAGCCTCTGCTGCTTGTCTGGCCTCATCCCTCTGCTCTTCCAGCTCCCGGACCCGGAGCTGCAGCTCAGCCTCACTGCGTTGCAGAGCTCCTGCCCGCGCCTGCTCAGCCACCAGCGCCTGCTCGGTGCGGCCCTGCTCACTGCAGACACATTGACGCAGTGGAGTGCACGCAGGGGATGGACAAAAGCACGGAGATTGGCACATGCCACACGCAGATGGTTGGATGGACAGACAGCAGTACCTGCGCAGGAGCTCGGTGTCAGCACGCAGCCGGGCGGCCTCACGCACGGCCTCATCCTGTGCCTGCCGGCAGCTCCCAGCCTCAGCACTGAGCTGCTCCAGCTGCTGCTCCAGGGCAGCCCGACGGCTCTCGCTGTCCCTCAACTCCTGACGCAAGTTCGCCGACACCTCCCGGGCTTCCTGGGGGCAGGGGGACAGCGGTTGACCTCCATCATCCTCTGCACATCCAGCTATCCATCCCATACCCAGCTTCCACCCTTCCATCCGTGGTCCATACATCCGCTTGTTCCCATCCATCCTCCTCCTTCCACCCCCTCCCCACCATCCATTCCCATATCCATTTGTCCCTTATTCTCTTCTATCCATGCACACTCCTTCCGTCCATCCTCCCTCCAGCCCTTCCCCTATCATTCTCTCCCTGCCTCCATCCTTGCACCCATCTTCCATCCTCCCACCCATCTATCCTCCATCCTCCAGTTAACAGTTGGACTAAAAGACCTCAGTGGTCTTTTCCAACTTTACTGATTCGCTTCTATGATTCATCTTCCCATCAATCCATCCTCAATCATCCATCCGTTCCCACACCCATCTGTGCACCTCCACGTTCATCTGCTCTACATTCTACTCCATTCATTCTCCACGCTTGTATCCATCTGTCCACACATCCATCCCTCCATCCATTGATCCCTACGTACATTCATCCCCATGACTATCCATCCCCATGTTCATCCATCTGTCCATCCCCACGTCCAACTGCCCAACCAACCATCCATCCCCATGTCCATACACCCATCCCCACATCTGCCCATCCACCCATCTATCCACCCCCACGTCCACCAATCCATCCCCGTGTCCATCCATCCATCCACCCACCCATCCCTCACCCACCTGCAGCTGGATGTGCCGCCGGCGCAGGGCACCATGCACAGCTCCCAGCACGGCTGCAGATCCAGCAGGCGAGAGGCTGCGGCAGGGCAACCTGGGAGGCTCCGTGGGGGTCCCATGGTCATCAGCCAGCACTGCCTGCAAGGGACAGGGACAGCGTCATTGCTGCAGGAGGGGAAACCGAGGCACAGAGGGGTTGGCAGCACTGGGAGTGCAGAGAGGGGTGTGGGGTGGCACCTGGGTGATGTCTTGCAGTGTCTGGTGCAGCAGTTCCAGCTCCGCACGCAACGCCTGCACCTCCTCTGCCGACGGTTCCTGAGCACGGCATGCCTCCTGCACAACACACAATTGCAGCACACACACACACACACACACCCACACACACACACCCACACACAC
>VXAB01014190.1:6589-62238 GCA_013399175.1 Odontophorus gujanensis | reverse complement strand
GGGTGGCCGTGGGGGTCATGTGGGGCCACGCTGGGGACATCACACACCGTCAGCCTCTCCTGCTCCAGTTCTGTCTCCTTCCTCAGCAGCTGCTGCTCCACCTCGCCGCATTTCTTCTTGTACTGCAGCACCTGGGGACGCCGCGGTGACATCCAGCCCGACCTCACCACAGCTTTCCCGCGTCCCCAGCGTGCCCCCACCTTGGCTTGCAGCTTCTGCACCAGCTGTGCTTGCCTCTGCTGGCCCTCCTGGTACGCCTGCAGCTTGCGCTTGTAGGCAGCCTGCTCCTCGTCCAGCAGCCGCCGCAGCTCGATGTTGTGCTGTGCCAGGCTCCGGCCCTCTGCCGCCTCCTGCTCGCCCGCTTCCAGCCGCAGGGATTGCTCCAGCTGCAAGCCAGCGTCAGCCCTTCGTGAGTGCAGCACCTCCAGGTGCAAGCATCCCAGCCTGGATAAACTCATCCTCCCTTTGGATGAGCCCCGGAGGGTTGAAGCCACACGGGGCGGGCACCCTGGTGTTTTGTGCTTGAGATGCAATAGGAGACGGCAGTGAAAAAAAAACAATGGGGACTTGGCTGCCACACGCAGATAATAAACCCAACTTTGGGTTTGCATCGGGTTGGCCAACGGGTAAAGTGTCTTTCAGAGCAGGGAACGGGAAGCAGCAACGTCCCTGTGGGCACTTTTTGGCTCATGGCTCTCTTCTTTTAGCACAAAGGGGCAAAACCCCAGAGCCATACAGACCCCAGAGTGGTGCAGCTCGAGTTTTGCATCTCCCCGGGCAACCAAAGCCCAAAGCCCTCATTCTTCTCCCAGTGCCACAGTGCAAAAAAAAAAAAAAAAAAAAAACACCAAGAAAGCACTGAGCTGAAGAAAACGGGAACGCTTTGTCGTCCTGCAAGCCCCAGCACGCCGGGTGCTGGATCTCCATCCGCTGCACTGCAAGCACCGCAGGGTCCTCAGCACCTCCGAGTGAGCCGGCAAGGACAGGCGCATTTTTGGGGTTGAAAAAGGTGTATTTCGGGCCGACCTACCCGCTCGCTGATGGCGTTGTATTTGATGGCCAGCTCGTCGCGCTCGGCGCGGCTCTGAGCCAGCAGGTCCTCGACGCGAGACAGCTCCTGCTGCAGGATGCGGTTCTCCTCCTGGACGGACAGCAGCGAGGCCATGGCCTCGGAACCTGCAGGGAGGAAGGGGGGGTGTGGGGCTCAGGGGGGGGAGAGAGCTCAACTTCACCGCTTTGCGAACTCCGGATCCGTCCGTGCAACAGTTGCTCCGTGCAAACCGCAAAGCGGGACCGGCTGCAAACCTGCGCCCGCACAAACCGCAGCGCTGCCCCACCGCGCGTTCACTGCAGCTTTTGTCGTTGCAACGGTGAAGGATTTCAGCTCCTCCCTAACCCTTAACCCTACCTCACTGCAGCTCCTGGGTCCCCCCCGCCCCAGCACTCCTTTTTGCTTTGCTCTCAGCACATCCCGCTCCGCTTTTTTAGGGCTTTGCTTCCGCTCGGCAAGCGGAAAACGGATGCGCGGTTGGGATTAGCCCGAAATCCTCATTTTCCCCTCCCAGGCTGCGGGCCCTCCTCTTCCTGGCCGCATCCGCGTGCCTCAGGGGTCCTAATGCCTTCCCTGCTTTGCTGCAAAACCAAAGCTTTGCAATTCAAATTAAGCGACAAAGCTCTGTGCCCGCGGAGTAAAAAAAAAAAAAAAAAAAAAAAGAAGAGAAAGGATTCATCTGCTACTGCAATAAACGAGCAGTGCCGTGCAGCCCTGCACCCAAAAGCAGTGGAAACGCACTCACTTTGCTCCAACGCTCTGCTCCCCCGAGATGCAGAGCTCCGTTATCCCATAGGAGAGGAGCCCTCTGGTTAGGCCAGAACGAAGCACGGCCTCGTTAAGCTCATTAGGGCGCAGGAGTCGGCTCTGGCAGGAAAAAGTGTTGGGTGGAGCATGCCAGGTTGCTATGGGAAGCCTTTGGCCGGGCGCTGCGGTGGAGGCTGCTCCAATGCTGCCACGTGGAAGACCCCGGGGGTAACGGGGAGGAGGTGCCGCTTTCTGCCCCCCCACAAAGGGCTGAAATGCTCCGACAAATCAGTGCCACCTCAAAATGTGCGTCCCCACCGGGGGCTGCAAGGAAACAACGTGTGGAAGTTGCTCCCCCTGCAAACCCTCAGGTGTGGATTTGCCCTCCCAGCCCCTGCTTGCCCCGCAAGGAGAGAAAATGCCCTTTCCCCTCCTCACTGAGCCGCGGATTAGCGGTCACGGAGGGATTGCAGCGGGGTTAGTGAGTAGGATTGAGGCTTTGCAGCACTGCTGGCATAGTCTGGCTTCTGAAAACATCCACGCCAGAGCCACACCGAGGCTCCTTGATGAGCACCGGGGACACAAGTCCTCAATTGTCCCCCTCGCTTTCCTTATTCCCTCCCTCCTTTGCCCCCAGAGCTTCAAAGCCACTGCTAAGCAACACCCGTGTGTTGTGCCTGGCTGTCACTGTTTCCCTGGCACCAGGAAGGAGGGCAAAGCACAAAACCACCCCCAGCATCAAATCCCCACCTCGGAGGAAGCCCCACATCCCACCCCCGAGCACACACAGGCACATCCCTGAGTGTAAAACGTCACATCTGGCATCAAAATGATTTTATTGTTCACGTGGAAGTGCGACATCTCTCACCCGGCCCCGTGTGCTGCCAGGCAAAGATGAAGCTCTGAAATGGAAATGTTCACCCGTCCAGTTGAGAATGGAAGTAATAATTAGGTCTGAAACACTGAAAAAAATACAGAACTTCACATCCTGTGAAAAGCCTTCACCATTATATAAATAGGTAAGAAAATAGTTGGGGTATTTTATTTCAAAGAGGAATCTGAACCCCAGCTCTGTTCAAGAGACCAAGTCTGTCTTCTATTGCATATATTCCATTAATAAAATCTGCAAAAAAAAAAAAAAAAAAAAAAAGAATAAAAATCTCTCTTCAAAATAGAGGGGGGGAAAAAAAAACAAACACAACTGGCCTTACTGGAGCAGGAAAACAGGAACTTGAGCACTGTGCTCACATTTACCTGCACGCAGCTGTTGTGCTCCCCACCTCCCACCTGGCAGTGCTAGGAAATAGCAGGGGTGATGCTCAGCATCCTGGCAGGACACTGCCTGCACCACACCACGAGCAGGAGACAAAGCAAGGCCTTGCATCCAGGAGGATGTTCCCCACTGCCTGCCAGCCTCAAAGATCTCGGCGGCCCAAATGTGTGAGGAGAAAAGTGGAGGTGGTGGGGGGGGGGGGGGGGGGGGTCAGCCCCGTGCTGCACACCTCATCCCACTTCTATTGCAGAGGAGTTG
Source organism: Odontophorus gujanensis (assembly GCA_013399175.1). Taxonomy (NCBI): domain Eukaryota; kingdom Metazoa; phylum Chordata; class Aves; order Galliformes; family Odontophoridae; genus Odontophorus; species Odontophorus gujanensis. The sequence continues at coordinate 58,909 of VXAB01014190.1, read as the reverse complement.
AGGAAGAAAAAATTGCCCAAATTGGGCAGCAAAAGCACTGCTGAGTCCTCTGTCAGTGCCCTGAGCACTCTCACATCACCAAGGAGACGCGGGGTGCGATGAAGCTGCCACGTTTTTGCAGCTGTGTTAGTGCAGTAAGAAAGGAAGGAAGGAAAGACACAGAAAGACACAGGAAAGGTCACTGAAGCCTCAAAGGTTTGCTGTGATCCTGGCAGAAAATACCCAGAAAAGGCCCCACAGCTCTGAGGGCACTGGTATGGAGTTCTGTAAGGCACGAACGTGTTCATTTACCATCCAGCACCAATTTCTGCTTTTCAACTCCAGCACCAGATTTTTGGGTCTCATTTCTTGTCAGGGAGACAGGGGAGTACACTGCCACTGTAAGCGATGAGTGAGGTGTCCTTAAGCAGCAGGAGCACTTCTCAGCCCCACTTTGGTCCTGTAGAAATCAGCACAATCCTCCTCCAGTGCCAGTGAGGAGCTGGCTCAGAACTGCACCCAGCCTGCATTTGCCTGTGTCTGCTTAGAATCTGACCTGGAGGGAGAAAGAGAGAGAAAAAGAAGGTTCAGGCACTGAAAAATGAGGGTTTAGACACTGAAAGGGGCTGCAGCACAGGCTACCTGCTGCCAATCTGTAACTCAACCCCACATACAGCCAGGCACAGCAGCCTCTCACCTTTCAAAACACTCAAAACATGTTTGGGTGGAGGGCTGCCCCCATCCCGTTGCTATTTCACTGAGAGCAAGACCAGCAGGATTGGGTTCTAATGCTGCAGGTATCAGCCTGTGCAACCTGCAAACCTCACACGGCCTCACCCTGAAGCTTTGAAGTCACCCCAGATGTCGGTGGCAGGGGCAGAGGGAGCAGCAGTGGGCTGTGGCCAGGACAGCAGGGAGTCTGCAGCAGCCAGAGGAACCAGAGAGGAGAAAAGGAAAAAAGAGCTGTTATTGCCAATTCTTACTTCCAAATTCCCTCCATTTGTGAAGATGTCATATTGCTTTTCCACACACCCATTGTTTGAATGCAGTCAGTTTATCATGCCATCCTGACTGGGGTTCAAGATGAACTTCTGTGCTGCACACAGATGGCCAAAGATCAGGCAGGAGGGTCAGGATTCATGTAGGGAGTTTCTAAACACGCTGTCCTTTCAGCTTTCAAACTGTGTGTGCAAAACTTATGCTTCCCAAAGGATCACAAAGCAGACAGGAGCTCTGAACAGCTAGGGGATTGGCCCTGGGACTGACAGGCTGCATGGTTTTGTGATCCCATTCCCCTCAGTGCCTCAGTTCCCCTTATCCAACAGGGCTTGGGCACTACCTCCTCCTTCCTGTAGGAGCTCAAGGACAACGTCAAGGTTTTTGCATACTCTGAGAGTTAAAACTGAATCTAAAGAGCCTTACAGCCATTTTTGTAAGACACAGACCTGTGATGGGGGTTCCAGGGAGCTGGACGGGTGCAGGGAGAGAAGATGGCAGCTGCTCTCCAGAAGAAAGAGCTGCACTGGAAGATTTTCCTCCTGGAGGTGGTGGGAGCAAGCTCAGGCCCCCAGGGCCTGCAGGACGTGGTCTGGTGTTCCCTGCTGCTCCTTCCTTTTTCTTCATATTCTGAAAGGAGACATGAGGGGAACTTTAGATGTGCTACATTTAAATCCGGAACTGGAGCATGAGTCTACTTTTCCCTCCCAGCCAACGCTTACAAGCAGCTCAGGTGCTTTGTTCTGGGTGAAAAGGATGCTGTGCTACTCTCCTGGTGCAGCAACAGATGTCTAACCTCAGCTGTTTTCTTCTGTGAATCCCCACCATGTAGCCACAGACTGGGTTTTGTGACTGGGAGCCACAAGACACCCGTCTACTAACCCTTGCAGACAGCGTGGGCATGAGCAGCTCTGCACCAGGCTTCCTCTAGTGAGGGGATTGCATCAGAAAACCACTGCTTCCTCTTGTGCCACAAACTACAGCAGTGGGGAGAAACATGAGGGCTGAGCCTGAAGGCAGACAGCATGGCTGGAGTCTGCAGCCCCAAGAAGTGTTTCACACCTTACAAGAAACCAGGCTGACAAAAGAGACTAAGAGAATATTCTTCACGCTTCCGTTCCCAACATGCTGCAAAAAAGGGAAGGGGTTGGGTGATGTTTTTTGAGCTTTTAGGAGAATCAGAAGCAGAGGGCATATGTTATGAAGTGCACAAGGCAAAACACGTGGAGCAGATTTAAGCAGCAAAAGCCCTCACCGCAATGTTGAGCTTGATGGTCTGGCCCTCCTTGAAGCCCAGGTCCAGTTTGGGTGCTTCGTCAGGGTTCTCAGCCTGCTTGGCCAGCTCGTTCTGTTGCTTCACCCACCTGCAGGAAAGATTTGTAAGCTGTGGCCCTCTATGCACCATGGTTCCTCAGTCAAGTGAATCAGGCACAATGAACCAGGAGCAAACAGCTCCCTTGCCCCCAGCACTTCGGGGGAACGCCTGCAGCTCCCACATGAAGCCACCAAGCCAAGAGGACAACAGGAGAGGCACAAACTCACTTAAAATGGTCCTGGAGAGCAACGTTGAAGTCAAAAGCATCCCCTCGATCGACAAAGCCAACTCCAATGAAAGCACGGCGGCCTGGGGAATGAGGAAGGGTAAAGGCTAGAAATGCAGAACAGTGTAAAAGCAGAGGATGGAGAACAGCAGAGGGGGGACAGCTGATTTCACACCCCCGTGACTGTCAGCTCCTCCAGCTGGAGCTGAGAGGGGGATTCTGATGTCAGCAGGGCTGAGGTTAGGACTGGAGCTGCATTTATTTCTTCCTTCTAGAAAGAGAAGGAAGGGCCACCAAGTTCCAAGCAGGAGGAACTGTTACAACGTCAGCAGGGCTGTAATGTGAGGCTGGAAGAAAACTGCAGCCACGCTTTCAGTTAGCAAAGTTGTGTTTACATCATTACTTAAGCTTGATTGGATTTACAGACCTAGTATTACAATTAATATAAATGAATCACTGCAGAGGTTGGCATCACAGTGACAATCCTACACACAGATGTATCCTTAATGCTGGGTAGCAGATTAAACTGTTGCTTTAAAAAACTGATGTTTTTCAACTAGCAAAGGACAGAGTGTGAAGGACAGAGGTGATTTGTCCATCCAGCACTGTTTGCAGGGAATATTTAGCTCTCAAAGACACAAATTCTTCACCACTAAAAACTCAGAACAAGCTCTGAGTGCTTTCAAGAACAGCTGCCCCAAGCCTGGCTCTGTTAGCACCAAAGCAGTGTCACACCATTGCCATCCTCGATCCGGATGACGAAATATCTGCTGGAGTCTGTCACACTCTCCACGGCGATGCCAGGGAACTGCTCCACGGGGGCCTGGGCAAAAAGCTCTCCTGAAAAAAAGAAATGGGGGTGAGCCAAGGTGACAGTGTAACACCTCAGTGCTACCATCTGTGAGGATGAACACAGAGGCAGCAGCCTGCATGCAGGAAATGGGCAAACGTGACCCATTTCCTCAGCTGCAGCAGCTTGGGAGGTAATTAAGAATTCAGGAGATGGCAGTGTGACTTGTTGTGATGACAGGAAGCTTGGAGGAAGAGAGGTCAGAGCCTGCTTTGCTTATTCTGGGCTGTAACTCAAACCCACATCATTTCATTCCACCAGATAAAGCCTCCCCAGCAGTAGGTGTGAACATTTTTCCTGGCTCAGTTATTAATGCTCAACAAAGGAGCCTCCCTTATCTGGTGTTACGTGGCACTCGGCTCTGGTGACATAGCAGCTCATTAACACTCAGCAGATGGATTCAAAAAACAACGCACAGCTGCTTTCTAAGTGAAGCCACGCTGAGGACTGCCCTGCCAACAGCCCAATGCCACCCCAGGGTGACAGAAAAGCCATTCTGCCACGGCCCCTTCTCCCCACCTGAGGTTTTGTCCTCCAGCTTGATGAAGGCAGTCTTGCCCTTGGCAGTGATACGCAGCCGGCCGCTCCATGCTGGCTGGTCAAGCTGCCACTCTGCAGCTCTGCAGGGAGAGGAAAAAGGTGACCAGTCTCTGGGTGGCCCTACAGTCCCCAGGCAGCAGCACGGAGATGATTTTATGGCATGGTAATGTATCACAGAGCCTCATGAGACTGCATGTGAGGGAACCTGCTTGCACCTGGGCTTGCTGCAGGCAGGCAGCATGCATCACAAGACCTCTCATCTCAGCCCAAATCTGCTGACTGCCTGCAGAAGCACTGGGGAACAGGACCATAGTTCTGCACTGCACGACACAGAAAGGTTTCACTTCCCTTTCTGCCTGAAAACAGCTTTAGGGCAGCACAAGCCATGCTGGTGAACGCATCCTTGTGGAACAGCTCCACTTTCCGTGGAGTGCTCTCCTGTTACGGGGACACCACCCAGCAGATCAGGCTGCCCCTTCAGCTTGGCCTGGAACAACCTCAGCCTGGGACACCCACAGCCTGTGCCAGGGCATCACTGCTTCCAGGTGAAGAACTTCTCCCTGCTCTATTTCCCCTTGTCCTACCGCTATACCCCCGTCCTACAGTCCCTCCCCATCGACCCTCCAGCCACCGTGGGTACCGAAAGGCCGTTATAAGCCCTCCCGCAGCCTCCCCGCCCGTTTGGACCGGATGACCTCGAAGGTCTTTTCCAAACTCGGCGCTTCCATCGCTCTCATCCAGACACAACAACCCCGGCCCTCAACCTCTCCTCGCAGCGGGGCCGAGAGGGCCCGCAGCCCAACGGCGGGGCCTGGCTGCCTGCGGGAGCCCCGAGGCCGCACCAGGCCCTTCCCCCCGCGTCTCACCGCACCTGTAGCCGCGGTTGGAGGCTCTCGGTGGCACTCGGTAGACGTGCACGGCCGGCTTCACGCACAGCACCGCCTCATACTCCTCCGCCATGGCCGACGGCGTTACGGAAGGGCGCCGGCGCCTCTATGGTACCGCCCGCCGCGGGGCGGGGAGAGGGGAGGAGGGGAAGATCTTCCGGTGCGTGCGGAGCATCGCGCTTCGCAACCGCGCCCCCCGTCGGGCGGGAGGTGCATTGCGTGGGGCGCGCAACGGGGGCGCGCACCGAAGTCATATTTTTCCCCAAAATCACATCGAAATAATAAATGAAAACATTGAGAAGAAACTCCATCCTGCTCCTTCGCGCCTCAGCCAGGCAGCCTCTCAGTCTCTCCTCACAGTACTAAGCATGGGATGGATGGCAACGCACCCTCACAACACAAAAGTCAACCCAAAATTCCTACTTCTCCCCACACTCAGCCTCGGGAATTCTTTCTGTCCCCACCTCTCGCAGCCCAAAAAGGGCAGATGCCCCTCAGCCCAGCTCACAACCTCAGTGGGCGACACCAACCCTAACACAGCCAACAGACGATGGATTTTCGGGGTTGGTCAGAGCTGGGAGCCCACGGCACCGATATCGAAGCAGGAGCCGGGCAGCGAGCACAAAGCGCGGCCACATCCGAGTGACGAGACGGAAGCACGCCGTGAAAAAGTTTAAACACATTTATTGAAAATACAATTTTATAANGAAAAAATAATAACCAACAAAAACAGTTCCACAAACGCCTCCAGCCTGAGAGGGAGCTCAGTAAGCAGCAAGATTATAGCTTCTAAAGCCACGGAGATGGGTCGGGATCCCGGTGGGACAAGACTTCTGCCCTTCCCACCTCGTCATCCTCCTTTACCAGTCACTCAGGGCTCCGGGGACCCGCATGGAGGGTGACACAGGGTCAGTCAATAAGCCAACTGACATTCTAGCAGATGCCATCTTTTTTTGTACACAGGTAGTTTTATTTTACCTTTTTTTAAGCCATAATCTCCATCCACGTCTTCCCAGATGGGGGTTTCCCATACAACGTGGCATGGCACAGTCACTTCTGTTCAGGCAGAAGGCATCAGGTTCGCTCATATACCAAATCTGCCAAGCACAAAGCATCTGGCAACACTGCACCCGTACATAATAATCCTCTGACAGCCGACAGCAGTCATTCTCTGGGTACTGAGCACACAGCAATCCGCCGGCCCGCGGCCATTTCAGCTGAATGAACAGTTGAGGTCCTCACGGCACGCAGAAATGCCTCAAGTCTCCCACCGTTCCATCCCCTCCAAGAAGAGCCTTAGTGTTCATCTAATCCCTGGATACAGTAATGTCAACATAGGTCAGCTTTGTCTAGCGTGCATTAGGACAGACAGCGCTGCACACGGGGTAAGCATCCATGTTCATAGCATCCTGTGACACACACCAGTTTCTCGCAGCTCTCCTCCACCACTGCCGTAATGGGAAGCTCTCAGTCTGCAAGCTGCTTCAAATCCTGTCTCTTCGCAGGAGCAGGAGCAGCAAGAGCAATCCGTTCCCTGAAGCCTAGTGGAAAGCTGGCCGTTGCCACCCGCAGTGTACGATGACGGGGAGGTTTCCAAGACTTGATTGAACGCTTTTTGATCCCGATGTCTGTGATTTCTACAAGGGTTATGTATCAGGTACAGCACCGGCTCGTACCGTAGCAGTGATCAGAGCCTTCAGTCCGTTGTAAGCCACTTCGGTTTCAACCTCTGGAGCAGCAGCCGTCCCGCTCCCTGGGTTACGTCAGCCACCGGACAACGCGGGCTGGATGGGACGCAGCTCATGGCCATGGGTTTATTTCACGGAGCAAATCAGAGCCACACAGCACTATCACCCTCCTAGCCTGCACGTCCAGATGCAGCAGAGCCCTAGTTCCTCACAGTTCAGCTCTGCTGCAAGCAGTAACCGCACAGCAGGCATTTTCATGGGATCTGTCTACATTCCCTTCTCCCCAAATACAAAAGGATGTATTTAAAGTTCTTCTTCCCTCAAGCCAGCAGAAAACACTAGCCAAGCTTTAACAGGTGCAGTACGCAAACCAGATCATTGGACTCCACTGGCTCTCAAGCCATGGCAAGCAGAAAGGCTGGGCATCCCAGAGTCCACTTTGCTTGGCAGTGGTAGAAACACAGAACAAGAAGCTAAGCTTGTCAAACCCTATCCACTAAAGTCGCAGGAATTCAGTGAGATTCCTTTTCAAACACTTAGCTACCTCTCTCAATTAAAACAAACTTAACAGTGAAAACCCTTTCCATGCACTCCCTTGAAAGTCACTCCGATATACAAACAGAAAACAAAAGGGAAAAAAAAAATAAACCAAAAGATACCCTTTGAAACAGAACTTGCTCTTAAAGTGATGAAGACAAAACGTGTGTCTGGGGAGGCTTCCCATTTTTATCCTAAATCCCAGGTTATGAGTATAACAAACATTATTGCTGGCACTAGCTTCAACCAAAGTGGCACACATGACTCTTTGCACCTGTCTGAGTCCTTTCCCCTCCCCTCCCCCTTCCGCTTACAGTGACTGGGGACAGCCCTCGTCAGTTTGCCGATCACAGTGCGTGGAGCAGGGAGGTCACAGTGCGTGGGGTTGGAGGTCACAGTGGGCAGAGCAAAGGGGATCACAGTGCAAGTAAACCAGGTAGTTCCCTTTGCTCAAGTCCATTTGTCCACCACAGCAGTGCGACCCGTGGTGGCTGACCCTGCTTTCTGCAGCATCCTCTCACACCCACGTTTATCTGCGTTGTTTGAAGCCTTGTGAACCATCGGGGCCCAGGGGCTGCCTAATCACATTATTGGGCTGTCTGATGTCTTCTGGTTGGGAGATCCTCGTTGGCCTGCAAGGAGAAAGGAGAGGACGATGCAGTGTATCTGTGGAATGTAATATGTATGCCTTCAACAGATACTCCTGCACTCTGCTTTGGTGGAAAGCTGCAGGACAGTTGTCACAGACTTGCTGTGTTTCTCCCTGGGATAAAGGAACGTGACCCAAAATTAAACTGATGATTCATTTCTTTCCTGAAATTTTCAAAGTCTTGTTCCCAAATAGCCAAGACCCACACTATAGCTACAAAGGAGAAGCCTTAAACAACATGTACTCATTTCAGAGTGCTTACTTTCAATTCTCTCGTCTGATGATGGCAGCTTGTCTCAGCGGAGGCAAGGTAATGTTGTATCATAATCACTCTGGTTGCTCGCACACCTCTGCATCCCCAACTTGCTCTCTCAAGGATTTAAGACACCCTTTATTGCCTTACTGGGCACAAGCACTTCCTTTAGCTGCCAAAAATTTGAACTGCAGGTTGCTGCGTTTGCTAACAAAACGCTCCGTTCTCCCTGGCTGGCCTCACTTTACACTACAAGGAGCACATCTCTTCCCCCTGCTTGAAGGGAGCGTGCAAGGAGCACACACAAAGACATCACTGTCCTGATCCCAGGGCTGAGCCTGCTCTCACCTATCTAGAATGGGTTTATCCTGCTCCTCTTCAGGGCTGGCACTGCCCAGTATTCGTTTCCTGGCCTCGGCGTACTCTGCCTCCCTCTGTGCCAGGGACTTCACAGGGAACGCCGGTCTGGTGGTGGAGTTGGGGTTGCTGAGCACACCGTTGGTGGCTGGTCGCTTCAGGATCCGGATCTGTGGGGGGGGACCCGAGGGAACGCTGTCGTCCTGAATCACGATCGGCACTTTAGGAGGAGATTTGGATTTTCTACTGCTTAGGAAAAGGAAAAAAAAGCAACAAACACATACACAGAACATTTGATCAGTACTTGTTTTCACCACATGCGTGCTTTTAATTCTGTGTGCATTCCTCCCAGTCAGATGTTATTCCCACGACTAAGAGGCAGCCTGTAACAATTAAAGACCTTGTTATATTTGTAACCCTAAAGCAGTGGCAGGCAGGTTTGCAGGTTAGCTCAGTAAGGGACCGAAAACACCAACCTCCGCTGCATCCAGCATTTTGAAACTCAGCCACTGGAGACACTGAGCAGAGATAATTTCACTTTTTATTTGATTCACCAAAGATTTCCCACCCGCCGTCCCTCCTCCAAAAAAAAAAAAAGAAGTGTTTACACATCTTCCAAGATATTAGTGTAAGCACCTAAATTGCACTCCTTGGCAAGGCCTTGGAGCCAGCCTTGGCCCCAGCCTATTTCAATTCCCACCGATCATCTTCTGTGTGGGTATGGGAATCCCACAGAAGCAATACCACGACTCTAAGTGGCGTGCTAACAACCCAAAGGAAACAACAAAAAAAGATGCATCAGAACTGATTAGAAATATCTGTGTTAGGAGGCAATAACAAAGACATTCCCCACTCCAACCCAAAACAAGCAGGAAAATTAAGTCTTACTGACACAAAGCATGGTGAGCCAATTTAGGCTATGAGCTGCGATTACCTGACTCACTCATTTCATCCTATGAGCGTCTATTTCTTAAGTGGTTTCACCATAGCTGGAGCTACAGCCAGTCTAGGAGACCCAGCTCTGAAATAAAATCACTCCCAAGGATCTTTCTATTGCTCTGCTACAGATCGGAGGGGCCCCCTGGTGGCATCGGTACACATCCCCTGTTTTTCAACTCGATGCTGACACCGTGCAGCAGTTACCTTTCCTTCTGTGTGATCTTCAGCTTCTTATCCAACCGTCTGTCTATTTCCTATAGAAAAGGGAGGAAGAAATAAAAACATGAAGGATCACCTTAAGATCAGAGTATGTATCTGACTGCAAACACCTTTTGTTTTCCTCTTCAATACAGCGATGCCTTACTGTAAAAGGCAGAGACAGAACACCTCTCAATCTGAGGTTGACCTGCTAAGCAAGAGGCAGAGGAAAGCAAAACCACTACAATAATTGTACCCACAATACACCTACAGCAGGTTGGAGTTGCAGAGCAGGGTGGAAGGGCAACTGCGAGATGTACATCTCCCCTGGAGAGCAGTTTTCATTTTCAGAACTTCAGTTGCTAAGAAATCTCTCTTATGGCCAGAAAAAAAGCCCCAGAAACACTCAGCAAGGTGCTCCCAGATGGAGTGGGCACTGGCACCAGACCTCCCTGCCAGAGAAGCCTTGGAAGCAGCAGCTGGGACAAACCACAGCAGCTCAGACCCGGAGCCATCCTGAGGACTAGCTGGCAGGTCTGCATTCCTGCTGCTTGCTACAAGAACCTGCCTTCACCAAAACATCCTTGCCTTGCCCAACCTGCACTACCCAACCATGCTTTTTCCTCCTATACTTCTCCTTTGCTTTTGCAACAGAGCTGCCAAATCAATCGACATGCGGAAAGATGTCTTCATTACCCCTTAGAGCCAACAGTGTGGTTTTAAGCTTGCTGACCTCTGCTGAAACCTCGCGTGTATCATACTGAAGGAGTTCACATTTTCCACTTGGAGCAATTACACAGAGGAACTTTGCTAAACAGAAAAACAAAGCTCTCAGCACCCCCAGTCTCTAAGCAACCAATCCCAGCAAGCTGCACCTCATCATTATCTTCAGATCCCCACGACTGCTGATGGTATAAAAGAGCTTCCTTCTTATTTAACCAACAGTGAAGAGGGGAAAAAAGTATCTGGGAGTGCCCCAGTTTCACCAGCTGATAACTGGTAATACTTCAGGAAGGGTCAAGCTCCTGGCAGGATGCAGTCACTCTGCTTTTCAGGTCAGTTTGTTTAACTACACTTCAAGCCTGCTGCCAGCAGAGCATGCCCTGCTATCAAGAAGCAAGCACAGCCTGGTAAGGAGCTACACTGCCCCACACCCTCAACCCAACACTTCTTTGAACAGTAATTCCCCAGCGAGCAGGGAATGAATGCATGCCACAAAATGACCCCAGAGTGTGGTGCTACTCATGATTATGCAGCCCACATAACCGTATTTTTCTAGATGGAGGGTACTGAGTTGTTTCAGAAAGATGAAAGTGAGACATTGGATTTTCCATATGAGGAGGCCACAGTTGTTTCCTAGGAATAAAACACAGCACTGAGCTGAAGGCCAAACCCCAGCTGAATCCCTCTGCTAAGGGCAAACACACCTGCAGCTTCCTTCCTTTTCAAGGAGACTCAAATTTCAGAGGAAAATCTCACCCCAGTGTTGCTCAGGAGGATGGAGCCTCCTGCCCACGTGGATGGAGGAATGGCCAGCCAGGAAGGCAGCAGGGAAGCGGATATCCTGGCCAAGGATGGAAGTGATTTAGGGAGGCTAGCAACAAACAATGACAGCCAAACCAAGGCCAGGGGGTTAGCTCATCTGTCTACCCACCACCAGAAGAGGTTACATCCTACTATAGAACATTTTCTCAAACTCAAATACGTGGCTGCACTCCCCCAAGGGCTGTCTGGAATGAGGCTTCCTTAAATATCCCCTCATAAATACCTCACATGTTGGTGAGGGGTGCAGGGAGCAACCTCACAAGCATCTCCACTCATTCATACCACAAGGGGGATTTTTCCAATGCCATACAGCAAGTACAGAGGTCAGAGCCAGCACGCCAACCCTGAAGCCCAGCACCCAGCGTTGGCTGTACAACGTACTGCCCATGGCACAGTGAGCCATAAGGAAGATCCTGTTCTGCTCTCCTCTCTTCCCTTCCTGGCAGAGGAGAGGTGGCTATGTTTCTGCATTCCTGCAGGCACTGTGAGTCAGTCCTGGGGTTAACATCACATTCTTTACCTCAGATGGCCAGATCCTGTAATTGCAAAGCGTCATTTCAACCCCAGCACCTGAAAAACACCCTGATTAATGCAATTGTCAGAGTGATTTGAGTGCTGCCAGGCAGCTCTTCAACCTCTCATGCACCAGGGACGTCCTATCCACATCCTCTGCTGCCAGAACCTACAGCTACCTCATCCAGAAAGAAACATCTTTTATTTACCCAGCATACTCAACACTGGTACAAGGAATCCTTCAAAATCTACCACCAGGACACCCAAGTGTGTCCTTCACCACCCAGATTTTCACCCTTCCTTACAACTACCAAGCACTTCTGCTACCTCCCATCCCATCCCTTTGGCAGCTATAATGAGGAGACTGATGCTGTGGCTTCTGCTTAGGAAAATACATCACTGCACACTCTCAGTGCTTCACAGAACTAGATTTTAGTGGGCATGGTAGTGATGGGCTGACAGTTGGACTTGATCTTAGAGGTCTTTTCCAACCACGAAGATTCTATGATACTATAGGTATGAAGGAGTTCAAATTTGGAGAGCATTATCAACTCAAATGGGCAGCCCTTGACCACCAAAGCAACCCAAGGCATTAGTAAGGCACACAGCAGCTCACAATGGGCGTCATGCTGCACACAGCTACAAGTTCAAGAAGCAGAAGCAGCAGATCTGTTTGCCTGCTGATGTCATTCTGTTTGCACTGCACTCTCTCGTGCTGCCTTGCCATCGAGCTGGGGATAACAAGATAAAATTAGGACCTGACTTATGGCACAAGTGCCAGAAGCACTACAACAAGCGAAAGGCATGTGCTCAGAGGAGGGACGATCCCACACAGCACTCAAGGACACCAAGGTGCACAGGAGCTGGACAGGTCACGTTGTACAAAACCAGATATTAATCTTCTGATGGTGTGAAGGCATTAAGGAGCCTCCCCCAGCTTTCAAGCACATTTATAAACCAACGTCAAGCATTGTTTGTGCCCCTGTGCTCTATAAACACCCTTCTCAAAGATTAGCAGAGAATCTCAACCAACTATTTTTAGTACTATTATGTCTAGATGCTAAAAGAGACCCAGCAGTCAGCACGAAGAAGACACTGTTCTTTGACATTTAAGCTGCATTTGTTGATGAGGATGTAATGGAAGCTGAGCTCCAGTCCCATCACAACCAACTTTCCACCCCAGACGAAAAACAGCAACACATGTAAGGATCACAGCGTACCTCCTGGAAATCAATTAGGCAAGAACTGCAAACAAACCTGCTTAGACCCAACCCTCCTGAGATAGACTCATAGCATCAGAGTTTGTAGTGAGACACGAGAACCCCAAGTTAACCCTGACTGCTGCCTCAAGCAGTGGGTTGCAATAACTGCAGTATGTCAGATATTTGTAAGTAATTACCCTTCAGATAGTTGCCAGCAACAGATCTTTGGACAGTCTAAAAGGCAGCAACTCCAAGCTGGGGGGGAAAGGAATAACAATGTGGCAGGCTTTTTTTTTTTCTTTCCAAGTTTGCTGAGTAACAGTGACAGCGCTTTAGCACAGCAAAGACTTCCATCTTCCTACAAATCCCTTACACCAGCAGGATTTCTCCCCTCCACCTCCAAAATTCATTTACTTTACAGAAATCCAGAGGACATACTTGCCAAATAGGCCACACTGGAGCTCAGAACTGTCACTGATAAAGGAAGCTGTGCTCTCTTCAAAAGCTGATAACAATTCAGACACACAGCTCCGGAAAAACATTAACCACGCTCTTTGATGTATTTGCTGAGGATAGCTCTGAATACAGCCTGCTACCGTGCCAAAGAACCCAGTGTGAGACCAAACCTGAAAGAGGGAGTGAGTCTGGAGCTGCATCCTCCCCACATCTGCACAGCGGGAGCCCCATCCACTGAGCACAAGCACCACTAGGCACCCTGAAAACACCACCAAGCAATAGCAGAAGCAGATAATCCCCAGGTAGCAAACTGACTCCTCGCTAGCTACTCATTTCTTTCCTCTGAAGATATATAAATCTTCTGTTAATTACCAGAAGATTCCAATTCCTGAGGCAAGTGGGAGTCAGACTGCTCCATTAATTAATTTGCCAAGCTACTCTGCTTACAATAATCCTGGCAGCAGGCTGTACCCAACACGACACCAAGAAAGCCGTGGATGCTTTCAGTTGTGCAGCACCTATATCTTCCAAAGGCAGGTAATGCTTCTCAGCAGCTACAAAACATGAGAGTGTTTTTATGTCCCCTCCTCAGCCAGGCAGACACATGACAGAGGGGGAAGCATTTAAGAGGGCTGCAGTTTCTTCTCTCTCCCTGCCATCACAGTTCAGTGGCACAGGCAGATGCTCACCAAGGTCATGCTGCTAAAACTGGCAGCAAACAGAGACTGGTACCAGGTGATGCTGCCTCACAGCAACATCCCACAGCAGATGCTGGCTTTACAGCATTAAGGTGCTTGTCTGTTCCCAGCCAATGAAGCTCTTCTCTTATTGAAGAGCCTCTGCTTGGGCAACACTGAGCAGCAGAGACAGAAAGTCTTGTTTCCTAGTTTAAGAGTTTTGACCAATTACAAATACCTAAAGCAAATATTTGGTAAATGTTCTACAGAAATCACAGTGAGCCTGTCCCTCTCCTGGCACTTCTTCCTGACAGCAGAAAGCACTGGTTACCCCGAGGGCTTTTCTCCAAGGCACAGCCCTACCCTGGGAGGAAAGCATGCCAAAACCCTGCTGACTTGTACTCTGATCACACAAGGAGTTAGCAGGCTACGGGGGCTGGAGGTCACAGCATTGTGCTCCAAAATACTTCCCTTTTGACTTCTGTGTACTTTGATCACATTTAGCAACAGAAGAAACACCAGCCAAAACCCAGATGCAACTCTTCACACAACCAATGATTCCCCTGCCTCTGCTGAAGGGTGAAATCCAAAGCAGGAAACCCAGCCTGCTTCTGCCTACCACTTGCACATCAACCCACATGGAGAAGGCAGAAAGGAGCTCTGCAAACCTCAGGCCCTCCAGGAGCACAGCAACACCAGTAGATGATCCCCATACCCACACACACCCCCAGCTCAATGAGACCTCTGGGCACAGGGCTTCTATTCCCATTTTGGAGTATGACTTCCCATCTGAAGTGTAATGATAAGTTTAACAAGGTAAACAGGCTCAAAATCATATCTCCTTTTGAGACTTCCCTCTTCCTGAGAGCCAAGCAGGTCATACAAAAGAGAAATGAGCAATGCATTAGGTCATATACGTGTTTACCAACCCAGGCTGTCTCTTTGATGCCTCACACATCGATCCTGCCACAAGTCTCTCAGACAGCTCACCCATTACTCACACACCAGCTCCCCCTCTGTAACTCACTGACAAACAAAACCTCCCCATTTCAGGCTTTTCAAATACCTGTACACCGGGCAGTTGTGCAACACAGGGCCTCGTTAGCCAGACCTGTTGGCCCCACAAAGTTCTGCTGCATCAGCTTGGTACAAAGAACTCACACATAACACCCCCGTGCCTGCAAAATTGCTGGGGTAGGTGAAGCTAATGGAGCAGAGGTTTCTGCTTCATGTATGGTCACTTAGGGTGGCACATAACAAACGAGCTGCTTCTTGAGCTGGCAAGCACTGGGTAATTCTGATGACACAAAACTAGAAGACAAACAGAGCTATATTAAGAAAAAATAAATCAATCAACTACCTTTTTTATAGCTACTTTGAGTGACCAGGTCCAAAAGAGAAGCTGTATTGGGTACTTTGGCTTTTCCCTCTCAAAGGGCACCAGCTTCCCTTCAATGAATTAAGGTCTCAGTGCTGTCTGTTCTGAAAGTCAAATCTACAAAAGCTAAATGAGCTGCCACAATGACTAGGGAAGCTACAGCACCTCTGCTCAGACCAAAACTGCTTCCTAATGAGAAGCACATTCTTCAAGACCTAGAGTCTTGCTGATTTAGGAGCCTAGACCAAGAGACACACATACAAAGGGAAGGATGAGCACTAAATACCTTGGCATCCTTTCTGCTCTATAGAACACCCTCAGCTGGCTTGTTAGAAAGCTACGTACTCAGAGCTCACTTTGCTATATTTCTCCTATTTCCTCAGACATGTGCTGAAGGGTTTGAAGAACAACTAGTCAGGTTCACAACTGCTTACAGTGCTCAGAATACAGTTAAAGCTGCCCCTTGGCACAGTAGGTTCTATCTTTAACTTACTGCATATCCTTCTGGACCATGTCTATCATATCTCTAAGTGAGGCTCCATCTCAGATCCATGTCATGTAAGATATGGGTGAATGAAACCAAAACAAACTCCTCAAGACAAAAACAATATTATAAGTGCAGGGCAGGCCAACTTATAAGCTCTCCCTGCACGGTGTTTCACTCGTTCTCAGTAAAAGATCAACCTTACTTAGGCAGCAAATCTCAAGCTTGCCCACTGCAGCAGATTTGTCACCAAGAAAAGCAGGTGTGCCTCAAATCTATTTCAGCTGTTAGCAACTGATGTCAGTCACGCTGTCTGCTCCCCTTCCTGCGCTGTTCCCCTTTTCAGAATCTGACTCTGGCAGCAATAGCTGCTGCAGTGACTCAGAGAGCCCCCAGCAGCACCCGCTTGCTTTAAGAAGTAAGCCAGACAGAGGTCCACCTCCACAGATCCATCCCAGCTTTAACTTCCTGCAGCCATCAGCAGCAAAACTCCTTCCTGCAGGCTGCAGCATGACCTTTCTAAAATATCTTGGCTGCTAGAAGACAGCTTCCATCTCTTCTCTTACATAATAATAACTGCTGTTGGAGACAGCTCAGTTTTCTCCTTGCTCTAAGTGCTTTTACAGGCACCCAAAGCCCGGACAACTGCAAGAGCAGCTGCAAGCATGGTGTCAGCTCCTAGAGAAATCTGTCAGCTCTCTGCTGTGCAGCACAAGCACAATGTCTCTGCAGCTTGGACTTTCTGGAAAGGGACTTTAGAAAGGACAGGCAAAGAGATTTCCCTTTTAGGGGTTTTGAAAGAACACCAAAAGGTACAAGCTGTGAAGACAAACAAGACAGACAACTGGTGCCTGGGATTTGAGCAGCCCTACAATTTTAAACCATTACTCAAGGCCTCAGCTATTATCAGCTCCCAGCCACAAGCGACATCAATTCACAGAACAATTTAATGAGAACTTAAATTAACTCTACCATCCTGGGTGAGGTTTCCCATTATCATAGGATCATGCTGCCGGCAGCAGTGCCAGCCCTCCCTGGCACCTCGCAGGTGAGGGCATTGGATTACAGGATCTATTTTGCCCCCACCCTGCTCCCCAGCTGTAACCCAACTCCTGCAGCAGCCGCTGACCAGAGCCAAACTGTCCTCTTGCTACACAGCCAATTGTAACAGTGTCCTTCTGCCCTCTGAACGTCAATGAGCCCACAAAACTCCCTACAACAGCAGCTCACCCTGCAGATGCGACTCTCTTCCTCAGGCTACGGAGTTACGAACCCTCCCTGCACACTACCTGCCCATGTTACTGTTAAAGTTACGATTTTATTAGACAAAGGAAGCGTGCAGAAACGATCTGAAGCCTCTCAGCACGACAGGACCCAAATTCAAGCCACGAGACCGCCCAACGGACGCAGAGGACTGCCCAGGAGGGGCTCCGAGCTGCTCACCGTGCTCAGGGCCTTACCAACAGCCCCAGAAGGGCCGATGCAGCACGCCAAGCCAGACTAGAGGCGAGGCAGCCGCGGCCGCGTCCTCCAGCCCCGCCGCCGGGCCCAGAGGCCGCGGTGCGGACAGAGCACGGCTCCACAGCCCTGCCGCAGCCCCGAGCCGTGCAGGCCGCGGCCCCTTTAAGAGGCCTACCGGCCGCTCCCGGCCAGCCGCCTCCTCAGGAGCCGCCACGCCGTTCCCCACTCCTCCCCCTACTCCCCCTCAGCCGACCGGGGGCCGCCCTCACCCCGCTGTCGGCCGCCTCCTCCCAGCTCTCGGCCACCTCCTCATCTTCCATTTTAATTCCCCTCCGCCGCCGCCGCCGCCAGCCCACGACCTGCGCATGCGCGCCTCACCCCCCTTCTCCGTGCGCCTGCGCCGCCGCGGTCTCTGCCAATCGGCGCCCGCCCGCTGCGCCTGCGCGCTAAGAGGGAGCGGGAGGGTCCCGGGGACGGTGAGGCGCCGCGCATGCGTGGTGGCCAGCTGCGGGAAGCCACGTGCGGCAGGCAGGGCATGCGGCGGGGAAGGCGGCGCGCTGGCGCCCCCTGGCGGGCTGGAGGACCGGCGGCAGGGAAAAGGACGCGGATAACACACACGTGTCACCCTCTGCGCGGAGCAGAAACCCAAGGTTTAGCAAGATTTACCTCTCTCTGTAACGTCTTCAGTTAAGTCCAGCAGAGGTGATGGGGCTGCTCTCACCACAGCCTGGCAAAGCTCTAGCCGAGGTCTAGATAAGACTGGAGTTCAGCTGGGTGCTGAAAAGAGAAAAACTCATTGGAGGACCTCTGTGTGTTGTTCTGTCATCCTTAGTTATCTCGCTTTACATCTCAACCCTCAGTGCTTGCATTGTCCTGAGCAGCAGGAGGGATAGCTTCAACTCAAAGCCTTCAGTTCTCCCTAAAGACTCCCAGTGAAATCATAGAATCATTAAGCTTGGAAAAAAACACTAAGAAAACCAAGTCCATCCCTACCATGTCCTCCAGTGCTGCATCTCCATGTTGCTGTCAGGTGACTCCAACACCTTCCTGGGCAGCCTGTTCCAGTGCATCGCTACTCCTTCTGAGAATTTTTTCCCGATATCCAACCCAAATTAACAAGGCTTCTCCCCTTTGAAGCTGAGCTATTTGTCCCACTCTTCATGCACTCACACACCACTCCTGGCTCTGGAGACAAACGTACAGGGCTCAGCTCTGCAGAGTACAGACCCACGCACTGCATTTCAGTGCCTCTTCCAGCACCCTAAAATAGCAAAGCATTAGGGTTTTAGAGCAGCTTTCCTTTCTATCTTAGTCCTGGAAACTTCTTCAACACACCAGGTAGACACCGTGTCTGTGAGCTGTGCACGTGGCCCTGCATCAGCTCTCATTGGTGTCCACACCCTCAAATCTCTGCTCTTTTGGCTGAGACCGGAAAGCCTGGGTGGGGACATGCCTATGCGTCACGCAGGAGACGAAGAGCTGAGTGAGGATGGAAGGGAGGAGTGCATTACCAGGCTGTTCTTACCCATCCTCTGGCTTTTTCCAAAGGGAAACAGAAGCTGTGTTCTCCAACAGCTGGAGCTCTGCTGGGCCACCACGCCGTGCTCCCGCAGCCCAGGAACTGCCCTCCCCTCCCAACATGGCACCCTCGCCCTCCTTCCCCTCCCAACATGGCGGCGGGACGGCCCACGTGCCCCCTTGGAATGCACTCAACATGGCAACTCACACCGAGTTAACTGCCGTTCGGCTTGACCTTCCCAACATGGCGCTCTCCCCCCCACGTGACTATTTGCTCCTCCCTACGCCGTCATCACGTGAGCCAGGGCTGGGTAGCGCATGCGCAGTGTTCTCTCTGCCGCGGCCGGAACGGCGGCTGCCGCGGCGCTGAGGGAAGATGGCGGCGCCGGTGCGAGCCGTCACCCGGGAGACGCGGCGGCCCCGGCACCGGCTGCCGTGAGGGCTCGGCTCGGCCCGGCCTGGTCCGGCAGGTGAGCAGCGATGGCTGGGCGGGAGCGACCCCTCCCCAGGGAGCGGCCCCTCGGGCCGGGCCGGGCCCTGCGGGGGGTGATGGCCGAGCATGAGGGACCCGTGTGGGGCTGAGGCCCTTCGTGAGGGTCCCGTGTGGGGCTAAGCCCCAACCCCATCCTTTATTTCCCGTCCCGTCCCTTTATTTACAGGGGGGTATAAATACCCCTAAAAGGCAGAGCTCCTCCCTCCCAGGGTGTTGTCGCCGTGCTAAGGGTCTTCGTCCTCAGCCCATCGTCGTTGGGGGCCTCCTTTGGGGGGGGTCAAAACGCGGGGTTCCTCCCTCCCCCTAAAGCGGCAGTGGGGTGATGCCGAGCTGTGCTGTTCCTTTTCCCCCAAGGGGCACTGAGGTTTATCGGTGCCAACACAAAGGTGAGCCTGAGCTGAAATAACTGCGGATTCCCGTGCTGAGCAGCTCACACCTCGCTTCGTGGCCCTGTGGAGGCAGTCCTGTGTAGGGCTGTGCATCCCTCAGCTCAGCATTGCACGCCTGAGTCTCGCTGCTGATGTCCTGTCCGTGATTTGGGAACGGCTCTTCTTGGTCATCGCAGCCCCATGGAGCTGTGTCCCTGCGAGGGAGGGGACCTGCTCCAGGCTTTGAAGTTCAGGCTTTGCGTTTCTGGGAGCTGTGAGCAGGAGCAGAGCCTCAGCACGAGCAGAACTTAGAGAGGGAGAACAAAAGAGAAGTCTGAGGAACCTTGATCAACTGAAATGCATCTGTAGTATGGCGTAACGTGGGGCTGTTTTGTGTTTGTAAGGTAACCCACTGAGTGCTGGAGATGTCATTTGTATTCAAATGGCTGTAATTATTGTTAGTGAGGCTGGCTTATGCTACAGCTGGAAGAGCTTTGGCAGAAGAGTAGTTGTAACTGTGAGGACAGATAGCTTTGATCTTGGTAGAAGTCTTCCTCTTTACTGAAGGGTTGTGAATCTGCTTAAAACACGTCACAGCTGAGATGCTGCTGACCTAAATTTGGAACCTGAGTGTAATGACAGAGCAGCCACCTCCTGTCATCACTCACATCCTGGAGCCTGGATCAATACATTGCATTGCAGGTGGCCTTGCGAAGCTCTGAACTGCTGATGGTGCTGCAGTGTCCTTGCAAACTGCCCCATTGGTACACAGCACACTACAGCACTTCTAGCCTTGGCTCAGGAAACCTGCCCTTCTGGAGAACTAAACCTCTGAGCCGGGTGTTAGCAGTGAGTCTCTCCCAACTTTCCAGCTATTTTCCTGCTTCCTTCTTTCTTAGTGCTCATTTCTCCTTCCTTTTGTTTATACTTGTGCTGGAGCAGGGGGAGAATGCTGCTGCTTTCCCTTAGGCTGTGTCCCTCAGGGTTCCCTGGGGAAATCTCCATGGGCTTCTCCAGTGCAGGTAGCTTCAACAAATCCTGGGTGACTCTGCATAGTGAAGACGTCTGTGTGTTTTTCTTCTTGTGTCACCTGATAGTTATCTGATGGGTGGCTCCACCCAAGCTGTGATCTTTCCACGGTGGCAAGTTAAATTCTCCTCAAAGCACTTGAGGGTTTGTGTTATTGCACTTCATGTCTGTTGCTTCATCCACAGAAGCACGTAGAACTTGAAAACAGAGCTCACTTGAGCCTGTAGTCACTGGGGCTTGAATTTTCTCCATTTGCCTGCTGGAGAAACCCAAGAATGCTTCATGTGGAGACAGGGATGCTCAGTTCCCCGTGCACATGATTGATTTTTAAATGCACATTTTCAGGGTTTCCAAGGGCAGTGGGGCTGCAGCTCAGCCTGCTCTCCTGCTAACTTGAGCCATTTCCACAGGATGTGACTGAGCATGTCTGCAAAAGGGCTCCCACTTTCTGTGTAAACAGAGCTGTGCATCCGAGGGAAGTTCTTTTCCCTGTGTATTTAGTCATGGCAGGCTTTATTGTACAAATGGCTTTGCCCTTGCACATTTATAAAGTTGAGCATGGATAAACCAAAAGCTCTTCTCTTCTGAATCACAGTGTGGGGTGAGAATAGCTGTGGCAGCTTGTAGGAGGCATCCAGGGCAGGAGGTTTGGTCCAAACCCTGATAAACCTTTGAGAAGAGGGCTCTGGCTGTGGAGATGTGCTTGGTGGGTGGTGCTCTGGATGCAAGCCCCGTTCAGGTTGTGTTCCTGACGTGGGGACTGTGTGCAATTGAGATACATCCTGCTTTCTGATGTGCTTCAAAATTCAAGTCCAAATCCCTTTCAAACTTGCTTATGCCTTAGATAAAAGTGGAGCAGGGTGACACAGATGTGTCGAAAACTGCGGCTGGAAACTTGGGATTGTGCAAGATGTAGAAATGTGGTTGTTGCCTTCAGGAGCTTGCTATTTTGGGAGCTGCACATGTTCTCATAGAGCTTCGATTAATTCACTTTGGGTTGTGCTGCATAGTGTGTTCACTTCCCCATTTCTATGGCAATTTTAACAATATTTGTCTTTGCTAGCTCAACACCTTCTGAATTATCCATGAATTAAACTGAAAGCCTTCATTTTTCCCCTCTTGCCCATGATTTGTGGCTCCAGCAGGCTGCATCTCTTCCCATGGTGGAGCTAAAATTACCAAGTCCAGTTCCTCGGGTGTCCATCGAGCAGCCACCTTTAATCTGTTGCTTTCAATGTGTACCCTTCCTGCATTTGTCTTCGGGCTGCCTGTTTTTTCCCTGTTGCAACGGGGGGACAAAAGCCTCTAGGAGCAGCAGTGGTCCATTCTGCCAGTGTGGGCTGAGGGGTGCCAGGCCCTGTTTGGGGTTGGAGGTCTGCAGCAGGGGGTCAGGGTGAGTTGAAATTAGCACAAGTTCCTCGCATTTTGGTTTGCTAACGTGCATTAGGCTTTTATTTCTTCTTTCTTAGTATCTTAAGTGTGGTATTTCTAAGCCTTGGCAAACAGACTTGATCTGCTGAATCCCACAGCACTGCGTGGCACGGGGGGGCAGCTCATCTTGAGAGCTGCAGGAGGTGAGAGCATTGCTCAGTGCTGCTGTGCCCGGTGCTGCTGGATGCCCTCAGCCCCTGAGTGCTAGCAATGATGACAACATTGCATCAGCACGCTCCTGTGCAGTTAGCAGCATGGCTGAAAGCTGCAGATATCGATTTGAATTAAACCTTGGCCACTGAGCCTGCACTAATATGTGGCTTTTTCCAGAGCATCCTTTTATTGACTTGAAAGTCAGTACTGCTGAGCATATCTTCGCTTTGGAGGAGACGTCCTGGGGCTGCTCGTTACTTGATTTCATAGCGAGCAGAGGAACACTGTGCTTTGTACAATTAAGCTGCAGGGTAGATTTGCTCTGTGCAAATGTGAAATCTTCCCATTCCTCAGACAAAGAGCACACGGAGGGCACCAGAGGTTGGCATGTGAGTGTTTGCTCAATGGGTTGCCCTGCAGCAAACCTTACCCCGAGCATTTGTGTAGTCATGTCATTCTGTGCAGGTTTTTTGGGCTCTTTGGGCATTGAAATGGGCACTGAGATGTCTTGAAATACAGAAGTGATGCTTCTGTTGTGTTTTCAGACTTAACATTTCATACATTCAAATGATGGCTGGTCTTTAGGTGTGTTTTCCTAATGACACAGTTGTTCGTTTGTCTGCAATCCCTGTACAGGCCGACCAATTTTAGTGGCTTGGTAGCTTTAAGGGATGTCAGGAGAAGGTAGGCAGTGCTGTGCTGTTTTTCAGGCTGTCTTCTAAATAATTAATTAAACAACAGTTCTACAAGCAATGCCTGTGAGCTCTTTAACTATCTTAAGAAAGGAGGGAAATGGCAGTTATTCCTAGTATCCATTTATTGACATTATCAAGCAAGAATTTTTTGCTGAGGAATCATTGCAGGCACTTTTGGATCAGACTTGAACATCGTGTTTGTGTTGACTGGTTTTGTCTGGACAGATAAATCCTCAGACAGTATGTGATATGGCATGTTTTCCTGTATGACCTTAGGATGCACTTTCAAGTCTCAGAGCCTGTTGTTTGCTTGCTTTAGGATCATTCTTATTTTCTAGCAAGCCAGTTTGCCTTCATTTTGGAATTCATTTTATTAGTAGAAAATCCTCAGGTGAGAATTAATGCAATTAGTGGCTTGCAGGAAGCCAGCAGAGGGAGTGCGTGAGCACAACACGTCTTTGCAAGTCCAAGTTCAGGGTGATTTTGTGGAGGGAATTAAGAGCAAACCTAGATGGGGGCCTGCATTTTGAATCAGAGCGTGGGATATAGATGGCTGGATTGCCATTTAACCAAAGGCTAACTGTGTTTATGCACAGCATGGTTAAATCTGGGGTTTGTTGGCCAACAGCACGTGCATGAGTTCCAGCAGCTGCTTTTGTGCTTCTCCAACCAGGTTTTCCACAACTTGAGCTAGTTTCAGGTTAATGACACCAGCAAGAGACAACCTTCAGTCACCTTTGCTATGGATGTTTTTGGCTTTTTGAAGATGGGATATTTGAGTTCCTCACTTAATTAGTGGCTTTCTGCAGTGATGTCTGGTCCTGGTGCTTTTCCCTTTTGGTCTGGTTCTCGGCTGATGAATATTTTATTAAGCTTTTAAGCCAGTTCTGATGCTTCTGGTTTCCTTCTGTTCATCTCATTAGCAGATTCTAGTGACACGTTTTACTACATGCACTTGAAGCTTGCTGCTATTGAACACCACTGCTGACTGATTCTCCTGAGCCTTGCACTAAGTGAGAAGTGTACACAACATGTGCTGCTTAGGTTAAAATCCAGAACGAACCTCAGGTTTTCTTCATCACTTTTCAGTGCCTTCATTCTGTAGGAAGACAGCTTAGGCAGTGTAATGCTGGATTTGCTTGCAGGCTTGTCTCCAGAGCCCTCACAACAGCACTGGTTCACCAGGCAGGGCATGCAGTGTGGAGGTGGCTGAGAGAAGGAGAGGTTGGAATTTTGCAACTTGCAGATGGAATTTAGGAAACCTTTCTCATCAGACTTGGAGTCT
Source organism: Odontophorus gujanensis (assembly GCA_013399175.1). NCBI lineage: Eukaryota > Metazoa > Chordata > Aves > Galliformes > Odontophoridae > Odontophorus > Odontophorus gujanensis. The sequence continues at coordinate 34,807 of VXAB01014190.1, read as the reverse complement.
GATATGGAGGAAAAGACAATTTCCTGGCAAAAAGCATCTGAAGAGGAAAGGCAGTGCTTCAAAGAGCTGGGAACTGCCTGTTCTGCAGGGCTGGTGCCCCACGCTCGGTGCAGGTGTCTGTAAGGTCTCATTCATCCTTCCAGCACTGCCATGTTAGGTCAGATACTCATGGGGCAGTGGAGACAGGATATTGCTCATTGTTCTGTTTCCCAGAGGCTTTGTTTTTTTGCCTAAAATCTGCTTTTGTTTTCTCCTCCTTGCTGAACTTGCCTGGCAGTTGGTTTTCAAGCAAGTCAGCTCTCACTGGTGCAAGTGTCTGAGGGCTTGGAGCAGTGTGTTATTTAACGCTCAGTGCTAACAGAACAAAATGATATCCCTACCCCAAATCACGGACAATTAACAGTGCTGATACTGTTAATCATTTGAAGCAGGGCTGCTGTAGGGTGAGTGGTGTTAGCAGAAGGGAGGGGAGCTGCCATCCAAGCTCTGATTGGAGTGGCTGCTCCGGAGCCCTTGGAGCCTTGTTTTGAACTGGCTAAGCAAATAAGCTCTAAATGTGTCCTCACACAGCTCTGCTGTGCTGATGAGGCTGGTGACAAGCAGAACAGGCGCTTGCAAAGTATGAGGAAGTGTCTGTAGCAGGTTGGAGGCAGTTGCTGTCTTCCACCCCTAAATTAACCCCGTAGCTACTGCTTGCCAAGCGCAATTAAATGTTCTGCAGAGTCCCTTTCTCCTTCCAGCCGAAGCAGGCAGCCAGGGCTGGGCCATTTAACACACCTTGATTTCTTTCTTCCTTTATTTCCCAAGCCAGAACGTAGCTTCTACAATTATGTTTGGATAGCGAGTTCTTTGTGGCATGCGAAAATGAGCATTCCCTTCTGAGTAACGCGCCGTGACTCAGTACTACTGCATGGCTGCTTATTTTCATTCAAGAGCTTATTTTCAGTCAAGAACTTTCCCTTTGGAGGATTTTCTGTTCCTAAAATCCGTTGTCTTTATAAAAAGAAGTCGTCAGAAGCTCTGCGGGTTCAGACACTTCTTCGACAGCTGAGCAGAGGAGGAGGGATCTCAGGATGCAATGCAACCCACGCCTGTGAGCTGGGGTCTGCGGGACCAGGAGTGATGCCTGCAGGTAGGGAAACCTCGGTGTGTCAGGAGAGGTTTTGCGTGAGCAGAGTTCTTGCTGCCTTCTGCAACCAGGTTTTGGGGAGCGTTTTCCCTTGGCAGTTTTCTCGTCTGCCCTTCACGTTTCTTCTCTGTCTGTTCCACTGCAGCAGCTAATTATTTTAGCAGAATAAATAGCAGGTTCTTAAGTAGATTCAGGAGGGGAGGGAAGAGGTATTGAAGTGCTCAGAGGGGAGGAAAAGAGTTATAAAATGTTTTGCCAACTGGCAGGGTAGCAGCTCTTAGGATCAGTCAGACAGATGGGATTGGTGCTGGCGGAGCTTGGCTTCGATCGCCCTTTGAGTGTTTCTGTACACATTATTTTTAGCAGTTGAGATCATTTGGTGAGGCTTTAGGCTGACTTTTAAACGCTCTGGGATGCTTGTGCTCCTGCAACATAAGGGCTGTCCCCTGGGCTGGGAGGCTGTAAGGTGCAAAGCACATGGTGATGCTTTGGGGCGCTTTGTAGAGATCAGTCAAAGAGGGCCAGGGCTGCAGGATGATTCACTGGCAAGTGAATGAAATTGCACGTGCTTTTTGATGAGGCACAGCTGTACATATCACTTCCCTGCAGCTTTTTTGTGTGCTGGTGTTGCTCAGTTATTAATTCTAGTCTGTGTAGAGACTGCAGCCCAGCACGAGCAGAGAGCGTGCGGAGTGCTGCTTTTTTGCCCTTGGGACAGCTAGCACTACTGACATGGGATTTCCTCCTGTGGATGTGCTGACTAAGTGCTAGTAGGAGCTGGTGGAGTACTGGAGTTTTGTGGCCTTTTTGCTTTAAGGCACTGGGGCAGGCTTTTGCCATCACTGTGGAAGGTGAGTGTTGCAATCTGGGGTGGTTCCCAGCTCCCTGGTCTCGTGCCCTATGGACAAGGTCTGCAAGCTTAAGCTTGGTGCCCAAACAGCCCTTCCACTTGTCTGTTGGGAGCCAAAATTCATTACTAATCTTGTTCTCCTTACGAAAAATAGCGAATTGTGGGTGTGAACTTGGAGGACAGTTATTTGTTAAGCTCAGACGCTCAGGAAATGAGGATCTAGCTAAGTGGATGCATTTGAGTGTAATATTATTAAGTGGTCTGGTAAAGCTGTAATGAAGTCCTGAATGCTCTGCCGTCACTTTCATTTCTGTTAAGGGAAGGTAGAGGAATTTCCTTGCTCTCCAGAGCACAGGCTGCCATCCCGATGCCCTGCCAGCTTCCTCTTCAGCTTGCTTCCTGTAATTTTGCAGCAGGAACGTTGGGATTGCATGTGTGTATTTAATGAGCATTACAAAGAAGATGTCTGGGAGAGATGTGCCCAGCAGGAAGCTGTGCTGGGAAGCAAACTTGGCCTGATTTTAATCGTGGTGTCGTGCACTCTGCCTGTGGGTGCTGCTTGCTGTAATCTCACTCCTGTGAGACCGCTGGTATCGATGCTGGCACATCTGACATCCCGGGAAGGATAAAAACCATCTCTGCAGGTCCAGGTTTGTTTCCTTACCTTTTTTCCTTAGGGAAGGCTTTTGCAGCCAAGCAGCACAGTCAGACACAGGACCTGTCTGCCTCCTGTGAGCGTGGGAGACCAGGCAAAGCTTCCTGGGACTTCTGCACCTGCAGGGATGCACAGACACCTGCAGGTCACAGGAGAACACCAGCAGGGCTTCCTGCAGCTCCTACATTGGCAAAGCAAGTGCTTTCCTACAAACTGGGCTGCTTGCATTCAGTTTGTCTTCTTCTAGATCTTGCAGTAAGATCTGTGCCTGTGATTATTCTGTGTGCTGGAGCTCCAGAGGATTAAATTGGGGATTTAATAATTGGGTTATGTACAGTTGGGGAAAGAAATTTTACTAGGAGGGCATTCGTTCTTGTGTTTCTCAGCTGACATCTTCCAGCAGATTTTGCACATTATTTAAGTAATAAGTAAAAGCTGCTGTTAAAGGCACATCACCATAACCTTTGCTTCTGAACCTTTACAACAGCAGGTTTATTGTGTGAACCTACAGAGCCAAAACTTATGTTCAGCTTTGTCACCCCCAGGTGTCCCATTGTACCAAGTCTGGATGTGCCCCTGTTTGCTTTTCCAGCATGTAACACACTTTACTTCTGATTTTCCAGCTGTAAGGCTTCTGCTTCCTCCAGCTTGAGCATGACACTAACGTGCAGGGCTGTGGAGGTGGGAACCTTTGCTTTCCTGCAGCACTTTGTAAAGTTGGAGATGAGTGCCTGTGCTTGCTAGCTGTGGATGCTCTTGTTTGGAAAAGACCCAACCCACTGGTTTTGCATGATTTTTTTGTTTGTTTGTTTGTTTTTAGTGCAACTCTGTTCTTTTTTTTTTTTCCTTAATCTTTGGGAATTTGTAAATTATCTGCTGCATATTGCAATGTGCTGATGGCAGCAGCACTTTTGTCAAAGTGTTTTTGGTTTCAGGCTTTCTTTGTCATAGCATTGAACCTAAGAAGGATTTCTGACACTGGAAAACTTGCAGAGCGTCCGCTAGCACAATAACTGGAAGTTTAATTTTAACTTGGTTTCAGCTGAAGGTTGACGGCCCCTCAGGATTTTCTGAAGCTGCTCCATCAGGGAAGCTGACAAAAGTGGAGTAATGCTGCCTACTCTTATATTTCTGGTGGTGAATTAGTTGTCACAGCGAGTTGGAAGGCAAAACCCATGTCACTTCCTGAAATGTGGGGTTATTTCCTAGAAAATAAGGTCTGGAGCTTCACTTTGCAGCAGCTGGAATGGGTTTGGTGACCACAGCCTATAAACCATTTCATGAGCCAAACTGAATGTGGCTGCTTCTTAAAATGACTTTCCTTCATTACATATTTGTCATTGTTACCCAATAATGTTATGTGTCCTAAATGGCTGGGGATATAATATTCCAACCTGTCATCAGCAGTCAGTCCTGCTCAATGGCCACAACACGATTGGATTGCAGTGGTTATGGTTGGACTAGATGATCTTAGTGTTTTTTTCCAATCTTAATGATTCTGGGATGTGCTTGCTGCCTTCTTGCTTCAGTGATGGTGATGTTTGAGCGTTTGTTTTGAGTCTTCTGTCCACACACAGAGGAGGCTTGGTTGTGAGCTCACTCTGGAGCAGTGTGCAGCCTGCTTCAGAGCTCTGCAAAAACCACGTCCTTGGTTTGGAGCTTACTGGTACGGAGCTTTGTGTAGACCTTTCTGAGCGACATGCAGAGTTTGCACATGTTGCACAGTTTATATTTCTGATGCTACTGAGTTTCTTTTGGTGACCTCAGTGTCGTCTTTTTTCCCCACTTGAAGCTGTGAAGTGGAATGCCATGGCCAGCTCCTCAGACAGTGAAGATGACAGTTTCATGGCCGTGGATCCAGAAGAAGCTGTGGTCGAAGGGACAATGGAGCAAGATGAGGAGCCACGTGCTGAGCTGGAGGTGGTGGAGCACAGGCATAACAGATCCATGCTGGAGCTCCCCGAGGAGGTTTTGGAGTATATCCTGTCCTTCCTTTCCCCCTATCAGGAGCACAAAACTGCTGCCCTTGTCTGCAAACAGTGGTATCGACTAATCAAAGGTACAAACAGCTGTAGTGAGAATGCATTTATTATGATTGTGGGAACATGGACTTGTATTCCAGCTGCTCTATTTTGCTTTAGACTCACCTGTTGTTTTCCACTTTAACTCAGAAGGTTTATTACAGTAAAATGTCTGAAAGCAGCTGACACTGTTGGTTTCCTTGCTCTGCTGAAGCATTGCTGGTAGCTCTGGTGCTACAGAACAGAGCTGGATGTGCTCTTTTGAAGTAGCAAAAACACTAAACCCCCCTACAACTAAGTTGCTCTCTTACTGCTGCTTTTAAACACTACCTGTATCCTGCTAACACTGATCCTGTATTCAGCTTTCTTCCCTGGCACATGCATGGCAATCCTCCATTCCCAGCATCCCATGTCTGATGTGGCTGTAGTTGTGCTCTCTGTCTGCAGCTTGCTAAGTATTTACATTCCCAAAGTCTATGCTTTTGGCTGGGAACAAAACAGTGTCTGGTTCTTACAGCTCTGCTGAAGATAAATGGCAAAGTATAAACTGCATCTACATTAATATAGATCTACATATTCAGATTTCCTGAAGGGGTAGCCCTGAGATACAAATACTTTGCTGTGCTTTTGTGCAGCATTAGTTCTGAAGCCTTATGGGGATATTTTAATTCTATATAGATGTGATACGACAAGTAGTTTTATTTGGATCCTTGTGCAGACTCTTCCTCTTGGCTCCCAGTGTTCTGAACTTGCTGGAAGATTGCTGCTGTGTTAGACTGTTGGGCATGCGAGTTTTGATAGCAAGCTTCATAAAAACAGGCAGTTTGAGAGAAAAGCCATGGTCAGATCTGTGGGAAATGGGGCAGGTTGCTGCACTAGGGCAGCTTGTTTCTTCTGGAAAATGCAGAGCAGGTGTCAAGTGAGAAATGTCTGCATTCTGCCCCTGGCTCTGCATGCTGCTGGGCAGGTGTGTGGGGCGATGTCTCATTTGTGGCCTTGTTGCACATGTGAGGAGTTGCTGAGATTCCAGGGATTCTCTGCTTTGCCTGGTGTTTGACAGGCTTGAACAAATGCACAGCTACTTCACAAGTGAACATTGCACCATTACTTTGGCACCGTTCTGGGTCGGTGAATGCACAGTGCTCTCTTACTGCTGGCTCAGCAATCTGTACCCTTTTGCTGAAAAGTTTTCAAGTGTCCGTGGCCTTGTGCTGCTGCTTTCTCACACATCCTTGTTCCTGAAGCAGCCTTAAGAGGTGCAAAGGATGCAGCTGGAATGAGCCAGCACCCGGTGAGTCACCCCAAAAGAGGCTGTGGGAAACGTCCCTGAAGTGTAGGGAGGGAAGGGCAGCCTGTGGCATTGCACAGTCGTCCATCTGGAGCCTGTTGGGTGGTGCTGGGCAGCTGCAGCATTTTTACAGTGCATATTGCTAACCTGTGCCCTGCAAAGCAAGGAGGTCACTTGAGGTAAATGCCCAATCTGTTTTCTTCTGGTTAATTTTTCCTGTTTGTCAGGATGCATCTGCTTTGAACCCTATGGTTCAAGTTAGGTTTCCCACATGTCTCTTGGGGACTGGCTGCTGGAGGACCCAGGGCTTCATTTTTTAAAACTTCCTGCTGTGTATCCCAGAGTGTGATTTCTCGCTGGGGGTGTTCCTGGCACAGGGCATGCAGTAAGCAAACTCCTGGGAAAAATCCCAGCAGGTTCCGGTGCCTCAAGTGGATTTGTTGCCTGAGCCCAGCCACCAGCAAGGACTGGTGCAGCTCCTGTGACACCAGGGCACAGCAAGGCTCAGAGCAGCTCAGATCTGCATGCAGTCACTGAAAGCCTCTGCTAGCACCCTCAAAACCAGCATTTTGCTGCACATGCATCCTCTCCACATGTACCTGCTCAGAGCACTTCGAGGCAACAGGGATGTGGCTGAGTGGTGAGCAGATGCTGTGGCCACAGAGCATCAGCTGAGCTGCTGCAGTTGTAAATTGGCAGCAGGACACTTTCTTCCCACAGTAGCCAGACTCTGACTCTTCTCAGCACGAGCACAAACACATGCACTCCATATACAGAATAAACTGTGGCTAGGGGGCTGGCTTGCTCTGCACAGGAGCTGGAGCCATCTCCAGTAGTCAGATCCGTGCCCTGGAAAGCTGAGAAGAAACATGTTCAACAAAGACACGCTGCCTTTTATTGCTGATATCTCCTCTTTCATTTATTTTTAGATGCCTGTCTGGTAGCTGCATGCATTCTCCTAACAGATCACTATTGCACGTTCTTTGTCCTCAAAGGTCCATTAAGGGAAGAGCAGATGCTCTTCAGGCAGAAGCATCAGTTTGGGTGTGATTGGGGACAGCAACCTTGCATTGCAACTGGGTGAAACAAAAGTAGTGTGAAAGGTAGTAGATTTGTAGGGGAAGCTAGTTCAGTGCTGTGACTCTTCTAGACAGTTAAACATTGGAAGAGATGCGGGGTAAGTCAGATGGGAGAAATGTAGCAAGTAATTGCTGATTTCTGCAGCTGCTTTTTCTCTTGAAACCTCTGAATTTCTACCAGCATAGTTAAAATCTAAATGCAGGGATTCTTTAATTGCTGTCATGCTGCTATGCATCAACATGTGATTATTTCTCGTTTATTTTGGCTTCTCCAAGCTTGGTGCTTCCTACAAAAGCTGTCATGCACTTCTTGGTAGAACTGTAGTATGTGTTGGATTTGGATGTGCTTGTGCAACCATGCAGACACATTTTGTTCCTAACGTGCCCCAATTTCTGCTGACATCTTGTCTTTCTTTAGGTGTGGCCCATCAGTGTTATCATGGCTTTATCAAAGCAGTGCAAGAAGGAAACATTCAGTGGGAGAGCCGCACTTACCCTTACCCAGGAACCCCCATCACACAACGCTTCTCACACAGTAAGTAACTGCCCAGCAGAGCTCCTGATAGAGCACAGGAAGCTGTAAGGAAGCATTTGCAATGTGTCACCTGCTGCACGTGGTGCTGTGCACTGGCTGCTTTATGCAGCACTTCATCTCTTAGCTTGTGAGCAGCAACATGGAGGAGGCTGAGCATGGTATGCCTGAAAACAAAGCACAAAGGGCTGCACCCGAGGGGTACTGAAGCAAGCTCCTTACCTGTGGGTGTGATTTGCTGATAGAAGTCAGCAATTTGGTTGACAACACTGCCCAAATTATGGCTGCATTTTTGCCTTGCTTCCAAGTTTATGAGTTTATGGAACAGAGGAAGAGTTCCCATTGAGGGAAAGATATTTAAATAAAACTTGTTATTTGCAGTGCAATAACACTGAGCTGTGCCAGGCACTGGATTAAAATATGACAAAAATTCAGTCCTTGTGGTTTTGTCACTGGGTCAGAGCTCTCTGGGAGACGGCTCTTCCGGGGAGCAAACTTCACGTTTCTGGAGGTAAACAAACATGATTTAAGTGGTGTTATTCCAAGAGCAAGTAGTCGTAAAGATTTTCATACTCCTGAGGAATAATTTATGAAGCAACCAACGCGCAGAATGTGCAGCTTCTTGCTAGGACAAGTCTGGGAGGCGTTCTGCTGATGGCGTTGTGTTCTTCAAAGATTTCATTGTCCTCCAAAAAAAGCCCTGAAAAAGGAACTGGAGTTTGTTGCTCTTTTTTAGCAGCATTGCTAATAAAATGCTTAGTAATGACTTGCAGGTTTGCATGTGTTTTCCATTGACTTACTGGGGATATCTCACCTGCACTGGTTATGTGGGCATGCTGCTCTTGCACTGGCTCCAGAATCATAGAATTCGTAGACTGGTTTTGGTTGGAAGGGACTTCACAGATCACCTAGTTCCCAACCCTGTGCTGCAGGCAGGGTTGCCAGCCACTAAATCAGGCCCTAGATCAGTTGGCCTTAAACAAACTCCAGGAATGGGGCATCAAAACTGCTGCTTTCAGAGCGTGTGATCTGTATGAACCTCAGTGTTTGCCAGTGTCCTGGCTCTGGTCAACACTTGGTTAGTAAAAAAAACATTATGAATGTGCTTTACACATGGAAATCTAATCTGGATGAACTTGTTTGCTGATTTTAAACTACTTTTTTATTTTATTATATTTTGAACAATTCTCCAGATCTGTGGGATCTGTTTCCCCTGCAGCAAAGCTGCATGAGTTTGTGGGTGGATTCCAATATTAGGGCCTGGGGGAAGGTCTGATCAAAGCTGGGCTGGGCTCAGATTCCTTTGTGAGAACAGCAACAAATCATTAATCACAATGCAAAGAATCTTGGAAAAGTATGATCTCAAATACTAATATGCAATGAGCAGAGGCAGAGTGGGAAGGGGAGGTCTGGGTGGGGGGTGCAGAGGAGGACTCACAACCCATTTTTTAGGGATGACCTGCCCAGGTTTCATGGGAAGACGTCATCTGCCAGGCACGAGTCCTTTGAAGTCAACAGGCAACGGTTGCTGGCATCAAAGATTTGGCTAGGCCTGCTTCTTTTCCCAAGATTTATTAGAGATATCTCAGAAGTGCTAATAAGGAGGCAATATTTAACATGACAAGTGAGGAAATTTTAAATAGAGGTCGTTGTCTCCTATAAATTCTGAAGAACGTAATAGAAAAAAACTTTGATAAGGAATAATTAATGTAAGTCGCTAGAGTTTTACAGAGAGGAAGCATTTGTCAAGGTCTTTGATCATATGACAAGTTTGCCTGATAACAGACATTATGGATGGGCTGTAGGTTGACTTAACTGAAGCTGCATAGCACTGTGCAATTATCAATAATGCTATTCCTTGAATTTAAACACACAGGCTTACTGGAAGAAGTACTCATAGGTTTCTGAGGGGAACACCAGGTAGCTTTGTGAAAGTGTAATGTTAGAAATAGTTGTCTAATGGTCTTCTTTAGCTGGAATGTGTAAACCTGTGGAGATCATACCAGCATGGTGACTCATGCACTTAATCACTGGCCGCAGTCAGAAAGTGATGTCAAAAGGTGGAAGAATGCAGAAAAGGAAAGGCCTCAATGGAATGTTGACCGTTGAGCCAGAAATGTTCTTCCTTTGATGGAAGAGGTGGGTCTGCAGTGATTACATTTAAGTGCTGATTTTTTCCATGCAGACTGGGGAGCGTGGTACCACATAGTGACTAATTAAACAAATTTACCCTGAGAGATGAGAGAGAGGTAAAAGCTGGAAAACTGTTGGTGTTACAGGAAGGGCAGCTTCTCACCCAAGAGCAAGGGGACCTAGCAGCAATGGCTTTTTTGGCTTTGCTGAATATATCACTGCCTTCTGACTGTCTCTGGGCTGAAAGCAGCAGGAAAATAATGACATAGTAAATCTGGGGTTGTTTTCAAAGGAGATGGATATCTTTCACAGCTCATCTCTTGGCTGAGCCTCTCCTCCAGCAACTGCATTTGTGGTGCTGCATCTCCTGTCCTTAGTTGAAGTGTGCTTCCAGACGAGTCTGAGCTCTTTCAGACTTGGGAAATGATCTCAGGAGGTGACCGAGCTGTGTTCAGGGACAGTTTTAGAGCCATTACATAGAATCACAACAATGGTCAGCACTAAGGCTGCAGTGCTATTGTCAACTGGAGCCATGTATCAATGGGAGTTCAGGAACCTGCTGACTTTTCCCCTCTCTCTGATGGGGAATCTGACCTCTGAATTTGACTCCTGTATATATAGACCACTTTTTTTTATGTACTTGGTGTTGGAAAAGTCAATGCCCTCTGATTATCATAAGGGGCATCTGTGTTGCATTTAGGTTGCATTTAGGTTTCCCAGTTGCAGCCTGCTGATCTTTATTTTGGGTCTCTCACACTTTGGGTGCAAATATCAGATACTTTGTTTGTGGCTGTTATGCAGCACAGAGGGAAAACAGGGAAAACCTCTTCCTCCCTGAGTTTGTTCTACCCCCAGAAAGGCTGGTATCAAACTGGAGTTTTCACTTGTGCTTTTGCTAATTGTTTGGTTATTTTTTTCCTCAAACTGATCCGTCTTCCTTGGCTTCAGAAGCTTTGAATGGTGCACTGAGAAGCAGCAGGAAGGACAGCCTAAATTATTTTGGTCCAGGATTAGAATACATGCTGTGCGGACGTCACGGTGCCTGGCTGGCTGGTTGCTCTTTCAAATCCAAATAGAGGAGAAGAATGCTGCCACCTCCCCTAAAATAATAAATGAGCTGTGCTGTGTGAAAGCAGGATTGCCAAGGGCTTGGCGTGGGGAGGAGGTAGGAGGCTCTTAACGTGTTGTGATTAGGGAGCAAGTAGGCCTTTAAGGATGCCATAAAACTTTCAAGAAATGTTGGTCCTGCTCGTTAGTTCTTCCTTGCTGTTCCTGTCCTGCAGATGTGCTGGGAGTCATGCAATCCTTCTCCTGTTTATTGCCAAGCCAATTTATATCCCAGCCCAGGTAAATCCTGAAGCCTGCCCACTTACTCCACCACTGTTTTACCCCCACCCAAAAAGCAGCTCCTCAGGTGCTTGGTGTGGTGTGTAGGTGTGTGCTGTGTACCTTGGCAAGATGTGATTTGAGATGAAGGCTTCAGCTGCAGGCAAAGGGCCCTGAGGTGTACACACAGGGAGCTGGGTGGTCTCGCACCACCAGGGCCAGCTCGGGACACTGCCCTCACGTGTCCCCATCCCTCTCTTCCCCCAGTCCTGCTGTGTGGCCAGCTGCTGCAGCAGCAAAAAGCCAAGGGCGTGAGGGGCACTGACTTTTCAGCAGGCTCTCAATAGAGGAAGCAGGTGATCTGCATGACAAGCCCCTCATCACACAATAGGGCCCTTGGCAAAGGCCGCTGCCCTCCATGGAGCTGCAGCGTTGTGCTGGGTTACCGTGTGATTCATTCGTTGAGATGGTGAGATGAATGTCCCTGGTGTACAGCTGGGTGGGCTGTGTTAAAGGGATCAACCCCAAAAGGCTGCTGTGCTGGGTTGTTGGAAGCCAGGGATGCACTTCTGGTCTGGAGCAAAGCCTTTTCTCTTGTACCAAAATGGGACATCAGCAAGCTTCGTCCTTTCAATCCATGTCCTCCTCTCTCTGCGTTGTGGGTTTTTTTTCCTGCTGATGTCTTGTGTTGGTACGAGTTCCTCTGGAGAGTCCTGTGTCCTGCCAGGCCAACTAATCCAAGTATCTTTTTATTTTGTAACTCGTGGAGCTGGTGAACAGCTGCCTACAGTGAGTGATTTAGAGAAAGAGAAGGAACTGTGCACCTTGCACCCGTACACATACATAGCTTGGCTTTTATTTCAGCGTGAAATACTGGCTGTTTGTCAGTCTTGCTGTGCTAATCTTGCAAGTATACACTGAACTTGAATTTCCTTCTTGCTTCTTGGTCTTTTGTATTGAAATTGCCCTGCCCTCCCACTGCCCTTGACCTTGCAGCTTGCCTTATATTGATTATTTATGGTGCTGCTTGGTCCTGAGTGCCCCGAAGGGGCTTCTGTGTGCCCTCACCCCAGGACCACATGCTGCTCTGAGCTTGAACTTTGACTTGTTCTTTTGTCTTTCAGCTGTATATTTTCTAATCTATCGCTTGTCACTGTGAGGGTGATGTTTCTTGCTCTCTCCAAGCCCCAGCTGATGCCCCTTGGCATCAGCCCTTGGCCCCAAAGCATAAAACACTGCCACTTTCTCCTACACGCTGGTGGATGTGTGCGTGGATATGAGTTACTGTGATTGCTTCCCACCAAACTTGATAGTAAGTCAAGGAATCTCTGGGCAGGCATTGCTTGTGTTATTTAGGGCTGTGTTGAAGGCTCCTGTAGAGGAGCCCATAGCTGTGCAGGGCTCAGATGTTGTAGGAAATTAGCAGGGTGAGGATGGAAATGCTGAGTTTGGTTATGGGCCAAAATCTCCCTTTTTCCTAAACATCTTTGAGCGCCTGTCAAGCACTGTGTTCCCTCCCCATTCCACTTCCCACTGCCTAATCTTTCTTCCTGACAAGCAAAGGGGATGCTCCTGTAAGATGCCTGTATTTCAGTGGTGCCTGTTTGTGATAAGGTGAGGTGCTGTCAGCTCTGGAAAAAGAGAGTAAGTGACCATGTTTAAGCATGCAGGACCATTGCTTAGTAAATCTTGGCAGCCCTGTAAGCAATATGAAATAGCTTAGAGAAGGTAAGCGTGCTGAGTGTGTTAATCATGGCTAATCTAATTAACTGCAAGCTTCTAAGGCAGCTTTCTTTGCACTTTCAGGAGCAGCTCTTCTTGAGAGGATAATCGTCTTAGGTTTTTGCTGGAGGTTTACGTTGGGATGGGATACTCCTGAGCCAACTCTTGGCTTTATCAAGGTTGATGTGGCCTGTTGGCTTTTCCCTCATCTGAAACTCAAGGGGAAAGAAAACAGGTGTTGGTTTTTTTTCACCCAAGATGTGAGGATGAGAGAATGAACTAACCCACGGATTTCCTTTCTCCTAGGCGCATGTTACTACGATGCCAACCAGTCCATGTATGTGTTTGGAGGCTGCACACAAAGCAGCTGCAATGCTGCCTTCAATGACCTCTGGAGACTTGACCTGAACAGCAAAGAGTGGATCCGGCCCCTGGCGTCAGGTGAGAGCAGCCATGCAGACCTCCCTACCCCCTCTCCAGCTGCCCCACTGCCAGAGCCTTCTTCACCACTCGCTTTGCATCCAGGCTGAGTGGTTCCAGCACATTTTATCAGTGAATAGTTTTCAGGTGGCATCCTAACCACACATCTCCTTCTGCCTGCAGCAAGGTGCTGTGAGGCAGATTGAGTTGTTTGTGGTTTTCCTCTTCACCTGGGGAAGCTATTCTGCACTGGTTGATGCCACACAGGATGGGGGACATTCAACTGCAGTCACAAAAGCTCATGCTGATAAGAGTTGTTGTCCCAAAGCAGAGATTTTTGAGCATGTCTGCTAATTGCCACTTAAGTGTTTGGAGGAGTGAATGAGACATGCCCATGCTGGCTGCCCAGAGCAACCAGGAGAACATGGGAAAGCAGGTACATTCCTGCAGCCCTCGTGCACAGAGCAGGAAAATGCCATCAGTGATTTGCCACGCACTTTAAACCCAAAATGTCACACACAAGGTGCTTGCTTTCCATGGGTTTTTGGATTTGGCTAATGTAAATTCTGAAAAAAAGCAGAATTGTGGGAAGCTCTTGGTGATGTGGAGCAAGATGTGAGAGTAAAGCTAGTCACTTGGGTAAAAGCTTTACATTTAATGAGGAGAGGGAAAAACGAAGGTAAAAGGAGCTCAGCATTCACTATGCTTTCCTTGCTGAGTTATCTGCTTGGATGCAGACTCCTTCTGGCCCTGCTTTGTGTGCTGGGTAAGTACTGAGGATTACTTGATCGTTGTTTAAAGCCAAATATTCCTTCTGACTACTTTTTTTTAATGCAAAGTCCTACAAAATCAAGTTGTTTCTGTGTACAAATGTTACCTGTAAACTTCATTAATGGAACTTGGTGCTTGATGACTGCTCAGGGGAGGCAATTCTACACACACTTAAACATTTCAATTTGATTTTTGAGTCTGCATATCCAGCATATGGTGTGGACAGGTGAAAGCTAGGCAGGCTTGGGCTTAAAATGGAGGAATAAAATAATCCACAAGCCCTTGCTCTTCTTCCTTATGTGCTCGCCTGCTCCTTTCCCCCTGCTCAGCTGGAGAAGAGGCCATGGGTAGCATAAACAGGATGCTGGGTTGTGCAGACCTCTGCTCTGACCTGGGCCAGCTATTCTTACAGCCCAGCAAGTTCTTCCGTCAGATTGAATGTGGGGCACAGCTCTCCCTTAGGACTCGCCCCATGTTAATGAGTCCAACCACCAGCACCCAGCTCTGCATCCCAGACACCCTGCTGGTATTTCACAAAGTGAAAATTCCCGCTGCCTTGCTAACAAATAGTGCCGTTAAAAAGAACGAGTCCTGTGGGAATATGTGTCAGAATTAAGTCCCATGGGAAGATCCCCCGAGGAAATATTTCTGCATGCTGTCATGAGTGCACGGAGCAAGATCAGATCACAACTGAAACTTCAGGGCAGTCTCAGTGAACAGAGAGAGCTCTTGTTCATCAGTCTTCAGAGAAGATGAGTCACCCGTGCCTGTGCCGGTGGTGGTTTCTTGCACATAGCTGCTTTTTGGTGCCCTAACCAGAGTGTTGGCACCCACTGCCTGGGAAAGAATAGTGACTGGAGGGGCCAAAAGCAGAGAGCTTTGAAACTTAGAGTCAGATGTAAATAACACGAGAGGGATTTTAAAAGGAGGGCTGACATTGATGGATGAACGCTTGCTCCAGCACAGGGTGTGTGCGAGCTAATTGCTGGTGGAGGTTGAGGAAGAATTCCCACCCCGTTGCTGCAGGTCACTGGCTCTGCACACTCTCTGGAGTGGTTGCTCTCCAGGGGAAGATGGTGGCTTCTCCTCCAGGCCCGTTCTGGTATGAGAGGTTTGATTATGCATAATTACATATGCCTTTATAAATCATGGGCATCTTATCTAATGAGAGCCGTAGGGTAGCCTCGGGGCAGCCAGAGTGTGGTGCCAGGTCCACGCTGAATGCCTTGGAGCCTATCCAGTTCTGTGCCACATGTGAGCTGGAACAGCCTCATCCCTGCCCCTTTCCAAAGGGCTTTTCCAGGAGAAAGCTCCCTTTTTGGTTGTTTGTACCTGTTGTTTTTGTTTGGGTTTTCTTATGTGCAGACATTAAATGAGATGACATCAGAGCTGTGTAATTCACCTCCAATCTGAGCTGCCTCACTGAATCTGGGAGTAAGTATTTAGCCTTCAAAGAAATAATTAGCCCATGCTTCTTTAGTCGTGGAGACGGGGGAGGGAGATAATTGCTTCAAAAAAACCTAATTTTTGAGGTTTCAGAATACTTTTTGCTTAGATCTAAAACGATGCCATTGACTTTCTACTTATTAGACTGGAGCAGAACAAAAGAGTCAATGGCTAGCTTTCATGTAGCTCTTTTTGCTGGTGGGCTGTAATGCCTCACAAAGGCGAGTAGGCAGCAGCCTCTTTATTTTAGAAACATGAATGCCTCTGAACTCCCAGCTGCAATATCCTCTTAGGTTAGATGGGCCTAGAAGGCAGGTGCTGTCCTTGGTGAGTGCTTTTCTCCAGTGCTGGGGATGCTTTCTTTGCCTTTGTTTGCACAGTTAATCAGAATCTTCTTTGATTTTTGCCCATTCTATGCAGAAGCAAACCTGATCGAGGGCTGGAGGTGGTTTAAGCAGGAGTTTGTTTATCCAGCTGGAGGCGAGGGTTCATCTCAGCTCGGCAGCTCAAGATACAGCATGCTGCTCTTGCAGCGAGGGCGCGGGTTTTGGTGTTGATAGTTCTGTGGTGTTCCCTAAATATGAGTTCTTGTGAGGCTGAAACAGTCATGGAAGAAACCCGAAGCCATTCAGCACTGAGACTTACAGCCTTTGGTGTGATGGAGCTGCACATAGCCACATGATGAGAGCTTTTTTTTGCTTTTGTGGTGATACTGGGCATGGATTTGGCCAACCCAGAGCTATGCTGCCCTGGTGGTGGGGTGGAGTTGTCCTGTTCTCTTGCGGGTTTGTAAAACGCTCTTTGCTTGAGACCCTTCTCCATCTCTGTGCTATAGCAGGTCCAGGGAATGGCTGCCTCAGCCATCAGTGCTGACCCAGACCCATCAGCATTTCCCTTTGGTGTTTCACATCCACGTTGTCCTCAGGCTGCAGCAGATAATTTATTGGCAGAATTGAGAGCACGTCTCCAGGCAGTATCCCTCCAGCCTGCCTGTGCTATTTCAGACTCTTGAAGCAACTGTGTGTTTCTGCAGACTTTCTCCCTTCCTGCATTTGTTGGTTTATGTTCCTTACGAGTCCTGCACTTGGCCTCTGTCTGTTGGAGCCACGTACTGAGATAGCAAATCCCTTTTTTAAATCAGAGAGAAAGATGCTGGTAGCTTTGCCTGTGCTCATGGGGGCTTATCAAGTAGAGGTGGAAAGCCTTTTACAGCACTCATAAAATAAGGAATGACAGCATAAAAGAAAGCCCTTTGCAGGGGGAGGTGTGCTAGTCAAAATCTTGAAGTCTGTGCATCCTCTCTGCTGGGTTTGCTTTACCACCCTGGACCAAGCACCATCCCTTGCTTTGCTTTGCATTTTCCTTCCAGCTGCAGGAGAAAGCAGAAGGCCTCAGAAAATTGCATGCCCACCCTTAAGTTGTGTGCTCCCAGTACTCTGCTCTTGGAGCAGCCCGGCAGCTCTGCTGCTCAGCTCTTCCTGTTTGCTGTGAGCAGTCTGGCCGTGCAGGCATCCCCACGTCCACCCTTCCTGCAGCTCCTAGCACTTGCTTCCTGCTGCTTTCTACTCCATGCAGCAAAGCTGCCTTCATTTTTGCTGGGGAGATGGGAACATGTCTCCTCTCCCTCCAGATTTCAGACTTAAATCAGTCTTGAAGACAGTGCTCGTTGGTTAGATGCTTTGATCCTCTCTGTGCATTTTTAGACCTCACCTAGATGCAGCTGCATGAGAGTAACTGTTCATGTGCCTTACTACTTTCACCTGAGATGAGCAGCCAGCTTCAGCACAAAGTCTATATTGAAAGCATTTAATGTGATGCAGTAAGTGAGCAGCAGTCACTCCCACACATGTTGCCCCAGCCCTGCTCTTTCCTCAGGTTTCACTCTGCTCCATACTTCAGCAGTGCTGGTTTCTGGTTTGAGTTTTGAATCGGAGTTTTGGGATTGGGTTTCCCCTTGTGAGCAGGGGGGAAGGTGCCTTTGATGGTGTTGTGTCAACAGAAGGAGCAGACAAAAGGAGGTAGGGGGAGCTGCTGTCACCTGTCCAAGGAAGCTGCACCAGATGTGATCCCACTGTGGTGGGAGGCTCTCTTGGCTGCAGCACCAGAGCTCTGCCCATTAGCTGAGAGCTTTGCCCTTGACAAAGCTGTCCAAAAATTTTGCCCCAAGCAGGAAGCTCTGTTTTCATCATCTTTTGAGAAACAGCAGCGAGTTTACAAAACAGTTGGTGAAGTTTCATAACACTGGGACCGATTTGGGGCCACCTGAGTGCTCCTTGCAGAGCTGATGGAGACTGGAGGCACAGTGATGGCCAGGGCCCTTGAGGGTACAGGTTACAGGGAGGTAGTGCAGCTGAGAGCCAGCAGGCACCAAGGGGGATCTCTCTGAATCTGTCCATCAGTGTAAATAACAGCGGGGCTACAGAACAGTCTAAGGGATTGGTGATGTTTCTGAAGTGGAAATGATTGAGCAGTAGAAGTGGTCTCATGTTTGGATTTGTTTCAGTGCCATTAGGTCTGATGCTCTCCTGAGGTTGTCCAGTTGGTGTCCTTGGTTGTGTGTTGCATCTCTCTTCTAATAGCAGTCCCTGCTGAGACTCATTACTGAAGTCCTCTGGTCTGACCCCGTACTGTGATGCTTCTGTTCCCATTACAGAATGACTTGCCTTGGATTAATGCAGTGAATGATCTAAGGCACATTCTTGCTTTGGGCCAAAAAAAAAATGTAATAAAAGCAAGCAAGCAACATCCTGACCTGACCACTGCAGCAGTGCCTCAAAAACAGTGTTTCCCAGTCTGTGGACTGCTGCTGGTCTCTGAGACGCCAGAGTGCAGCCTGCGAGACATTGCTTAGCAGAGCAAACTTGTTCCCATATGAGCAAGAAGAGCTAGGAGAAAATAAACTTTCAAAATTCAGCTTAACTTGTTTCCATTTACAGCCAGCTACCCTTGAGGGGAAGGCCGTGAAAGGATCTCTGTGTACATGTGCTTATTTAAATTTAGTGCAGTGTTGAGCAGACCTCTATAATTGAAAGCACACCTCGCTTTTCAGTAAAAACCTGGGATCACCTTAAGCTCATTAAGGCCATGTCATAGCTCCTGGCCTCCTGGGAATCAAAGGAGGTGAAAACCTGGTAACTTGGCACAGAACAGTGCCTCTAATTATCAGTACAGCTACTGGCTTCAGGTGTCGGATACGTCAAAGTAGAGCAGGTTAATGAAACAGATGGGAATCCCTAGCTGTATGTGCAGTGTCTTTCTAGATGAAAGCTGCAGTGGATGGAGCTGAGGAAAGAGCTTACTGCATTCACATTGTCCTTCAGGACAGGCACTGTTGCAGCACAGGTTGCTTGGAATTGCTTTTTCCAATTAAATCTGTTGACATTGTTCTTTCTTTAGGCTCACAGCTTTGCCAGCTGCTGATGGTGTGCCAGCTGTGTCCTCCAGCACTCTGCTCCCTGTGGGGCTGGAAAGGACAGGGAGCACCAAGGGGGGAGACCTTTGCAAAATGTTTGGCAAAGAAAAGGCAAAGCACTTCTTCTGAAGTGTAATTGGAGTAACCAGAGAAATCTAGCTGATGGTATGCACAGAAACTCTGCAAAGCTGAGCACGCTGGAGCTGTGCAGTGATCTGCTGCTCCCAGGTGCTTTGAGAGTGAAAGCTGAAGTTGGGCAACACTTGAAACAATTTCAATTGCAAAATGCAATCTTGCAGAGAGTGTGCAGGCAGCTGGATTTGCTGCGTGTGAAAAAGTGTTGCCTGTGTGTGGAGGGCTGGTTTCCAGGAGATAATCCATCGCTGTTCAGGTTCAATGGGATTGCTCTGCAGCAGCGATGAAACCCTTAATCTCGGCAGGTTTTGGTTTACAACACTCATCTGTCCTCACTTTGATTTGCCAGGCTCTGCCTTCCCTATATTCTTGCTGCCTCTCGCTTGTGTTTAACCTTTGGAAGTATTTTCTTGTCATCTGGGTCTGTTTTCATCTGAAACAAGCTCCCCAGCACTGCAGTGCCCAGGGCAGCTCTTCCCCTTGGGATGCCCACCCTGCCAAGACCCTCCTGCCAAGAGCTGCCTTCAGCACCCGTCCCTCTAGCCAGCAGGACCTGGGGTCTTCAGCACAGGTGGGAAGCACAGACCTCAGAGACTGGTGAGACACAACATGCATTGCAACCAGCAGCAATGCAGGAATTACACCTGGGATGTGCTGGTGGGAAAAGCCCCCTGGTTGGGTGTGGGTCTCTTCCCACAACTGTTTGCAAGGAACTGTTCACCAAGGCAGATGAGGAAAGGAGCCCAAAGTCTGTTGCCTCCTTCTCTTGTTTTTTGTACAGCTTTTGAATGCTTTCTGCCTGTGTAGCTGTTCTGTACAAAAAGAAGAGCCTGTTGGAGAGAGCTAACACTTATTAGCAGGTTAGTATAATGGGACATGGATTTGGTATACCTCTGCCAAGGTTAGAAGAAATATCCGTGCCTCCTATTCCTGTTCATGGAAACATCTGCAGCACAGAAAATGGTGGAACACTTGGAAACTTGCTCATACTCAGTTTTCAGGGCAGAGCTTTAACCTGTTGCTCTAAAGTATGTGTTTATCTGTGCTTCTCAGCCCTTGCTCCCTTGCAGGGAAGGGGATTTCATCCCCTGACACTGTTCTGTGTGTGACAGCCATCTCCTTTCCTCTCTGGAGATGCATAATGTCCCCTGACCCAGCCCAAACTGTCTGAGCTCTCCATATCAATGCTGATGAGCCAACGTGTGAAGCTGCTTTTACATTAGCAGTCCAAAACAACTAGTGAGTTCTCCTTTCCCATCCGTGCTCTTGGTACTCTTGAGTCCGTTCTGCCCTTACTGGGAGCTCAGCACATTTTTATCTGAGTGCAAAGCATGGGAAAACAGTCCCTGCTGTGGGAAATGCACTTCTCAGAGTGACAGCCTGTGTGCTTCTGTCAGCACGGCTCTGCTACGCTGTCAGCCGTGCAGGAAAATCTGCCTTACCCTCTTGATGCCCTCTTAGCCTGCCTCTGACACTTTGGCCTGACATGGTTGGAATATACAGTGCCCTGTGGCTTGGGAGCTTTCATGGTGGGAAATGTGATGGAGGAGGCTGGCAGAGAAGTGTCTGAAAGAGAAATGGATGTTTTAAGCAACTGAGTTTCCTCTTGCCTGAGTTCAGGTCTAAAGGTGTTAAGTTCTCTTTAAGGTATTGAACTACAAAGGGAAGAGCTGAGGAAGTGTTGGTGTAGAAATGGAGACAAGCAGAGGAGATCCCACGTTTTTACTCATCCTTGTTGAGCACGGGGGTATGTTTCAGTCTCAGCACTCATTTTATTTCCTCAGCCACATGCCAGGAAACAGACCCCTCTCAAAACATTATCAGCTTGAGTCTAGCAGCAAGGCATGAAAAATAGCTTGTTTTTTTAACCTTGTCAGATTTAGATTCTCAGAGAGAAGGTCCCCAGGCATGGATCCCTCCGGAGATTAATGCAGGAATTTTCCCACTCTTGCCCTTATTGGACTCTGGGAGTTTTGAGCTTCCCTGGTCCCCGTTTTCTCTAAGCAATGCACAAAGGTAGGAGCAGGGTCTACTGTTGAGTGATGTCTGATGTGTGCCACTTCTCAGCGTTGTGGGCACCATATGCTCATCTTAAACATGACCCCAAACCATCTGCAAGCATGCTGTATCAAAACTGGGGAAAACTATTGGTGGTCATGTCAGTAAATAAGAAGACCATGATCTGCAAAAATAGGTTCCTGATGCTAGGAGTCCTTATGCAGACAGACAAGTAGTTGTGCTTCGTTAATGGTGCTGACCCCTCAGCAGCTCCCAATGAGTTTGGAAGCTTCTGAATGTCACTTGTATGAGATCTGAGCAGCCACTGTTGAAGTTGTGCCTATAAATCTCATCCTGAAATACTCAGTGCACTGCATGCAAAAGCCAAGTACTTGGAGAGCAATTTGTTTTTTAATGGCCTCGTAGTACAACCCTGCAATCTTTCAAACTGGTGTTGCTGTGAGCAGACATTAAGCCTGATTTTGCAAGAGCTCTTTTGGTGCTCAGCTATTTAGGGATGTTAACATAGGTAGGAATAAAACCTGTGGCAGGGTTTCCTTGCAAGGGGTCTGGCTGTTTTCTGACACTTGTTACAGAAACTGTAGAGAAGTTCATTTCTTCAGGATATCTTCTATCCTGACTGATTTATGGGAGATAAATCTCAGCCAGAAGGAGCTGGGAGATGTCGGGAGGCTCTGCTCCTCGCAGGCTGTGCTGACACCTATCGGCAGGAGCTCCTGCAGGGAGGCAAAACCTCCCAGCTCAGCAGAGGGCTTTCAGCTGCTCCTGTGCCTTTGCACTGAGGTCCCTGTCCACAAAGATCTCACATCCAGATTGACTGTGCAACGTTGTCTTTCTGGTATATAGTATAGCCAGCATAATTTGCTTTCAGAGAGCTCTAAATGCTTGTGCTTCATAGCCAGATTCTCCACCTTTCACAAAAACATCTGCTCTAAAACAAATCTCTCCTTAAATCTGGTAGGCATGCGGAATGACAAAGCACTAGCTCATGCTTGTCTGCAGTCCAAAGGTGAATCTTTATTCCTTGCATGAAATATTTAGCAAGTTTGGCATTAGGCGCTGGAATTACTGGAACAAGGGAGAGAAGTGTGAACCAAGCATAGAGTGCAAACCAGAGGCTGAAAGCAGCAGTAAGAGGGGCAGTTAGGGGCCCACATGCCAGGCTTTCAGCAAGTGGTTGCATTTTCTTTGCAGCAGAGCCCTGCTCTTTGTGATGCTGAGCTGCCTGTATTTATCTTGGGGAGGCTGTTCCTCCTGCGCACGCAGGATGAGGAGAGGGATGTTTGAGGTTTTTGAGCCTCTTAGTAGCCCTAACCTCACCAAATTGCACAGCAGCCATTTCCTGAGACACCAGCAATTTGGGGCTGGGCTGGAAGGAGTTCCCAGACTTGTGGAATTGCCCTGCTGTGTCCCTCCCGCTATGGCAGTGGGACAGGAGCTAACTGGGAGTGTGACTTGAGTGAAAAGTGTGGAGCTCAGCACAGACAGAGCACGCTCCTCTGCAAACCCACACATTCTTCAGTCCCTTCCCTACAGTTACTCTGTCATTACCACATTGCAGTCTGATACAGCAATTTCCATTCCTCTGTTTGCCTCCTGGAGAGAAGATGAGCGGCAGGAGCTGATCAGCCCTTTCTCTCTCAGCTCCTGAGCTCTTTAATTAGCACTGGAGCTGCTTTGTGTAGGATGTTGGACTGTTACTCATATCGCTGAAAGTCTGCAGGGTATGGTATCACCGGGGTGGGGGGAAAACACTCAATAAAGCTTAGAAAAGCTGGCTGGTATTCTGTTCCACCCACCTGGAGGGAGAGGGAGCTTGCAACAGCACTCCCTTTTAGGGCAGGGCCAGATTTGCATTTCCCAAAAGCAGGGGAGGTTGCAAAGAAGGAGATGGGGTGACCTCACTGTGAGCAGCACTCAGCACCTGGGAGTGACACTGCGGTGACAGCGCTGTGAGAAACATTCCCAGCCCAGGATGGGAGCAAACCAAGCCCCTCCTGCACCATTGTGTGCAGAAATTGCAGTGTAAATTGCACGGTGCAGAAATTGCATCCTTGTTTTCAGCTATTAGGAGGGAAGGGGGCAGAGCCCCAGGCGTTCTGGCACTCCTATCTCGTTGCTGTTTTGCTCAACACTGCTGTTACTGTGTGAAGAGGTTTCTGATTAACGCTAGCAAAGAATGACTCAGTAATCCTGTTGCACAGGGTTCAGAGGGCACTGCCGCTCCTTTTAAACAGCTTTATGGGCTGATGGGACTCTACAGTTGGGCTGCGTGAGAATTTCCAGGACAGAAAAATGACTGTGACATTGCAAAAGCTCGGAAGTGACTGGTCCTCACTGATGGAGATTTCTGACTTCTGTGTCCGCACAAAGTGCTGCAGGGCTCTCGTCCTCTGCTTCAGCACTGTGCCACGAGCCTGCATCGATGGCAGATGGCACTTTGCTGTGTGGCAGCTGTCCTGCTCACTGTGGGGATTGCTGTATGTACCGCACTTCTTAAATTCTTGCAGAGCACCTCCACTATTTTTGCAGCAGTGCATGGACAGACGTGGTTTAGTGGGTTTGGTGAGCGTGGGCTGACAGTTGGACTAGATAAGTCTTTGTGGTCTTCTCCAACCTTAATGGTTCTCAGATTTGTTTCCCTGAGCAGCATCTTGCAGGCAGCAGCCACGGGTGCCTGCAGAGGGTTTGATTGAGGTGGGCTGTGTTTCTTGGGAAGGCATTTTAGGTCCTGCTCCGTTTTTCTTAATCTCCTACAAAGCTGAGGTCGCCTCTATGGCATCGATCTCTTTCCTCATGTAAGATTTCCTGGGGGTGAAAAAAAAGAAAAAAGAATTTTTTTGAACTCAGACTGGAGGGAATCCTAAGTCACGTGTGGCTTTAGTAAGGGAAAGTGATACTTTCCTGGCTCTTAAAAGCCTTAAGGTTTAGCAGCCCCAGTCCAAAGCCAGTCTTGAAAATGTTCTTTCTCAGTAGCTTGCTTTGAACAACTCAGGACCGAAACAGGTGAATGTCATATGCAGGATCTGAGGCAGCTGCAGGGAGTCCTAAAGGGTGCAGCTCTATTCTGGAGAGAGCTCATGTGAGACGTGCATGCAGATGCCCACATTTCCCATTAGAGCAGCCCTTTGGCATCTCCTGGTCATGGTACCAGGGCTGGGATTGCCTGGGGTGCTGCTGCTGTGCCTCCAAACTCATTGTCATCCTGCTCAGCGCTCTGCTGGGGGAACAGCTTTCAGGCAAATCTGCAGACTGCTGCAGAAAAATCTATGCTGGACTGCAAAGCCAAGGGATTTTTTCCTTCTCTGGTTTTCTTTCCCATAGAGGGGGAAAGATCTGGGGAGATTTCATGCTGTCAGACAAGACTTGGGATCCGCTGAGCAATGCAGATTGTGGCCTTCCCAGCAGTGGGACGCAGCCACATTCTGAGGGTAATGCCTCGGCAGATAGCGTGCTGGGGTGAGTGAGGTTTCCAGATAGGGCTCCCAGTTGGGTTCCTTTGAGTCTTCCAGCCTTAAGGCCGGGCTGCTACATGCAATCCTGACACGCCATCAGGACAGCAGGAGCTCTGCAAGATTGCTGCCTGCCTGGGGCACCGTGAGCACAGTAAGTGCAGGCTGCTCTTTGAGCTGCTGGCACTGCTGGTGGCTGGATTGCTTTTTCTTTTCTCCTCCTGAAAGGAATTTGCTTTTGACCAGTTCTGTGTAAGCTCAACACAAACTCTGCACAGCAAAAGCCAGCACAGCATTTTGTCCTGCTGCAGATGGGTTGTGCTGAAGCACCATGGCTTCAAAAGGTTTAGGGAACGTGAGGTTACCAGCACGTGTTGCTTTTCCTATCTGACTGATCAAGCTCAGCATCTCTCTGGCTTTTTCAGCCTCATACACCCAATAACTCTGTATCTTCCCACCACCCTGGGGTGGTGCAGACTCGTGGCTTATTCCATCTCCTCTTCTACAGCTTTTCCCAAAGCGATATTGATCTGAACTCATTCTTTCATCTGGGTAATTCCGTCACATCAAAAGCATCATGCAGCTTTTCCACTTTGTTTTTATTTTCATCTTCTTGATGTTCATTGCCTGCCCTCTTTCTGCAGCAGCTCGGGGGCTGTGCTTAGCTTGGGTAAGGGGCAGCCTGGAAACACGTGTTGCACGTGCCCCTGCAGCATGGTTTTTCTTTTGTGGCTGCTCACACTGTTCCAGTGGCATTAGGAGGCTGAATAAATGGGCTTTAAAAACTGCTTAGAAGGACATATTGTAGTTGGGTGGTGTTCAGAACTCGCATTGCAAGCGATCAGGGCCAGCATTTCTCTTCCACATGTCCACGGAAGCTGGAGATTTGTTTGTTTGTTTGTTGGTTTGTTTGAAAAGTATCTCTCTGCTGGGTGAGCCAGGAAAATCCATCAGCTGGGATAAATAGCTCCAGCCAGCTTTGGGTCACTCATCCCTGCAAAATAAGCAGCAGCAGCTGGAAAGAAATGGCTTCTTCTATGTTTAGAAATAGTTAATTTGTGCCACGCTCCCTGCATGCTAGAATTTATATCCTGAGGAGAGATAATCTGATACTGGGCTTGATGATTTTATCAGGGTACAGAGCTTGGAAACCCATGTGAGCTCAGCAAGGGGGAGCTTGCATCACATTGACCACAGAAGCTGTCCAAACGGGCTCAATTAGCTAACGAAGCCCTTCTGTGGGCACTGCCATCACTCAGTAGTTTCATTTATTGATGGGATAGCAGAGATACGAGAGGAGGAAGCCCTCCTGTGCCAATTGTGCCTGGAACAGCACTCTGCCATCCCAGGGTGAGTCACCAAGTCCCTTTGATGGTGCTGGTGCCTGCCCGTCCCCATGCTCCACGTGCTTGGGACCTGAAGTCACAAAGGCTGTGGCCCTGTGCCTGGGCCATGTCCCTCAGGTGCTCCTTCCCTTCTCAGGCTCGGAAAGGCCCCAGGTGAGCAGTGACCAGGTGGGGAAATGAGTGGAAACTGAGTCATGTTTGGGCACTGCCTTCTACCAAAGGTACTTTGTGTCTTGAACTTGAAGCGGGTACAAACCAGGCTGCAGCATTAGCTCCCAGCTTCCTGGCAGCAGCACCCTGGACTCTTCTCTGCCTTAGTGCCCCAAGCAAGCAGTGTTGGTTCTCCATCTCCCAGCCACTCCTCATTCCCATGTTGAAGGCAGGATCAATGAAGCTAAGCCGTCTTTGATACCATATCACTCAACAGTATCATACAGCCATATCATACGGCAATTTTGCAGGGTGCACTGCAGCATTTCCCCCATTTCTGCGTGCTCCACCCCACGGACCAAAGTTCATTGATTGCCCCAAGACAGAGCTGCCACTCAGGAGCAGCAAGGTTGCTCTGCACTGCCTGCTCCCTTTGAAGCCCCGTGCATACCGTGCTGCCTGCTCACTGCACTCGGACTTGGGAAATTCACCTTCTTCCTACCTGCCAGAATGAAACAACACTTTCGTTTCCACCTGCACAGCTTCCAATAAGAGGCAATGCTTCCTGCAAAACCAGGACTGCCCTCTGCCTTGGGCTGATTGCACAGTGCTTATTGACTCTTTTGGGAAGCATCTTGGTGTCTGCAGCAGGGGCTGTGACCTAAGACCTTTTGGAGCAAAGTGGTGCTCTGTCTCTTGGCCCCCACCCGAACTTGCAGTGGGACCCTTTTTGTTCAACATGAACTCCTGTCCCAGTTTAAAACCCACACTTTGCACCATGCTGGGATCCCCACTGCAGGTAGACAAGCACACTCCAACCAGCTCCGTGCCCCTGTGGTGTGTCCTGGCTGGATGAGCCCAACCAACTTTTTCTCTCCAAACCAGATAGAAAACTTTCTAGCAATCCCAATGCCAAGCTTGGGAGTGGGACTTCTAAGCTCTGCCAGGGCTGCTGACCTGCTGGTGTGGATGAACGAATTGCACACAGCCAGGAAAACTGGAAACATAGAATCTGAATGGGGACAACAAGGAACCCACCATGACCCTCTTCTGTCACTTCAGTCTTTAAGGAGACCTTGGGTACAGCCCTGCCACACTATGTGTGTGCCCTAGCACCTGGGAGCAGCAGTACAACGTGCTTTGTCCCCACCAAAGGCCTCTCAGGTCGGGGACTGCTTTTTGGCTCAGCTTTTCTCACCCACCACCTGGAATCCATCATAGTCTGATTGCATTCTCAGCTGCAGCACCTTAAAATAGCTGCTCCGCTTTCTTTTCAAAATAGTCCCAGTGCTGCATGTCATTACCTGCTAAAAATGCTTCCCCGAGTCCCATTAGGACATCAGAGGAGAGCGGTGGCTTTGTTATCTCAGCACTTCAGAGTGGTTGATGGTGCTTCCATAGCCACATGCACAGCTTTGCCCTTGGGCTCCCCAGGTCCCGCACGACCCTTTCTTTGTGTGATGCTTTCAGGTGGTGTATTTATGCCTTGTTCTCTGACAGACTCAGGGAGTGACTGCTCATTCACCCAGCAAAGTGCTTTGGGTTTAATCGTGCTGCTTTGTGACAGCGGGGTTGGGTTTCTGCTGCTACCTGCAAGTTCCCAAGCAGTCCTCCAGGAGCAGCACTGGATGTGTGTGAATTAGTGTTCCTTCTTGCTCCGTCCTTGGGGAGAAGTTAGGTATTTGGAGGTAATTATTGCTTTTATTCAGTGCTAAAGCAATAATTTAAAGGGATATGGTGGAAAGCTAGTAATTTCCTGCCAGTGACTGACAGATGTTTTGCCATACGTGAAATGTGCTTTTAGGCTCCTACTAATTACAGCAACACAAATTGGCAGTAGTTTTCTTCCCAGGCTCCCAGCTCTAATTTTCCCTTCTTTGCAGCTTTCTTTTTTTTTCCAAAGGAGGAGTCCACACATCGTTGCACTTGGGTGAAATTCACATTGGGTTTGATGTCTCAGGATGGTCTCCTAACCCTCCTCTCCTCTCCCCCTGCCCAGGTTCATATCCCTCACCCAAGGCTGGAGCCACGCTGGTGGTCTACAAGGACCTGCTGGTGCTGTTCGGTGGGTGGACACGGCCGAGCCCATACCCCCTGCACCAGCCAGAGAGGTTCTTCGATGAAATCCACACATACTCACCCTCCAAAAACTGGTAAGAGAACATCTGGATTGGAAACGCTGCCTTTGATCCTTGCAAAGTATGCCTGCAGCACAGCTGGGGAGCTGCTGCAGGGAGCGACGGGCTGCAGGGACAGGGAAGCTGTGCACATTCCTGGTTTCCAAGGTGTGGCTGATCCTGGCTCATCTGTGAGGCTCTGTTTCAAACAGACA
>VXAB01014187.1:20931-36736 GCA_013399175.1 Odontophorus gujanensis | reverse complement strand
AATTCAGTTACCACTGTGATAAACAATGACATTTTTGTTGACCTCATTCAGGCAACAAGGGATCGACTGCAGGTCTTTCATATGCTGTCTAGTGAATTTCATTTTGTCTGCATTTTTGCATTTAAAAATAATTCACTGTTACAATAGGATTGTGAAGTTTATCTTGATTAAGATTGTGTCATCGTATTATAACTTAATACACTACTGGGAGATTTGAATTTGTACCTTTTGAGAAAGGAGCCTTTTGAAAAACCTGCATGGGGTATATTTTGAAAATACATTTGTATTTGTATGAAATTAAGTTCTTCTTTTTAATTCATCCTGCTATTTTTCCCCATTTTGGTATAGCCATTTTAGTGAACATTATCACCCTGTATCTAAAGCGATTGGTCACCTAGCAACAATCGACTGTCTGTTCTCATTGGCACAGGTGGCTAAACAAGGAGACTACTGCAGGTAATCAATTTTTAATTTTTATTTCAGATTTTATACAGAAATAGAGTATTTAAAGCAAATTTGAGTAGAATATATGTAGCACAGTATGTATAATTAAAGTTGTTTACAATAGTTTCATCTTAATTTGATTTTGCATATGCTTCCAGCCTTATTTCAAATCTTAAACATTGCTGTTCACATTTGACAACTTATATTTGTCTGTCATTTTACATGAATCTGGTATACAGTATTTTAAGGTTACATTTATATATGTTGAACTTCACTTGGAAATTTCTGTTAAAATATTTTTGTCTTTCTAGTACTAAAGACTCTGTGGTGTACGAGGCTTCTTTCATGGATGCATTTCAGGAGAAGCTAGGTGCCACCTGCTAGAGCAGTGATAATGTCTCACCAAGGATCCTAGGATAGTGTGTTTAGTTAAGATGAGCTGCTCACATCCATCTGACAAAGACCTGGGTTGCACCTGCAGTGCAGCCTGGGACTCTGCTGGTGCCAAGGCTGTCCCTCTTGCTCTGTGTGCTGAGGAGACATGAGCCCTCTGCTTCCCTAGAGACTGGTTCTAAGCTTGTTCATGAGCATGTCCACCCTGTAGTTTGTGTGTTACTTTCCCATCATGAGCCCAATCTCTTGCCTCCACACAAAGTTAGTTATTCTCTCTAGGGTGTCCATTTTCTTACTAACAGGTCTCTATCCCCACAAGTATGCACTGACCTACTACTTGTGGGTACTGCCCTACAGGCCACTGGTTACTATTTCTGAGCTCCATAAAGAGTTGATTTCCAGTCCCCAATTTCCAGTAAATGTTTTCATTGTGAGGCTGTGCCACAAGTAATCAGACAGTTACGTATGAACAGCCGCCTGAATTAGTAACGTTTGAGACTTGTGGAAATACAACAAATTGTGTATTGAATGTATGTAAGTTGATTTCCCTTCATCCTCATGTGCTTCTGCTTTAATACACCATTACAGATAATATTGATTTCCTATGGACTCTTGGGATCTTGTGTGCTTCTATCAAAATCTCTTTGAAAGTAATTGCTCCCTTATTTCTGTATACTCAGATGAGAAAACAAACTGAAATCTTAATAATTCACTGTGCGGAGTTTAAATAATTCACTGGATGGTAAAGAGAGGCTTATAGCTTATAAACTGGCAGGGAGGAGTCTTCTCAGTTACGCTTCAGCCACAGGGAAGATGCCAATAATTAATTTTGAAGGGGACTTTCATGTTAACTAATTCATGCATTTCAAGGGAGTTTTTTTTGTCAGAGTAAGGATAATGTCATAATCATCCTACCAGATTTTCCATGCAGCTGTTGGAAAGAGCACCTCTTATAGTTTCCAAAGGGTATCTTGGGAAACCTGTGATGAGAGTCTCTTCCTTTATTTGGAAGACAAAGTAAGTCAGGGTTCTCAGGCAGCAAAGCTACATATGTAAAGATGGTAGTGTAAGTAGCCAAGACATCATTGTATCATGTTTGTGCTGTCCACTCTGCAGCTTGTGTATTTGTAACTTCAAGGAAAGATGTAATATCTTTCCATAACTGAACCCCTTGTAATGCATTCCAAAGCAATTCACGTTTTTCTCTCTGCATGACATATGCTTGTCTCATTGTGGAGAGGTAGGAAAAACCTTTAGAATGAGACTCTGCTTCTGCAGACCCCATTGTCTGGAACCAGAACAACACAAGGCCCATAGCATCCTGAAACTAGATCCTGTCTCACAGTTACATGGAGGGCCTGAGCAGTTAAAGGAAAAAAGAAGTTAGGATTTCCAAAGATGAGGGCAGAATTTTAAAATACCAAATGGATCATTTAGCATTAGTTCTGAGGTTTTATTTGAGTATTCTCTTTTTTTAGCTGTTGCCACTTACCTTAAGTTATTGCTCTAGCCACAGAGTGCTTATACTTGTAGTGAAGGAAAAAGTTGGAGAGGCATGAAGCCAAATTTTCCTCTTCATTGGATGTTGAGCTTCACTTATGATGAAAAAGGAAAACTAGGTTGCAGAAAACAAAAATAAATCATAGTCATAACTTAATGACTGTGCTGATTTGCTGTTTTTGTTATGTGAAGAGCACACAGCTTTTTGATGTGGAACTTTTTAGACTGGTATATAACACAGAATTATGAATGCTATATTAGTGGTATCCTTGGATATAGTCTAATTTGTAGCTAAGGTGAAGCCATTTGAAACAATACTTTTCATTACGCAATTTTCAGGAAAGATACAACTAGCATCAGTCTGGTTTGTAGATTTATTTCTAAAAGGAGACTGTCATTTCAGTGCTTCAGCTAAGTTCTTTCTTTTTGTAGACAATAATTCTGATGACCCTTAAACATGTTTGGAAGTTGCTGCCAAATATAAGTGCACCTCTATCCTACTGAAGTCTGTGATTTGTATGGTCGGTGTGGTCAGTCTCAATAAACATAGTTGCACACATTTCTTTGCTAACTCTGTGCCAGCCAAGGCTTGGCCCCATTGCAGGCTAAATGAGTTGATGACCAAGATCATCGTGAGAATATCAAATGCATCTTTAAGTTGTGGAAATCTGCAGGAGCTGCTGCAACAGTGAGAGGACAAATGTCTACTGTCCTCAGATAAACTGCTTTGCTATTGCTTGTTCATTTTGTAGTTCTTAATAGTTCTTTGGAATGAGTTTTCTTGGTAATGAAAAAAATATGTAAATACTTTAAAATATCTCAATATAAACAGCTAATACTCTTTAAATGAAATTAAGCCAATCTTTAGAAATATCTGATGTCAAGAATTCTTCTTCTTTGTGTCATTTGTATATTTTCAGGAAAATCTGCATTGTAGATTAGCCTCCCCCCACCAGGTTTCAGTTACGATAGTTCTAAGTAATCAATTTCAATACACACTGGAACTAACGTGTCTTATTTTTTTCAGACCAGTTGTGAAAGATAATCAGCAAGAAATAATTATAAAAAATGGCAGGCACCCTGTGATTGATATACTACTGGGAGAGCAGGATCAGTATGTCCCAAACACCACTAACCTATCAGTAAGTATTGAGATACCCTTTGAGCTTCATATCATTTAGGGGAAGGAATTCTTGATTTGCTTCCTGTCCAGGAAGTTAAATAATTTAATCTTAGAACTGGTTGCTTGCTTACATATCAGAGAGACATTGCATCACACAAGCACATCAGTTTTGTCCTTTTGCTGTTATCTTGCAGCCAGAGTCTTTTTTAGCAACCCTGTTTGGGCTTAATGGAATTTAAAAAAAAAGAGTGAAAAAAAGGTGATCTGAAAATTAGGAAAATGAAAGTTTTAAATGCTTTTTTTTTAGATGTAAGTGAATAATTACAGGATTATTACCAATGTCATTAGAGGCAGAGGGCATTTCATAGAATCATAGGGATTGAAAGGAACCTCAAGAGATCATCAGGTCTAACCCCCAGATAACTTTATTACTTTTATTTCCATAAGAACTTTATCTCAAATTTGAGTAGTTCTTAACTGTTGTTTTTCCAAAGGAATGTAATAGATAAAATTATCAACTACTTGAATTCACGTGTTGCTTTTACAGAGTAATTTTTCCAAATTATTTCTAACATAGCTCTTTTTTTTTTTAAGGTGTTATGTATTTTCTTTCTCCCTGGAAGTACAGAATTCACACAATGTTTCTTAATTTGATTACGTAGATTTGGAGCTCTGTCTATTAAATCTGCAGTATTGTATACACACTCTTTTGTATACACTACTACATAGTGATTTTAAGAAGCCATTCTTATTAGCATAGATAAAGATCCCCAGAGTGTAGCTGCAGATTCTGTGTTCTCCTGGCTTGTTTTATGCAACAGAGAATTAAGTAACATGATGTTGAGAAATGAGAAGATGACTGTTTTTTTGGTATTGCTGTCAGTAGATCAAAGAGGGCTCCTTGGTGTTCTTTATGCAATACTACCTATGTCATATGATGTTGATTAGCTAAATTTGTTATAAACCAGTTACCTTAGGTTGAAAAACATTGCGATTTATTGTTTCATAAATCAGTTTCTGATGAGCATGTTTTATGAGGGACGCTCTGAAAGTAATGCCTATTTTGTGACATTGGCCCATGACTTCAGAGGCAGATGGTGGTGGAGCGGTAGAGGTTGAATCTACCTTCCCATATCCAGTTGTGTTGTTGCCATGTGACAGATGGCAGCAAAGGGATACTCTGACACAATGGTGTCTGACATGGAAGTGCGTATGAAGCAAAGGTGTGTCACTGAATTCCTCCATGCAGAAAAGATGGCACCCACTGACATTCCTGATTCTTGTTGATCATTTACGAAAACCAGCCAGTGGTTGTGAGCGCAGTGAGTATGTTTCAGCAGCTGCAGCAGCGATGCGAAAGACAAGCTGTCTTCCAGATAGCCATGTAGATAGTTACAAGCATGCAGTCTTTTCAATACTAGCAGAAAAGTATAGCAAATGGTAGCGACTATGTTGAAAAACTGAGAATGTGCTCCATCAAACAGGGGAATTGAGCTCTTTGTGTCTCTTTTAGTTTCCATAGAAATAAATAGAAAGCATTATTTTTGGAGCAACCCAAATTTTTTTTCACTTTTCCTGAAAAACTGAATTATTATTTTTTTAAAATATTTGACTGTATCTTTTTTAATATATTAGCATACTACATTTCTTTTCCGAATGAATATAAAAATACGCTTGCAACTTACCTCTCAATACCTTTCTCCCATTCATACATTTAATGTAGAAAAGGTAGCAGATGTCAGTGTAGCCTCACTGGCAATGTAAGCATTGTTCAAACTCGTAGGTATTTCTCTGGACATGTTTGTAAATACTGAGCAATGGTATAGATATTGCACAATACCTCATAGGTCATTTTCAAAATTGCTTGTGAACTAGTGACAGATGGCACTTAGAAAAAATTCAGCATTTCATTCAGTAATCATCATTTACTTTTCCCCGTTATTCTCCTTCTAATGTTAACATCCCAAATACTGTGTATTACGAAGGCAAGTAATCATGGTAGAATCACCTTCTCTCCTAGTTTTGATTTGAGTTCTCTCTTTTTTGAGAGATGTGGGTGTGAATCCAGTTTATTAAAATGTGTGTCTGAATCAGCAGGAGAATGTGCTTCCTGTCATGGGTTCAGCTGAAACGCTGTCAGATACCTAACTTTAGGAAAGCTTTCTTTACTCTGTCTTGAAATGAACATCTTATCCATTAACTTTACCATGTATTCCAGTAAGGTATTGGCTTATGGTTGCATGCTATTGTAAGGGTGGATGTGTTCCCTGAGCTGATGCTCCAGTATATATGTTCATTCTGAAAGCCGGGTTTGCAAACCAACCACCAATCTCAGAACGTGCTTGGAGGGACCATGGAGGAGCACCAAACAAAAGCAAGAAATGTGTGGATTTTAGCAAATCAACTCATTCTGCTTTTCAGTATCTATAAGTTTTTGTGTTGAGACAAATAATGGACCTGATGGAGTTTTAGTAGCACTACTGAAACTATACCTTTGAGACGAAAACATTATGTTTTGTTTCCGTACAGTCGTATGCATTTTATTACATCCATTCTTTATTCCTGATAATGGTATTTTCTGTGTCTTTATTGCAAGTTCTCTGTGAATGTATTGTTTTTTGTTTGTTTTTAGGAAAAGGTGAAGAACTTTTACATATAATAACTGGTTTCATATATCTTCTGTATGGTCTGGTTTGTGACACAATAGTGTTGATCCTGTGTTAGTGTTTTTTGCCTCTCTTTTGACAAGAATGAAAGTCCAGAAGAAAAGCAAATCTATAAAAAGTTTTTTTTCTTTGGAGAACTTGTAATTTTGTTACTGTCACAGTGCCTGATGACTTCCAGGTTTCCTAAGTATTGTGGCAAGTATTTATTCTGCGCAGCTTGTCCTCTCTTACTTGCACCTCCTATGGGGCAAGGGAATATGTTGACTTTTTATTAGATCGTAAATCATTGCATTTCATTGCATGTCCCAGTAGAAATGAGAAGTCTGATTGTCTGAAGTCCTTACGTAACTTAAATTCCTAGTCTTGAGCCCTGAGAAGGCTTTATAGGTTCACTGATGAGTTTCCATTTGTATAGCAGTTTTCCTGACCTGAGTATGAGTGCTTTTTCTAGAGCCATAAACAGGTTACGGTACTTTAGGAAGTCTTACAGCTGAGATGAGCTGTTGTGTCTGATAACATCTTCCTCAGGATTTCAGTGATGAGATACACCGATCTTTCAGATATTGGACACAGTCTGCTTACAACATCTGTGTTGCAGCCAAGTATTGCTAAACTCATCAGTACCTTGATTTCTTGTAGTGGCCTGTCTGTTTTGATGTGGCTTGTTGAAAGGTTTAACATGTAGGCCAGGTCTTTTTCTCCTAGATTTTTTCCCACTTGGCAATAAGAGCTCTTAACTGAAGAGGAATCCAGATCACAAACAAATTAGAATGACACTGGCTGTTCTGAAAGCTTTTCTCCATTTCTGTAAAGAAAACTGCAATAGAAATTTCTTGGAGAGCTTGCTTAGCTCCTGGATGGAGAAAGGGAAAATTTTTCCTCAGTCTGTCCACATTGCTCAAGAGTAATGAATGTTGATTACTTTCTCACCAGCCTGGGGAGATCTTAGGAAGATTTATCCACGTGAGATTTCATAATATCTTGGGATGTGAATGTGATGAACTCTAATGAGGGAAGCTGTTCATGTAGAAAGAGAATGCTTAATCCTGAGGATGTCCTGTATTTCTCTGAACAAATTTATACACACCAGCCTTTCTTATTTGTACCTCATGTGAAGACAGTATATTTAACCACTGTTTTGTGTTTCCAGAGAGATGGTGAAAGGGTCATGATAATAACTGGACCCAACATGGGAGGAAAGAGCTCCTATATAAAGCAAGTGGCATTGATCACAGTCATGGCACAGATTGGTTCCTATGTTCCTGCAGAGGAGTCAACAATTGGTGTTGTGGATGGTATTTTTACCAGGTAATCTTTTGAAATTTGCTGTTTGCTTATGAAAATGTTACTACAGTGAATTTGTGGGGGTACATCAAGGTGAATTTCAATTTTCATTTAGAATGTCAGAATTTATACTTAGTTTTTTTCTTTGTTTTTAAATATGTATACTGATTGTTAGGTTTTACTTTTCTGATTGTTTTTGATCAGGTGTTTGGCTACAGTAACTGTTTTGGAATCTTTAAAGGATAAAAGTGTTAATGCTTATGTCTTCGTTAAGATTCAGATGTTTGATTTCATCTGTTTGAATGGACATCTCAGCCAAGTATCCCACTGCATGATACCTAATTGATATTTACCCTAAAATGAATGCTGCCACTCCTGAAAATCACGTTGCAGTTCTGCTGAGCAATCTAGGACATCCTTCCAGTATTTGGGACTGAAAAATTTGGGCCTGCTTTTATTCTCTTGCCTGTACTATCAGTCTTAAGTATACATCACTTGATGTATACCTTTTATACAATGAATTAATGGGAGTTCATTTCACTTAGCAGGTATCAGTCTCATTTTTAAAATAAAATTGAATAAATTTTAAGGATTACTAGGGCAGTCTAAACTTTTCTTTATAGTCAAGAATTACTGTGGATTGTCCAACTTCTGTTTGCTTCCTCTCTTCTGTCTATTTTAATCAGCAAAAGTTCTGTGTTCCTGGTGCCATTTGAGCTGGATAATTATTTATGGCTCTAAGTTTCATAAAGATTAGTATTATTTGTGGTAGAATTTTTTTTTCCTGAAATGTTACAGCTGAGTGCGTTTCAGAGGTAACTTTTAACAGAGAAATTGAAATAATGTTCATATGGGGTTGCTTCATCATATAGAAATGTTGTGTTCTTATACATCAGTGTCATTATAAAAAATGAACAAAATTGTGCTTTAATGCACTTCAGTACTAAGCAGTTGAACAAATTGAAAAAAGAATTTGTATTATTGTTCCAAAATTAATTGGAGCTGAATATTCAAAATAGTTACCTTTTTTTCTTCAACTTGTATTGAAAGTGATTGACTGGTTGATTGAACAAGCACTTCTGAGTGAATGTAGAGATGCATAAGATGTAATGTATTTTATGACAAAAACATTTCAGTGTTGCTAACAATTGAAAGGTTATTTTTGTCTCCTCTGTTTTCAGATGAACAGAGAGTACCCTTTTGTGTTTGCACTAATTCAATTTCTAACCATAAGAGCATATATCTGTTTCTTTTAAGCTCAGTATCCCTTTTCCTCTGATGTTTGACTGTCACTACACCATGATTTTTTTAGCAGAAAGATTGTGAAAGATTGACTTGGTCACTAGGAGTTCCATTTTGTTAAGTGCCTACTAGCAAGTGAACAAATGGTTCATTGTCCTCTGTAGTGTGAAATCCTTGAATACGCAAATTTCAAACATTCCCAGTGTATTTCTCTGCTTCCTTGTAGGTTTTCTGTATGTTTTTTTTCCATCTGTTCCAGTAAGCTTTTCTCTTCAACCATGCTACCTTATGCTTTTAGATTTTGAGCCAAAAAGGATTAGGGCAAGTCACCTCATGGCTGTGAGATTTCAGACCACTTAATTTGGAGCCAGAGAGATTCTAATCCCCTGACTGATTTTTAATATATGTGTATATTTTTTTAATTTTTCCCTGTCTAAATTAGCTTTGGATTCTCTGCTAGATATGCCATTCTTTAATTAATGTGAGATGTGTCGAAATTGAAATATGAACACTAGATGAGTATACTGATTATTTTAATTCTTGTCATTGCACTTGTAATTGAGTAAACTAATTGGCTTAAAATTAATCAACAATGAACTGAAAATATATTATTTATAGAAATGGTAATGCATGTGTTACAAGGTTAGCATAAGAATACCAGGAAGCAAAAAGGCTGGTTTGTGTCCTGCACCTGGGTTGGGGCAATCCCAAGCACAAATAGGAATTGGGCGGAGAATGGCTTGAGAGCAGCCCTGAGGAGAAGGATTTGGGGGTGTTGGTTGATAAAGACTCAACGTGAGCCAGCAGTGTGTGCTTGCAGCCCAGAAGGCCAACTGTAACCAGGGTTCCATCAAGAGATGCATGACCAGCGGATTGAGGGAGGTGATTCTGCCCCTCTGCTCTGCTCTCATGAGACCCCAGCTGGAGTACTGCATCCAGTTCTGGGGACCCAGTGCAAGAAGGAAATGGAGCTGTTGGAGTGGGTACAGAGGAGGGCCATGAAGATGATCAGAGGGCTGGAGTACCTCGCCTGTAAGGATAGGCTGAGAGATCTATGGCTTTTCAGCCAGAAGAAACAGCTGCAAGGAGATTTATAGCGGTCTACCAGTACCAGTGGCCTACAGGAAAGCTGGGGAGGAACTTTTTACGAGGGCATGTGGTGACAGGATGAAGGGATATAGCTTTATACTGGAAGAGGGGAGATTTAGACTAGATATTAGGAAGAAATTTTTTACTGTGAGGGTAATGAGACACTGGATCAGGATGCCCAGAGTGGCAGTGGATGCCCCCTCCCTGAAAGCATTCAAGGCCAGGCTGCATGGGGCTTTGAGCAGCACCTGTCTATTGGGGGGTGTTCCTGCCATTAACAGGGGGGTTGGAACTAGATGATCTTACAAGTCTCTTCCAACCCAAACCATTCTACCATTCCTTTAGAAACTAAGGATATTCACTGATCTTTTGTAAAAGATAATCAGTCGACTTGTGCATATTTAAACCTTTCTCTTCTTTATAATGTAAATTAAGAGCATTGGTGTTACTGTTGGGACTAGGGTTAACCATTTGCTATGAATTTCAGGATATTTGCTTAGATAGCCTTAGCTTTCCTTCCAGGACATATGTTCAGGAGACTGCTTACATCATGATTTTGCTTCTGTCTGTGGAGCATAGGGGCCTTCGTACCTCTTATATATCCAAATAATGATCATCTGAAGTCACCACGTAGATGATTTCTCAGCGCTTTTTCTGTCCCATCATAATAGTCAGTAGCCAAAAAGTTGTCTTTAGAGTCCAGTCTAGTCTTTGCCTAACTTCTTCATTTTCACCACACCCTTGAGCTTCAACCTCTGCCAAATTCTACAACTCAGAGGCTCAAGGTGTACAGAGACTGTCAAGGAAGCAAACATCTTTATTTACTTTTTTCTTCAGAGTTATGGAAATGTCTGAAAATACACAGGTTTATCAGGACATGTTAATGTGATGTTTCATCCTTAGTAGTTTTTAGCCCTAGGAAATTACTATTTTATTTATTGTAATGCTTGATTGGAGAAAAGAAATAATAAATTCAGATACCACATACTGTCTCTTATGTAGTTCCTTTAATGCTCTGACTGGCAGACTGTACATTTCTAAGGGCTTATCTTTTGCCAAGAACTCTCATCTGGTAGGGGATGAGCTTGAAGAGATTTCTTTTCATGCTCTTTCTGCAACTCACCCTCAGTTGAGCTTTTTTATTTTGTTTTCTTCGTCTTTTGTTATTGTTTTAATAGGATGGAGCTATGCAGACATTATTTCTTCACTGCCACCTCAGACCAGAAATATCTCGCTGGAAAATGGGATTTTGTTGTTGATAATTTTGGTATATTTTTAATCTTTTGAAAACGTTACACAGAAAGATGTCAGTTTCTAAGTTATTTTCATCACTGCCATGGTGTGTTGTTTTCTAGATGCTGCTATTAGCATAGCACTCCTGCTGTGAGGGGTGCTTTACTGACTGACTATATGAGAAGTTCTGTGCATCAGGAGCACCAGCAGTTCTGCTTCTTGCTAATTTTTTTTTTTTTTTAATATCGAAGCTTTATAATGTAGTAGTATCTGTTTTATTTGTAGACTTCATCTCCCAAGACTGAATTTATATAGGTTTGAGAGATTACCATTCATTTAGGATTTATGTATTGTGTTTTAAGTAAGGTTTC
The DNA here is from genome assembly GCA_013399175.1 of Odontophorus gujanensis. Classification (NCBI taxonomy): domain Eukaryota; kingdom Metazoa; phylum Chordata; class Aves; order Galliformes; family Odontophoridae; genus Odontophorus; species Odontophorus gujanensis. The sequence continues at coordinate 25,391 of VXAB01014187.1, read as the reverse complement.
CATGGAAATTGAAAGGTTGCTGCTATGGTTATTTCTTTGGATATATTTAGTATTTATATGTCTCTAAATTGACTTTAAATACTGCATTCTATTAAGCATTTTAAAGCTGCAAAAGAGATTGTAGTTTAAAGGAAATGTCTTGCTTAGAGATACAGTGAAAATAGAAATGATTAATCTTCATTACTAGGTGTACAGACAAAATACAGAGTAGAGCTGATAATTTCATCCTAGAGAGAAGAGAGAGATCCTCTCAGTGCATAATGCCTGTAAACCCAGACGATCTATTACCTGTCTGTTAATTGAAAACTTTGAGGGGTGAGAGTAATTTCTTCAGATCTCTTTTCTCCTTGACTTGTAAGTAAGTCTCTGAGTGTTTCTATGGACTATCCCCAGCTTCCACCATTTCTTATTCATAAAAAGTCTTGCTACTTCCCTTCCAGTGCTTTGGTACTCATCCTCGGAAGAGGATGTGGAGGGACTCTGAAGTACAGAGTAAAAAGTCTGTGTTATATTTAATTCTTTTTACTTCTGTGTGCTTATTTAAAGTTGTATTTGGATTAATTTAGGTATTTTATACTAAAAGTGTTTGAATAAATCTCTCACTTGGAATTCATATTCATTTCTTCGTGAGACAAGCTATGTGAAAAATGTACACAGTAAGTTACTACTTTTCAGACCTTCTAAGGGGCAGATAAGTAATGAGGAGGGCATCGCCTTTAGAGGAAGTTCTGTAGGTAGTATTTTCTCTTTTTTTTCAGTAAAGGATAATGTTTTCAAGCAGCCTTCATTCATAGAATTTCACTTAATCAATTCCATCATAGTTAGAAATTTTAGAAGAGTTTTGTAAAGGTCACTGTCCAAAGAACATTGACTTTTTAATGGGATTTGAATGTTTAATTCTCTGATATGTTTAAAAGTTCTCATTCAGAGTTCTTCGTGCAGAAAATGGATTAAATGTTTCTTTTAAATTAACCTTCCATCTGTGTTAGTTTTTCTACTAATTTAGTTATCCAGACCTTGAAACTAATTTATTATTTCTCTGTGTGTTTTGTAGAATGACGAAGCAAGCGTGGACACACACATAGAGAACTAATGAAAGAAATTCTGTTGAACTAACAGAGCACTTAGAAGAGACAGAGTCTAGCTGCTGAGGTTACCTGACCTCTAAAGAGTTCCCACTTGATCCATTATTGAAATAATTGCTTACTCCTAGAAACCTTTAATCTGCTTCCTGTAGGTCACCAGTAGCTCTTTACAAGAGTTAGTTTTCAAAACTGAGAGAGCGACAAAGAATGTTATAACAATTTGAATGTAAGATGAAATAAGGAAACTAATTAATAGTTGAAATTACTGAAGACTTTCTGTTCAAAATCTCAAGAATCAATTTATTGAAATCATCAGCTGCCAAAAGAAAGAATACTTTTAAGGAGACAACTACAAACTTTAAGAAATGGTGAGGAGCAAAATAATTTCCTTTCTAGCACACCTACTGCTGGGCTTTCTCATGTTGCATTAGTATGAAAGCTGTTTGATTTGTTCCAGTGGTCACACGTTAGTATGCAAAGTCACATTAGAGGGACATGCATGTTCCACCGAGATTTTTGTACCACCAACCAAGTTGGGCATGGTATTTAAAGGGCAACTTTAGTTGTCTGAACTAGTGCTCTGCACAGCGCTTCAATTGCATTTGAAAACTGACTTATAGGTTAGATACTACATGCGAAAGGTTACAGGAATATGAAGAGGCACCAGTGAGAGGCGTGTAGATTACCCACCCATGCATTTTATTTCACACAGAGCTTTCTTTCTGTTTACTTTCTTTAATCCTGGTGATGGCAAAGAGATTGAGTTTGAATTGTCAATGAAAGTATATTAACAAAACTGAGGAGTGGAGGAGGTTGGCAATACACATTAATAAGTGATAGCTGTAGGTTACTTAGATAAGCAGCAGTTAAATTTCTTTTGTTTTATGTAAGATATGCAGATTGCCAGCACTTCAAGGCAATTTTCTTGGTATAGACTGCATGTCACATGATGTATATTGTGGTATACAGGACTTTGTCCTGCATTTTATCCCTATAACAGCTGATATAGACGTGTGTGGTTTTTTTTTGTTAGTTTGTTTTTTAAGATTAAGTGCATTCTTGATTCCTAGGTCTATAGCTAGGAGATAATTCAAATTCTGCTGCATTTCATAAAATGTGAAAACAGCTGTTCATTTCATACCTCAGTGGAGGACGGATGATTTAATTTTTCTAGATTGTACTTACATATCTGTGCACAGGGTCTTTCAGACAGACATAACTGCAAGTGAACACAGAACAGGTAGATTAATGATTTTCAGTTACCTAGCTATATTGGTGTTTTCTTGTCTCATTGTATCTTGTGTAATAATTTTGAAAAAGCACAACAGTTGTTCATGCAACTAAAACCAGAGTACAAAAGTCTTCAAGCAACTGATCCTTGTGTCTCTGTATAGCATGACAAAGCTGCAGAACCATATGAATTAGGCTGACCTAATACAGTGAGCTGGTGCTTCTGGTTGATTCAGCCAAAGCTGCATCATGCTGAGGTACTTGCATGATGTTCTTCATGTGCCATCGTCAGTATGTGTGCTTCTTGGAGTTGTCCCTGTAAGCAGTCTTCAGACACCAGCTCAGAGAGCCACTTCATTGCCTTTCAAGCACAGGAAACTTTTATCAACTTCTGTGATCTTTGGGTATGTAAAGAGAGGGAGGAGGGAGAGGAAAGGGTATTTCCTACACTGGTTGAAAGCCTCATCCAACACTGCAAGAATAAGTTCTGTCTCCTTTGCGGCTGGCCTCAGTCAGCACATTTTATTCAGTTCCAGCCCGCAAGATCCAATTCCAAATAGTGGACCTTTCCAAGGAAAGGTGATTCTGTGTTTAACAGTGGATTCAGTAAAGGGAAGGAACTGTAATCTCTTCAAATGACAGCAGTGCTGGTGAGAGACTCACCAATTGAAGATCACCTCCTGCTATAGAAAACTGGATTTAAGGACCTATCCATGTCAGTGTGAATGATATCTTCACAAGCTGTGAAATGTAGTGACATAGTTAATGGGCTGGTACTTACCTCCTCATCTGTCCAGTCTTTCTGGAGTCTAGAAAAAACATTTGACTCAGCTGTATCTACAAAGGAAAAGACATCTCACCTTATTTTCTTTTGCACAGGTAGAGACAGACTATCCCAAACCAGCCTATCACTCCAACCTGGCTTTTTTATCTCAATAAGCCAGATTTACTGTGACACCACAAGTGGCACAGTCTTAGAGGCACCGCAGTAGTGCTGACCGAACAACCTTTATTTCTCTTGTAAGAAACAGAATAGATAATAAATGAGATATCTTTTCATCCTCCATGTTCTTTGCACAATGTGAGAAATATTTTCAGCCCTTTGTAGAAGTCAGGCAGTGAACTTAGATTGTGCACTCCTGTCTAAAGACAAAATGGAATCGTTGCTACGTATACCTTGCTTAACATGGTGACACTGATGAAATTAAATATTTCTGTCAGTATGAGACTGCTTTGGAGGCCAAGACATTTCATCACAGAGTCTCTCAAAATGGGTAACTCAGTACCTTGTGCTGCCTTTGCCCCTGTGACAGTGCTCCTCTTGCTGCCTGTCAAGGCTTGCTGCTGCTGATATTATCTTCAGTGGATTCAGACATCTGCAAATCTGACATGTGGGCTATTCTATGTAAATTTGTGAGAATTGTGCACTCACATGTGTGTGAACTTGATGTTAGATCCGAAAAAGCAGTATTTGAATCCCTCCTTAAGTGATGTGACGGATACTTCGCATGTTCATCATCCAGAGAGCTGAAGGACCCATGTCAGTAATGTGTAATGGGATCTGCACTGCCAATACCTGAAGAGAAAGGGCATATGTATATATTGAATATATGATATATATTAACCTCTGCACGACTATAGATATCTGTATAAAGGTCTGTGTGGGATGGCTATCCTATTGCTGTGTTCTACTCTTTTCCACTTCTTGTGGTGGAAGGATCTCATGGTTAGTGGCTTGGTCATCAGTTGCAGAGCACAAACTTGAGGTGCAGAGAACTTGAGAACATGCAATATCATTTTTCTGTCAAGTCTTCTTATTATGTACAGCAAAGCATGAATTGCACTGCTGAGATGAAAAAACAAACTGGCATATTACTCTCCTTTATAGGAGAATGGCCAGCTTATTCCACCCACAAGTGATTTAGCAAAGCACAACTTTGGCTAGTGTGGCAAATTCTTACATTTTTATATTGTCAACTGATCTTTAGGAATAACTGAAGTTTTCTTGGGGTCTCACAGGCTTAATTTTTCTTTGGTGTGGTCTAGAATAAGAGACACGATAATCTGAAAAGAAAGCTGTTAAAGCTAAGAGGAGGGTTTTGAGATGGAACGTTTATTCAGTTAACTAAAAAAAAAAAACAAACC
>VXAB01014187.1:0-20877 GCA_013399175.1 Odontophorus gujanensis | reverse complement strand
TTGAGATGGAACGTTTATTCAGTGAACTAAAAAAAAAAACAAACCCAAAACATAAAAACCAGCCCTTTCAAATCCACTTTTCTTTTAAGAATCTTCATCAGACTTACTGCAATTCATTTCTTTCCTTTATGTTTTATGTAAAATGTCTGTCTGATCACTAAATGATGGAATTGACTTTCAAAAAAGGTCAGGTCTTACAAAAGAAATTTGTGTGCTACTTCCTGAAATACTGTAACAGCTATTTAATTCTGACAACTTGTAAGTCTCATGCTGCTATTTTGTCAAGTATGTGGAGTTGGAAGAAACTAGTAGGCAAACTCACTGTTTTCTCTCTAAACAATTTTTTTACCAGACAAAATGTACATATTTATGGCATCATTATGGATTTTGGTACAGGTAGAAGTAATGATGGAAAACAATTTATTAGCACCTGCAAACATTTGGCAATCAATTTTGGATGCTTGTATTTATTTTTAATTTCCTTCAGTGGAATGTTGTTATCATTAAAGTTTGAAAGGTATTTAAAGTTACATGATTTACTTTTAACAGGCTAAAATGTTGCAGGGCTTGTTCAAAGTACATTTTGTAAGAAACCTTGAGAAAATTGGAAAGCACAGTACAGTGTGATATGTGAATGAGGAAATAGAAAATGTTTCTATTAGAGCAGAAATTGAATGGGAAATGTTTTCCAGGTGCTTTTCACAATATACTGAAACCTGAAGTCAACCACATAAGAATGAAAATGAAATATGGTTTGTCAATATTAATGGAAATGACTGTTCCATTGGTATACCTGCCAAAAACTTTGCAGTGTTTTTTGTACTTGGGCAAATAATGTTGCTCTTTATATAATTCCAGTTTTACCAGTTGATCAGTGAAAGGCAGCACAAGAGAAGACATGAAAAAGAAAATCTCGGGTGCTTATTCTATATGGTAAATAAAAAGCTCCATTTTTTTTTTTTCAGAGCTTCACAGCAGAAGTTGTGCTATTTGCACAGTGGTAGGCAAGCAGTGGCTGAAAAACAGAGCAATTTCTTACGACCAGAATTCAGTTTGTTCACTTCTTTTCCACTTACTCATTGTTTATTTCATGGATGAGCATTACATGCAAAGATGGTGCCCAGGAACTTGCCTGCTTGAAAATAGTTTAGAAACACTCTTCATTAGAAGTTGCTTCCTACCTAGTGATTTCACTAAGCAGAAAGAACAGGATCCTTCATCCAGATCAAGACTGTGCACTCTGAATTCTCCTTTTGCTGGTCATAGCCTCAGAAATGAGTCAGATCACTGGGGTGGAGTGCATAGATTACGTGCATTCACATATTTAATAATAAGTTGTCCTTTATGGCAGTCTCTGCAGTCTTTTGCCAGAACAGCCTATAACCTTTCATTTTTATATCGCATTATGAACTTTGTTGTTCTTAACTCAGAAGACCCGTTACCAATCTCTAAAATTCCTTGGCTGCATTTATTGCTTTATTAAGCTTTATTGATTTCTTCAAGGCTTACAGGGTAGGATTATGGAGATTAGTCTTACTGTCAGTCCTCGAAATATCAGTTTGATTGCAAAACTTGGCGTGAGGATTCAGCTAGTCAGTGTCTTCATATATTTATCATAAAATATAAGCTATGAAATTCCATTTTTGAGTTGACAGTAGTGGCTGGCAGGGCACAGTCTGCAGGCATCCTTTGTAATACAGAAATTGCTTGAAAATGATAAAGGGAGAACCTGTGGAGGAGCTAATCATTTAGCAGAGCTACTAGTCTGCATGCTGGCTGATTTTGACCAGAAGTTTTGCTGAAGCTTTATTGTATTTTTTAGATTTAACACTTGGAAATAAATGTGTGGATTTTAGGAATTAGGATTTTCCTTTGAAGAAACTAGATTCTCAGTGTGCATATGCAGTTAGCTTCTGAAAGATGAGAGTCAGAAAATGTCAGGACAAAGGCATCTTTTCACATGTGGTGATATTTTTTTTTTCTGTACACATGAATTGTGTGTCTGCAGAGGAGAGCCATCCATAATAAGTGATCCTGAGTCACTGAGAAGTTCTCACCAGAGTTTTCTGTATGGATATGCTCAATAAATGTTGTTTTAATGCCTGTATTGCTCTGGAAAGCAACAGTGAGAGTCAGACCAACAGAACATGTTAGTTGTCAAGGCTCAGAAGTAATTTTCAGATGTATTACTTCTTAGGGCAAAATAATTTGTTTCATTTTGTTCTTGCTTTATTTTAATGTGTTTATTGCCAGAATAACAAAAGTTACTTCAGCTTTTCATTTATGCTTGTATTCATATAATTATACTTCTGGGGTATATTATTCTCAGATTTGAGGGAAAAGAAAGGTGTTGTATTACATTCATTGCACCCAATTTCTATGATGTGGAGAAAAAGACAAAAATGATTATAAGTTGTAGTTAGTGTTGTTAAAATAAATATATTTTTGTTATGGTTTTCTAGAAAATTTTTATCTTGGACTTCTGGAGTGCTTTTGAACCACAGGTCTAGTTCTAGCAGAATCATGCCAACTCTATGGAGAGAAATGAATCTATGCTTAATATATTTATAGCTAATTCAGCTTCATGTCCATGTTCATTTCATAGTATCATGCATCTGCAGTGCGAGGTCTGTATCTCATGTACAAGTAATAATGGCTCATTTAACTGAACATACAAGGCATTTGGTAAAATCTGTAAGAACAAATAACTGTTCCGTTTGGAGGGGTTCAAATCAACTTTGAAAATACATTTAAGACAATAAAAGGCAGTTATTTACATATACAGGAAGATTTATAAAAATAGTATGCTGCATATTGTGCTGTCCTTGAAAAGAAACGGATAAGGTTATAATGGCATATGGAGGGGGGAAGAAAAAGGAAAAAAAAGTCTGTGAAACTGAAGAGCTGTTTTACAGTAAGATTGAAGCTCCTTTCCTGGAGTGGTGGCGCCTACTTTTCTAAAACTCAGCAGGGCTGGTATTTAACCTATTCGCAATTTGAACTGGATTTTCTGTAGTGTCCACAGGTCTAAAGGGGAAAAGTTCACTCCTGGTGAATGCTTCAGCTATTGTCCCTCCTCTGTTGCTATAGTTCCTGCTTTTTAATCCTCCCTTGACCTCAATCCTTCAGCTGCATGCACATTAACTCAATTACCTTGAATTCCCTCAGTGAAATCCAAGAGTAGTAAGTGTAAAGCTATGCATGTTTTAGGGTTCTGTGTTTTGTTTTTATCATTTTTTCCATTTCTTTGGGCTGACACTGACGTCTTGCAAATTAACACTAATTTGGTTGTATTTTTAATCTCTTCTTCCTCTTGACTATCAATAAAATGTGTATGTTGTTAACTGTTTCCTATCGAGAAATCGAGGTCATGTTTTTAGAACTTCAGTTCCTTAATGGGACCTTCATAAAACTTCTCTTCCTTCAAGTGGCCTTTCACTGCACACTGCCCTCACTGCCAGATCTCACAGTCTGAATGGGGAACCTGGCATTAGCTTTTCCTAAGAATGGATGAATTTCTGTTACACTGTGAAGTATGAGAAGTGAGAGGATTTCATTCTGGTCATTTAATGATTGTATTGATTGGACTGGTATTGCATTTTCTGAATTCAGCCCTGTTTGGTTCAGTCAGTTGTTGTGAAGCTTTTAAAATGTTAAAATGTTCATTGCAATCCGTGGATGTTTATTTCCCATAGCTTACTGCAAAAAACAGTGCAGCTTAAATCTTGAAAGCTGATCTGTTAGATGCATCTCTTCAAAATATACTAGGGTGTTAGTGTGTGCAGGGCAGTTTATGATTATGTAATGGTTTGTTTTGGCTACTTCAGTTACCTGATACGTGGGGAAAAAATAGTAAAAACAAGTTTATGAAACTGACTACTAAAATCAGTTTGGACTAGGGGTTGTAGGTTTTACTTATTTCATTGATTTGTCAGTGACTGAGAAGATCATACCTCTACAGTAGTTTGCAAAATAAAAATTAATTTTTTACTGTGTGATGCATTCTTTTCAACAACTGTTCTTCTAAATTAGGTAACATACCATAGGTATTTATTTAATTTGCTAATAAACAGTTGTATAAACAGTTGAGCATGTACACGTATGTTGACTTTAAATAAGTTTGTAATATAAGCACCTTCCAATTTCCTATCACTACTGTCCACGTAATTTCACACACATTTTCTTTTTTGGAAGCCCATTCTGTTAACAATGCGTCTTGTCATACTTAGGATAAGAGGTTTTTTTTTTTTTTTTTTAATTCTGTAATTGAAATTTCTGTACGTTTTTTCTTATTGTCAGTTCTTGTTTTGAATCAGCAACAGGTTGAAGGAAATGAAGTAGATGATTTACCAGTACTCTGTGGGGGAGTGTGAAGTGTTAGTTTCTTGCCAGTGAACTCTTGCAAGTTTGCTGCCTTCTAAGGAATTACTAGATAAATTGTCACTGTAAATAAAAAGTAGCCAGAAGTCAGAATACGTGACTTGGGTTACTTATATAGTTGTACTGTGAAATTCTCATTAGTGGGCTGAGTGTTTCAGAAATACCTAGGATTTCAAGTTGCTGTCATGGACTAAGCAAAATGATTGTTCTGGTTAATGGTGTTGTGCATTTGGTGTTGGTAGGAGAAGACTTGCAATAGTCAATTTGCCAGTCCTCAGTTTAAGACATCTGTTTTCATTTTCTTGGCAGACCCATTTGTAAACTACTTCCAATTTTTAACACGAGAAATCTGGATAAATGCAGTAAAGAGGTCAGGACTGTGGGGTTTTTTGTTTGTTTGTAATATTTTCTTAAGGAATATGAAAAGGGTGTAGAGATGGCCCCATAGCTTAATGTGTTAATGTTAAATCTTGCCATTGTATGTCTCTTGCTACCTAACAGAAAGTTAAAAACATAGCAAAATGAGAAAGATGTACCTAGATGCTGAAGCAAAAGTATGGTTGTGTTATTCTATTCATATCAGGTTCAGTAACAAGGCTTTCTGTTCCCATAAACATCATCTTCAGTTAATTACTCACATTTTTTCTAATTTCTTTGTGAAGAGATCAAGTAAGGAACTTCAGCTGGAAAGAGTGTTTTTTGCAAAAATTAAAAGAATACAAAGTAGTTCTTATGAGGTCTTTTTTTCTTTTTAAAGAGCAACTCTGTATTGTTGATCGAAAATGTATTGCTGAGAAAAGCCCCATGCAAGAAAAGGGATAAATTCTAAGGCAAGAACCCATCTATTCATTTCTTTCTTCAAAATACTTATTTTAGTTTAAATAGCACCTGTTCAAATACAGTGAGCTTTGAAGTGGCATTTTGAGGGGTTTTGTTTGAGTAGAGTGTGAGTGAAATTGTAAAGTCACATTATATTTTATTTCTGTGTTTCTTTTTCAATCAGAGAAGGAATATCTGTCGTTGCTGAGAGCACACTACACCTTCTGTTTGATGTAATCTCAGAGAAAAGAGTAGTTCTGTTATAGTGTTAGTTGTTCTTGATGAATAAATAATTTGACTATGAGTACATTCTGAGTAGAAGTCTGACTTCACATTCTGATCCCTGGAAAATAAACCATGCCTAGAAACCTGAATGCCTTTTCTTGGGTGGTGCAGTTACTGCAAAGGCAATCTGTGGAGACTCTATACTAAGTAAATTTGTTATTCTGTAATAAGGAACAGTTTTCATTTCTCCAGTATTTTATTTGGATGAGCATCTAGGCAGGAGCACCTTTCTAAAGTTAAGGTGAAAAAAACTTTAAATTCCTTCTTTTCTTCAGTGAGAAACTGGGAATGAAAAAAGGCATTGGGGTGCTTGAAACCATGTGAAAGTAGGACTTCAGGGAAGTTAAACTTTGGAATTTTCTTAGTTGACTTTTGTTGCCACCAGTTGACTTCAGACCGCTGCTTGGTCATTTTCACAAGGATTGCAAGGGATTCAGAGTAACACAAAAGCATGTTAAAACATCTGGGGTCCGTACTGTGTTTTTTATTATAGAACTAAATCAACTAACAGCATGTTGGTTAACTTACTTTAAAAGATAACATGGAAAAAACCTCAAGTAGAATCTTCTGAATTTCAGATGAATTTCTCTGCTTGAGAAGTTCACTTTTTTAGTGCCATCTGTGGCACTGGGGCCACTTCTGTTTTAATGTACACATTGTGGCTTTTACCTCAGGGTTGCTAGCACAGAGTAGATGCTATTCTCTGAGGAATGTCTACTCTTTCTTCCAAAATAATGTTGTCACACACCACTTTGAGCCATCCCTGGTCTGCAAGTCTGTAGACTTCTCGAGGATATTCTGTTTTTTGAGAGCAGTAATAGCAGGGTGCTGAGTGAAGGATCTTAAAGGAGAGCTCAGCTGTATCGTTTCCTCTCTTTATACAATCAAATGGCTGTCAGAGAACTAAGACCCGACTGACTGATCAAAAGTTTGAAAGCACCAGACTTGTAAGGTAACTTACAAGTTACAAGGTATATTTAGAGCCACATAGTGGCTCTAAATGCAGTATGAGTTCATGACTGCTGAGAGTAATTTTAAATGGATACTGGATTCATAAAAATTATTTGGATGCAAGGAAAAACAATTATGCTATTTTAATTCTAAGGATTTCTGAATGGTATCATACATTTTATCATTAGTAAATGATTCTCAGTATTCACAGAGGCCCCTTAGGACTAAATGTCAGAGGATACCTTCCCAGAACGTTGTGTACTTGCTCTGAAAAAGGTCATGGTTGTGTGTATGTGTTGTCTCACAAAAGCAGGTTAAAATGCTGCTACTGCCAAAAAGGGAAATCAGTATTTTTTCCTCCATGGGGTCACGTACAGATTAAGCATGTGGTGCTAACTGATTTACAGAAAGCCAGCTAGCACTGCCTATCACATAATTTATCCTTCAAAAAACAAATTGATGTAAATATTGTGTCTCTTGTTTTTCACTGAGATTCTAGACAAGAATCCTAAGCACTTGGAAGCCAAATACTGATAAGGGGTAATGCTTCTTTGTATTTTTTTCATTACATAATAAATATGTTGAATATTGTAAGAAGATGAGATTTTAATTTTGTAAAATTTGGTTGGCTATCAAAGAGGCATTACAACAAGTGGTTTCCAGCCAAATTGCATTTGTTGAGAAGTGATAGATCTCTTGCCAGCACTAAAGAGCCACTTTTCACGTTGGATGTCTACACATTTTTCGTGGGCAGAATGCATTAATTTTCCTGAAAGCAGGCGTTAGAAATTCTGTAGCAGAAATTGAAGTTTTCATATTAACTATGTCACCACTTCCAGCTGCTGGTGTTTTAACAGATAGAGCTAATGAGGTTGAATGGTGTTGTTTTTTGCTGTAATAGTTTTCTTTTGTGACTTTCTTTTAATTAGTACTTTTAATTAGGAAAGAGGAAAGAAAAGAAAATCTGAATAATGCATATCATGTCTGCGTCACTGTAGTAAGGATCAGTTATTACTCATGGTGTATTTCAGTGCATTGTTTTCTGATGTAGTGATAAATCTAATCAAATGGTTATTCTTATGTACAAATAAAATTTAGATCGAAATTTAGATACCTTGCTAGAGGGGGAAAAAACAAACAAGCAAAATGAACAACAACAAAAAATTAAATGCTGGCAACTTGAATACTTAGTGGAGTATCTGTGACTTTGTTTTAACTTTCAAACCTAACAATCTCAGGAGGATAGCATCCTAATTGTTACATACAGAGTACATGATAACAAGTCATTTGAATTCCGTTCAACATTATGAAAAAAAAAAAAGAAAAAGGTATAATGTTTTTATGCATAAAATCACATAGGAGGCAAAACACATAAGCTATAAATTCAAAGTAACTGGCTGTGTTAGAAGTTTACTGGGATTTGTTACAACTGATTTAAACTCAAAGAAAAGGATAATAAGGAAAAAGGGTAAGGTAATAATTGTTTTGACTCAAATACTTAATTGTATCGTGATTTTTTTCATACACTGAAGAAGTAATGTCTGGCTGCATATTAACTTTAAATTTTATGAATGCTACCGTTCTCTGTTGAAATTCATACTCATGTATTTCTGGGACAATACTGCTTATCACATTGTTTCTCTTAGTATCAAGAGCAGAGGTAGAATAAGCTATATTAAATTGATCTCATGGATACATTTAAGAGTGTTTCATTTCCAAATACCTTATTTTTTTCTTTTTTTAATCTGTAGATATGGCTGAGTTGGATTTCAATGTTTTGGGGTGCTGGCAGGAAAGCCTTTTTTTTTTTTTTTTTTGCGGCTGTTGTTAATAAGATGAAATCACAGAATCACAGAATTGTAGGGTTTAGAAGGGACCTGTAGAGATCATTGAGTCCAACCCCCTGCCAAAGCAGCTCCCTAGCCCAGGTTGCACAGGTAGGTGTCCAGGTGGGTCTGGAACATCTCCAGAGAAGGAGAGTCCACCACCTCTCTGTGCAGCCTGTGCCAGTGCTCCGTCACTGCACTGTGAAGAAGTTCCCATGCACATTTGTGCAGAACTTCCTGTGCTTCAGTTTGTGGCCATTTCCCCTCATCCTATCACCACACACTGTTGAGAAGAGTTCATCTTTGTCCTTTTGCCTCCCACTCCTGAGATATTTATGGATGTGGATCAGATCCCCTCTGATTCTTCTCAAGGCTGAACAGACCCAGGTCTCTCATCCTTTCCTCATAAAGAAGGTGTTCCAGGCCCTTTATCATCTTTGTGGCCCTCTGCTGGACTCTTTCCTGGAGATGCCTGTCGTTTTTGTACCAGATAAAGATGATACTCATTTCTGTTTATATCTTGAGCATTTAATGAGGAAACTCTGAAAATTATTTTCATGAATGCAGATTAGATTCAAAATGACTAAATGATTCTGAGGGCTCTTTGATGCAATCCAAGAAAGAAACAACTGAGAACTCTTGTTCTAACCCTCATAGGTGCAAAAGAGACTGACTGGCTAAACAATAGCTGTCTCTGGAATGAAAAGCCAAATACAAATGCTAAAATAATAATGCTGGTAATACCGGAGTTGAAAACTGAGGTTAAAGTTACCCATGATAACTCCATGGTATGGAGCTAGAGATTTTTTTTAGACATGAGGGGTATTTATAAAGTTTATGAAGTTTAATAAAATGTTTATTTCAAAGCCTCTTAATATCCTGAATTGTGTATTTAAGTTAATGAAATTCAAATTAATTTAACTGAATGTGCAAAATCACCTTTCTTTGGAAAATGTGGGAGGATACCCATAGTGTATGTATGCAGTTATCCATTAAAAAGTACCAAAATACTCAGTGTGCTTGCATCATAATGCCAATCTCCAACCCAGATTGGTTCATTTATAAATGAAGATTTGTTTATTGTTAAGTTACATATTCCACCATGCAAAATGTTCAGGGTGGGAACTGGAGGTTATAGCAAGCATAATTGTACAGTGTTCAGCCTGTTAGTCTGTGGTCTTGGTAGTCAATTACTCTTGATAATTATAAGACACTCAAAAAATGACGAGAATCTTGCTAGTGCTTCTGAAGGCAACAAAAGCAATTACATTGGAGAGGTGCTGCCACAGTCTGAATGGAAAAGGCTATTCTGGAATTCTCTTTCAAAGTTTTGATTGGCTTTAAATACCGTTGTGACCAACTGTTATATTTGAAAATGTAATATGTTAAGCCTGTGAGTCAGTTTTCTTTAAATCAGTGTAGCTTGTATGTAACTATAATGTGGGCTGATGAGAGGGAACAAAACCATTTTTACAACCCTGCTCAGTGGATTGCTAATGATAAGCTATCTCAGAAGTGACACTGTGATGTGATTAATGTAATTGAGAAGTACATATGGAGGAAGGAAATGTTCTTACTTCCGGGTAGACAGTATAGTCACTGAGTAGGTAAGAAAACCTGCACAAGAAAAGAAAAATACAGTAAATTACTACCAGGTTTCTGAGATGGAAACTGTGATTTCATCATTTGAAACAGAATACGGGGACTGAATATTACATGAATCTGAAGCAGCATTGAAAGAGGTGAGGCACGTAGGAATGTGTGTTTGCATGCGTGCCCATTTGTGTGGCAAGCAGAGGAGGTTAAGCTGAAGCACAGTTACATGAATGGATGAGAAAAAAAATCATTCTCAAGTTTGTAATTGGAAGAAGTCATTATTTTCTTAGTGCTTGAAGGACCTAACTGCTTTATCTGCTGGATAAACAAATACCTGGGCAAATGAGTTTCCACTGTATTTCTACTTGGGAGTGCTACTATTTGGTAACTGCAAGTGAAGCATTTATAAATGTACTAATTAGACAGTCAAACTGAAGGGGGAAAAAAAGATCCTTTTCACAGCTACCTTTGCTGGAGGCCTTCTAGTGAGCTGACAGGTCGGATTGGCGGGGTCTGTTCCAAAGGGAAGAGCAGGCCACTTTGCACAGCTTCTCAGCATGGAAGGATTCCATGCTAAGGAGCATCCACTTGTCTACCTTCTCTTTTTCCCCCAGTTTCTGTAGTTGGCATGAGATGCTGCATTTATTGTCTGTGTGACAGCACACTACTGTCTTACCTTGGCACTACATTGCTACACAGAAATGTTCTCCATTGTCCTTACAGTCTGACTTCCTCCCAAAGACTACAGGTTCTGCATACACTGTTGTCCTTAGGAATGCATGCAGGCTTTTATTTAATGGTACATTACTTACTCTTTCTGGACCATTTAGTCCTTCAGAGTACCCTCTCATCTACACCATGTGCTGTTGCTGGCTTTTTTCAATAGCAGTAACTGGTTCTGGAAGGTGGATGTTTTTTCTGTATTTTTTTGCTCCTGCAACAGGAGATTTTTAGCAAACTGATTCACAATCATGATCTTCTTTTCATTATATCTTGCCCTTACTTCAACTCAATAAATTGATCTGCTTCATTTCCCTGTGCAGAATGGGTGCTGCAGATAACATTTACAAAGGCCGAAGTACCTTTATGGAAGAACTGACAGATACTGCTGAGATTATAAGAAAAGCAACTTCAAGATCACTAGTAATTTTGGATGAACTGGGAAGAGGAACTAGCACACATGATGGAATTGCTATTGCTTATGCTACACTTGAACATTTTATTACAGATGTAAGTAATCAATCTAATGCACTCGTTAACGCTTTTTCAGCCTGTACTATTGTGAGTTGATTTTGACATGGACTGTGTTCCACTACTGTAGAAATGTGCTATGTCTAAACTCAGTGCAAGGGCTTATTTATAAAGAATGTTAGTGCTAAGTTGTTGTGTTTGAAATAAATTAAATCTTATGTGCCAATCTATTGTAGGTGGAGTCTCTGACATTGTTTGTCACCCACTATCCTTCAGTTTGTGAGCTAGAAAAAGTGTATCCAGAAAGAGTTGGTAATTACCATATGGCTTTCTTGGTGAATGAGGAAGAGAGTGCTGAACAGAAAGGTACAGTATAAATTCATCTGGTAGCCTGGCATTTCAGGCAGAGGCAGAAGTTCTAGTGACTGTTACATATTACACACAATGACGTATCAGTCTATACTCTCAGTTTTAGGGGCTTGAAAACTAAATAATCATTTCTGTTTCAAGTTAATACAAGGATGACTGAGCTGGGTCAGATCAAAGATTCACCCAGCCTAGCATCCAGCTTCTCACGATGGCCAAATAACAGAGGATTAGGGAGGAGGGATTAGGGATCAAACATATGGCAGCTCTTTCTCTAAAAGATCCCACTGTCTGCAAACATTTGCTGGTTAGGGGGCTTTCTGGGGTTGGTCTGGTTTTTTTGTTTTTTTGTTGTTTTTTTATAAATCTTTGATGGATTTCTTTTTAATGAGGTCCAGTCTCCCCTTGTATGGATGTATACTTTTAGCTTATTCATCCTACTGTGTCAAAGAGTTCCAAAACTGAACACTGCACTATGAGAAGAACCACCTCCTCTTGTTTATTTTGAGACTGTTTTGAAACATGTGGTTTCAGTCGATGGTCCCAGTTCTTGAATTCGTAGAGACAGAGGAATAATCTACTGTTTCTGTCCCATGCCTAATTTTGTATGTTGCTTATCTTAATACTGTTCACTGTTATTTTTATCAAGCAAGAGAGTCACAGTGATTTTTCTCATCACGGTTGGTCTGAATTAGATAGTATTTTCAGTGCAGTTTGTCACCTTGCTGCTTACCCTTTTTCTTTGTTTGCTAGTGGATAAGGGAAGCAGCTCTGTCTGCCATGATGATCCTTTCCTCAGTCTCTTCTCACAGTGAGAACTGACTCTTAGCATTACCTGTCTGCTAGCCAATTATTTACAAAGGCAAAAGCCTTCCTTGTAGATCATGGCTGCTTGTTTTTTAGAAAGATCATTTGATGTAGGACACTTCTCAAAAACATTTTGAAAGTCAACATACGTTTTATCCACTGTGTCTATTTACTCATGTGGCTTCCAAAAATAAACCAGACTTGTGATGTAGAACTTGCTTCTACTCAAAGTTCTTTGGCTGTTTTCTTGATATTCTAACTTTACTCAGACATTTGAAAATTCTGTTCTTATTCTGGTTTTCCCATTTTGCAAAGTAATGGCACATTCTCTGTATCACTTCTATGTTTTTTTTTTTATTTTAATTTTTTTAATTGCTGTGGTATTTGTCGTTAATCTTCCCCGTAATTCATTCTTAATATTGTATTATCTGCTTAGGTTGTAGACTAGTCAGGCAGGGGTGTCTAGTATTGCCATTAAATATTGTGCATAAATAAAATAATCTATCACTTTTTAAACTTCTCAGAAAGTTAAAAAGAAAAGTTACTGTCTAAAACCTGTACTCATGTAGAAACTCTTCAACTTCAGATGGTGTTTTATCTGGAGGGAAATTTTGGCTTGTGTATTCTGTTTAATTTTACAAACAGGGATCCCTGATACACACATTGACTAGAGCTGATGTTGTTTAAAGCACTGTTGTCTTAAATTGAATGCTATCAAGTGCTGATGTTTGGGGTTAAGAGCATCAGAGTATCTTTTCATGGATAGTTAATTAATGGACTGTTCATCCCTGCTATTCACAGGCAATTAAGATGATGTCTAATACTTACTGTTCCTTATCTGCTGAGTCTCTGAAACCCTATACTTTATTTTTTATTATGTTGCCTCAGCCTTCTCTCTTTCAGTGTTTGTTGGCCTGAACCTGCAGGCCATGTGTAGTCTTCACTGTTAAAACTTTGGAAAGAACAATAGCTGTAATATCATAACCTGGGAGCAACAACATGTCTGCATTTCTTACTTCGCTTATATTTTTAGCTTCCATGTCTCTTGTCTTAATGTTTTAGTTGTTTTACTTAGGATGAGATTTATGACACTTTTTTTTTTACCAGTCTTTGGCTTGGAACACTCAGGTCAAATCCATCTGAGTCATTAGCACTTATGGAAATCTCCAGTTCCCAAAAACTTACATTTTCAAGACAGAAGAATGAATGGCAGTGACTGACACTGTATTTTTTCTGCTTTTAACACAAGATCTAGATTGTGCAGAAATTTAAAAAGGAAGCCTAAAGAGAAAGTGGAAGGGAAGGCATTATCAGCTTTATTATGGTGGCTCTTGTATTTTCATCTTATTTGCATGGAATAAAAGAATCCACTGTCTGTGCCTTTGGGCTTCCATACGTATTTTCTGGAACTCCTGACCTACTGGCAGGCAGCAAACGTTTTGCTGTGCTGTACTTGTAGACTTACTGACTGCACAGTTATGGGCACTTCCTTTACTCTGTTGTACAGACGTGTTGTAGTATCCTGAATGCAGCATAACTAATCAACTTGGCATACAGATCCTTTTACGCTTTACACACACACACGGACGTGCATGTGCTTCTGTCTATTAAGACACCAGGTAAAACTATAGCACAACAGTTTTTCAAACTCACTGTGTGCAAATAAAATGTGAACTCAAGGAAACATTTTTATTTCTTATCTACTAATTGAATTAATATAACAGGAGGCATGAATGATAATAAAAGCAATTCTTTGCTATTTCAGGCACTGAACTATTACGTATTATTAATAAAACAAAGGGACCATGATTTTTGTTATATTTTTTAGGACCTGAAGAGGAAGAGAACCCTGAATTTATCACTTTTCTTTACCAAATAACTAAAGGAGTCACTGCAAGAAGCTATGGGCTGAATGTTGCCAAACTGGCAGATATTCCTGAAGAAATCTTGAGGAAGGCAGCTCACAAATCAAAAGAGCTAGAGCAATTGGTGAATATGAAAAGGTGAGAACAATTAGGAGGATTTTTCCAGATGTGAATGGAAGAGCATTTCATGCTGAATGTACATTAAAACAGCCAAAAGAACTCTTTTACATATAAAATATTCCTTCAGGAAAGAGTAAGTGGGATAAAACTTTCAAAAATACTTGATAAATTAGGCTAGCAATTTCAGTTAAAGGTTTAGATTTTGTAGTTAGCTATTATGTCAGAGGTTAATAGCAACCCTCTTAGTCGTGATTGGAAAAAAAACCACCATGTGCACGTTGAACTAAAGCAGAGAATAATCTCTTTTTCTTTCAGCAAATACTAGCAAGGTTGTGTTTTTTAATACATTTTTGTCACTGTTTTCAGGAAGAAATTCTGAGAGATATGTTTGAATTATAACTAATAATACTATTTCTCTTGTAATAGTGATGGGGAAGAAATAGATTTAATTCATAACACATATACGCTTTTAAACTTAAAATTCCATTTGCATGCTACAACGTCTGCTCCAAAAGTAATGCCTTCTGATTTATGATGTTGGCCCATGATGTCAGAGGTGGATATTGGTGGGATGACAGTAGAGGTTGCACCTTCTCACCAATATCCTGTCACATGTTGTTGTTATGTGACAGATGGGAGGAGAGGAGCAGTCTGACAGAATGGTATCTGACCTGGAAGAGCATACAAAGCAGAGCTGTGTCATTGAGTTTCTCCATGTGGAAAAAATGACACACATTGACTCTTGCTAAATGTTTATGGAGGCTAACCAGTGCAGCCTCTTGTTCATTGCTGGCAAAAATGCATAGCTACTGGTGGTGACTATATTGAAAAAGAGTGTTTGAGAATTTGCTCTGCCAAATAGTGTTTTTGTGCCCTTTGTATCTGTTGTAGTTTCCATGGAAATAAATAGGAGGCATTACTTTTGGAGCATTATGACATAGAGAAGAATGCTGGTATTTTTGCTATTTTAATTTGAAACTAAATATATATTATAAATTGAGTGCTCCCTAAACATGCCAGATTTCACTGAAAGTCTTGAGATCTTAGTATTTCTCTGAGAACCAAGTTTCATTTAGGAATGATGTGTGCCTCACATACTCCACCATTCAGGAGAATTCAAATGTATCATATAGCATAACCTTTTTAAATCCTGTAACATTATGTACATATTTCAGATGTAAATATATACATGATAATCATATGCATTTCCACCTTTTATATTTGCTTGTTATTATTTTCAATGCCAGTCCTATTAGAAAAATGCAGGTAACCCACTGGGAATATAGTAAATCAAGGTCTTTGTTGCCTGATGGTCATAACCAATCATTACAGAAGAATTTTGTAAAAGAAAACTTTATTGACTAATTATTCATTGGTGCAAAGAGTTATTTTTTGATGCTAAATAATGCATAGTGCTTAGCACTGGTTTTTATCCACTTCCAAGAAAGCAAAATAAAATTTAAAAGACTGTATGGAAGATGCATGACAGTCTGTGGGAGAAATTATGTGGTAGCTTTTGTTCATTGGGAATGGTGGTCCATAATTTACAAAAGTAAAATGTCAAATAACTAGCAACGTCATAACTCTGCTCGAATATATGTAGGATTCTAGATCTAGAAAAAAATATTTTCCAGAAAGGTGAGAATGTGAGCTGGGAGGCCAGAATTATTGTGTAATATAATTTAGAAGAGAAGTAATAGAATATGACAGCATAATTTTCATTCTGTCAAAATCATAGGGTTCTAGCATGCCTCCATTACCAAAAATGTAGTTAACTGCACACAGAACCTATAAGCAGTGAAAATAGCATGTGATGATGTAATTAGAAGACTGATCTGCATTGCACAGTAGGGGTAGGACTGGGTAAGCATAATTACAGGACTTAATTGTGTGACATTTTTCGGCTTTTCACTGTCTAAGTTTTTGGTGTGCAAAAATTGCTGGTATTCTTAGAGAGAAAAAGAATAAATATGTCATCCACATCTGCAGTGGGTCCTTCATGCTGGCTGGTGGCTGAGGCTGGAGCCTTGCCTCCTGCCTCACTGTTGTGTGCAGCTTTTTGGATCCAATCCAGCTGGAAAAGCTATTTCTTCACTCCCTGCCATACCAGTTCTGTTTCCTGGTGTGTGAGGAGAGCAGTACTACCTGGACACACGTGGGAGAGAGGAGGTGGTTCGTCAGGCAGCAGGGTGAGGCTGAATATGGCCTGCCACCCATATTCATACACCTGTGTGAACCCGGAGCTTCAGTCAGTAAAAAGTCAGATTATCAAATGTGGCTGATGACATAAAAGTACATCAATCAATCTATCACGTAATTGTTAATTTTTTCTTCTGGTTTTTCTATATGAGTTATTAAAGATATATTCTCTTTTGCCTATTCCTCTTTACTTTCTTTTACTGCCATAATGTGGAGCTTTCAAGGAGGTCCCAGAGAAGGCCACAAGATGGTCGTAGGGCTGGAGCACCTCTCCTATGAGGAAAGACTGAGGGAGCTGGGCTTTTTCAGTCTTGGGAAGAGAAGGCTCTGGGGAGACCTCATTGCAGACTTGCAACATTCAAAGAGAGATTATAATCAGGAGGGAAATCAACTTTTTACATGGTCTGATAGTAATAGGACAAAGGGGAACAGCTTTAAACTAGAAGTGGGGAAATTTAGGTTAGATGCCAGGGGGAACTGTTATCACAAAGAGTACTGAGGCCCCAGCACAGGCTGCCCAGAGAGGCTGCGGATGCCCAATCCCTGGAGGTGCTCAAGGCCAGGTTAGATGGGGCCCTGGACAGCTTGTTCTAGTGCTTGACCTAGTGTTGGCAGCCCTCCCCACAGCAGGAGTTTGGGACTTGATAATCTTTGAGGTCCCTTCCAACCCAAGCCATTCTGTGATTCAACATTTTCTTCTGCACCTCCTCTCCAGAAGATAGATAAACACATTTAAAAATGGGTATGAGCTTTGCTGTGGTGTTTCAGTGATAGGACATAAAAATTGTCATGTGAGACAAACTCAGACCTGTTCATAGCAGTGTACAAGTACTGTCACAACAGCCACAGGCCAGCTGCCTTGTCTTATTTTCTTAAATCACCTTCATATTATTTAAGAAAATCCACTGGGTAATTCCATCCAGTCTTGACATCTTTGTCATCAGGAATGTCTGTTAACCCATTTTAAATGACTTGTTTACTTGTCACAGTGCTTACCAGTCCTTCTTAAATTGAAAAAAAAAATAAAAAAAAAACTGAAAAGAAAATAGGAAATATGACTGTACTCTGTGATTTTGAAAATGTGTTACTTCTTCTATTGATTCGTCGATTGCACAGTTCCTAGAAGTGTGCAATCTAAAATGTGCTAACTAAAGATGTTTTGTGGTTTGCACAGGTACTTTTTTCCTTTTACGATTCACTTTTGCGGGGTGTTGTATTTCATCTTGAAATTGTATCTGGTATAGTAAGTCATGTGTAAAATTACGTTGTTGCCTACTCTAGAGATGGAATACATATAAGAGAATTGATTGCTTATACATCACACAATGTTTTGAGCAATGCAGACTGGTATTTTTGACTGCACATAAAATTTTGCAGATAACTGTAAGGCTTTCAAGGAGCAATGTTTGTAATTTAAAAGTGTGTCCATAATTTGACTTTTTTTTTCCCCTCAGGAAAAAGCTGAAGTCTTTTGCTGAAGTGTGGAAAATAAATGATTCTCAGGAACTACAGAAATGGAAAAATATGTGTGAACTTGGAGGTGAAAGAAAGGACAGTTTTTAATCCTCAAATCATGTTTAAGGATGGAAAGTACCGCCGTAGAAAGTATAAGTCTGGAGAGTAATAGATTGTATCAGTGTATGTATAGTTGTAGATGCATTAAGTTGGATTCTCTGCATTTCCAGAGATAAGAGATGCTGTGCTGTGATATGGTACCCTATATCAACATCTGCTACCTGATCATAATTTTCTCGCTCCATATTCTTTCCATGAAGTGTTTTCCTGAAAAATGTCTACTGGTGTTGGGTTAAGTTTAGAATGTGTATAGAAAACATGGGAAATTACATTGGTAAATTATTAGGTAAATGTTTTATAAATAAAATAATGTATTTTAATGTTACTGTACTTCAGTATCTATTGAAATAATATTCTGCATTGTGAAAATGTAACTGAATCCTGGCTATATTGAACTGATGTGCAATTGAGAAGAACTAATAACATGAACTGATTTTTTTTCTCATTTTAATACATTTAAAATTGTTTACATAAAGTACCCCTTACAATGAATTTAGGAATGTGTGTGTTATACAGCTGGATGGGAGAGTCTCACTTCTACTGATGACATTAATGATGATGCAATGAGTAACTTTCAAAGCAGCAACACAAAATATGCACTGACTGCATTTCTGCTTCCCTCTCTTTCATTCTTATACCTGCCCACTTCCTTTTTACTTTAAGTGTGGTCATGAGCTGAAACGGGTGATTCAAACTATGCAACTGAAATCCCCAGCATAAAGCTGGAAAAAACAGAAATATATTTAATTTTTTTATTTGCAATTTTCAAGTTTAAACGAAACTCCGCTTAGGAATTTGGTTTCCAAATTACTGATTTTTTTCTATAAATCCAACCAAGGGGAGCATCTTGTTATGAAAATGAATAATGGTATTCACATACTTAACTCTTAGCAAATAGCATGTTGTATTAAAAATATTTATTTTACTAAATGAAAAGAATTTCAGTAAAATATAATATCTTTGTTTTGCTATAAAGAAAATAATAAAATGGGATTTGTCATCTTTGAGGCAGTTGAAACTTTCTGATGATTTCAGTGAATATAATGAGGGTTTCTTGTGTCAAAATGATGCACGTCAGAGGAATATGAAATTATGTCATTGCAGGTGATTAAATTAGTCAAGAGATTTGTACAGAAGAAGTTGCAATGTTTACTACCAGTCATAAGGGAATGCTAACATAGGACATTTAGACACATAGTGTATGTGTCTAAATGGGAAGAGCTGTAAAAGAAAACTGCTCTTTGTGGATGTAGTTATACATGCATGTTTAAGTATGCCACACACTGCTGTTACTGATGAGCACAGACTCTGTGCATTGGAGCTAAAGACCCCTGACCATCACCTTGAAAGACTATAATCAACCACTGCTGACTTCCTGCGTGCACTAAATGTACTTTTACTAAGACTCGCTTTGCCTTCAGGGGAGAGTTCAGACTGTGCTCTGATAGGAAAAAAATGCCTGGGAAAAATAAGGAAACACAGTTAATGATGGGTGAGCAGCTGAGGTGTTGCTGACCTGCTCATACCAGCGAGTACAAAGCAATTACAGCATCTTGTTTCTTAATGTCTGTGATTGTTTTGAAAATAACTTTTGATAGTAGCCCTGATTATTTCAGCGAAGGAAACATAGATCTTCCTAACCCAGGGGGACTGCTTCTAGGTAAGCAAAGGAATGGCTGTCTCATCTTGTGTTGATAATTAGTAATTGTAGAGATAGATAAAAGTTTGAACGATCATTTGAGGATGCATTGCGAGGAGACGTGTGCTGTTGTTGGGTGTGTTTTCAGGTGCTCAAATGCACCACACTAAAGGCTGTAGATTGGGCCTTGTTCTGCCAAGGTGGAGCAGCCAAGATCATTTGCAGCATGAGCATTTGCGAGAGCAATTGTTCTGAGGTATAACGAGTTCAGAGCTCTCTCAAGTATTTTAGCAGGGCCCAAAACCTGGCTATCAGACGTACCAGACATACTCTGAATGGGAGACCTGGGCCTTCAGTGGCATGCAGTGTAAGGACAGAGCAACAAAGGTCTGGGGGAAAACAGAAATGCATTAATTTTGTAAGAGACATTTTATTCATTTTGCTCTGGTAAGCAGGGCTTCCATAGCTGTCACAGCAGGAGTCTTCCTGAAAGACAAAGAATCCAATCGTGTGTTTTCTTTTTTCTTTTTCTCATTCTCTTTTTTTTTTTTTTTAATTATTAAATACCAGCACACTAAACTTTTAGTTTAGAGATAACTTTTAGTTCTCTAAATTTTAGAGACAATTTGAAACACAAGCTTTGGTAGCAGTGTAATCCTGAAGATGTGCTCCGTTTTTTAAACCACAGCAATCAAATTTCAGCTAAATGCTGAGTCATGGAGTTTGTTCAGGTGCACTGCTGCCTGTCAAGCAAAGTCAGTGTGAAGAAGGGTGATTGGCTGCAGTGAGAATACCTAGAATCAATAGAACCATTTGAGTTGGAAGGGACCCTTAAAGGCCATCTAGTCCAGCTCCTCTGCAATGAACAGGGACATGTACAACTCCGTTAGGTGCCCATAACTCTGTTCATCCTGGCCTTGAGTGTCTCCAGGGATGAGGCACCCAGCACATCTCAGGCAACCTGTGCCAGTGCCTCACCACTCTTATTATATTCTTCCTATATCCAACCTAATCTCACCTCTTACAGTTTAAAACCATTGCCCCTTCTCTGTCACCACAGACCCTGCTAAAGAGTCTGTCCCCTTCTTTCCTGTTGCTCCCCTTTAGATACTGAAAGACCACTATCAGGTCACCTCACAGCCTTCTCCAGGTTGAACAGCCTCAGCTCTCTCAGCCTGTCCTTGTAAGAGCGGCATTCCATCCCTGGGATCATTTTGTGCCCCTTCTCTGAATGCACTCCATCAGCTCTATGTCTCTC
>VXAB01014172.1:0-38329 GCA_013399175.1 Odontophorus gujanensis | reverse complement strand
CCTCCTTCTACTCCTCCTCCTCCCTGAGCCGGCGGCCCGAGCCGGGTACGGGCTCGCCGCAGACCGGCCCCGCCGCACCGGGACGGCTCCGTCTCTCCCCGCTTCTGCGGCCGAGCGGTACCCGCGGGACGGCCCCTGGGTCCCGCCGGGGCTCCGGGCCGCGCTCGCGACGTACCGGGCCGACCTCGGGGCCGCACGGCGGGGCCGTCTCGGTGTCCGGGCCGGGCGCGGCGGCGGTGGGGCCGTCGGAGCAACAGGCGGTGTGCGGAGGGCGGGCCGCCCCCGGTCTCGCTGCTCGGGCGCGTTCGGGATGAGTTGGGCGCGTTTCGGCCGCGGATCGCGGTGCGCGCTGTGCCCGGAGCCGGAGCGGCCGTGCGGAATACGTATGGGGCCCTCGGGGCTGCGGCTCCGCGCTGGGGAGCTGGCACCGCCGGCGCCGGTGGGGCCCAAGTGGGCGCTGAGCGGCGGTGTGTGAGCGGAGCGCGCCTTCACCCTTCTGCTCTTCTCCCGTCTCCCGGGCAGGGGCTGCCTCCCACTGCTGTGTGACGGACTGCTGCCGCCCCTCGCCTGGGAGAGTGCGCTGGACCGCGTCCTTACCTCGCTTTGTGCGAGGTTTGCTGGCCCTTAAAAACTTCAGCTTCGCAGGTGCCCCGCTGCCACTGGAGCCGTCGCTCTAACAGTTCCTAATTCAGCCTCGTTTTCTTCGTGCAGGCTCTGCCACCATTCCAGGCATCCTAAGCCACTTACTCATTCTTCCCAATGCTTGTTGCTTCGCTCTCCTATCCTAAATATAGGGTAGTGTGCCAATGGGAGAGGCTCAGGAACAAGCCGGGGAGCAGGGAATACCACCATGTTGGCGGAGCCCTGCTGCTCCCACACCGTGCTGCTCCCACACCGTGCTGCCTGCTCGCTGCAGGCTTTGTGCTCCCTTCTTGGGGAACTGACACAAGTTCCCAGTGAGATGGACTTGGTTATAAAGCATGCTAACTTAGAAGTGCTCGCTCCTTTGCACGCTGACATATGGGTGATTGTGCTCCGCATCTTGCTGTGTACCCATAGGTCTGTAGGGATTCGTTAACCCAAGTGCTTCTCTGCTTTCAGACACAGCTAATGCCAGGCTGAGTGCTGCAGGGCTGATCCCTGCTCCTCTGGCTGCTGCAGGGTGAGGGTGGGTACACTGAGATCCTCACCAGCTTGAGCTGTGAAACGTGTGGCCAGAACTGGCTCAGACTTGACCGTAGCTTATCTGCCACGGACGGCTGCTCTGGAGGAATTCCTACACGTTTTCTGGCGGCAGATCTTCACTCTGGCAGTGGGGGGACATCGGAGGGAGTGCTGCATCCTGGTTCGTGCCATGGTGAGAGGCACTCTGGTACTCTGCATCCGAGCCCAGGGTCCCTTCAGCTCTACTGGAGGTGGAAAGAGGGTGGTGGGGTCACACTGGTGGCACTTCCATGTCCAGGCTCCCCTGGCACAGGTGTGAGCTGCAGTGTGTTGCTTGTGCAGCCGAGGTGTGGTACAGCAGCAGGAGTAGTGTCTCACTACCTCTCCACGTCCCATCAGCTGAAGAATAGCATGGAGGAATTAATTCGAGTGAGTTGGATGAGGAAAATGCAAGCTCTTAAGTTCTCTCTGGACAAACAGCAGTTGTGTAAATAAATGTCTCTGGCATTCTTCGTGGTGCTCGAGGACTGCCCGATTCCTCGTGGTCTCTTGTTGAACTGGTGGGGAGGCTGCGGCTCCCCCACCTCTGAGTGCTGTGCCAGCACTTTGGGTAGAATACAAGTAAACACCATTGGGTTGACCCAGCATATCTGAGGCCTTGGTATGCTGAAAATGTTTGTTCTTAGGATGTTTTGCAGTCTGGAGGGCTCTGTACTTTAAGCCCCATTTGCTGAGGACTGTGACCATGTTTAATCTGTCCGAAGAACCTGTGCTTTTCAGGCTTGTTCTGTGAGATTAAGTTTGGGCAAAGCCTGGAGGTGCTGCAGGAAGGGAAGTTAGTTCATTAACCAACAGTCATGCAGGTGTGCATATTTCCTGCTCTGGCACATTTTCCTGTCTATGTATCTTCCTGCATTTATTCACTGACTTGATTCTGGTCTGAGTTGAAGTTTAGTATGTCAGGGGCAAAGGTTCTCGGGATTATTTGGTGTTGCTGTGCATTTCCTGATGTGGGGCTGCCTGTGTCCTGGCACAGGTGGTGAATAGATGCTGAAGCTTCAGGCTGGAGGGCGGCCTGTGCCTGAGGTGTTGGCCGGGCTCAGGTGAGATCCCACACCCCAGGAATGCATGCCAGTTTTCCCAGTGCTGTGTCCTGCTCAAGGTCATGCAGTGTGGCACTGCAGGTTCCCAGAGGCCGGGCTTTCACTGAGCAGTGCCCTGGCATCCCCACTGTGCTGGGGTTCCTCCACATCCTGGGGGAGGGCGTGGGCCTGCTGCTTCTGACACGTGTCCAACTTGGTGGGCCCCCAGCTTTAGCACAAAGGGCTTGTGCTGAATGGCTCCTGTGGGTAGAGCTGGTCGTACACTTGCTGTGAGCTTGAGCAAGCTCCTTCCTACACATGGTGGCCAGTCTTTTTGCTGAGCTGATCCTTTTTTCCTATTTTTTTCCTTTTTTATTCCCCCTGGATTAACTTTCTGCAAATTAGTAACCCAAATGGTGGCATGAGGGAGAGGATAAGTACAGAGCCCTGGAAGAGGAGGAGGCGGCGGGTGCTGGTGCTGCAGCGGTGAGTTAGCACAGGGCACTCTCAAAAGGGCCCTTCTCTTCCCTGCTCTCAGCTGTACCCTCTTGCCTCCTCCCACGTGCCAGCTGTGGTGCTGAGCCAGTGCATTGATGAACTGACCCAGCTCACTTGGCATTCAATTGTTCTTTTCATGGGCTTTTTTTCCATGTGAGCATTTCTCTGCTGGTCAGGAGGGGACCCAGACTGGGCTGACGGGCAGGGAGCCCTCTGCCAGTACAGCTCTTTGCTGAGGTCCCTCCTGGGGGGTTACTGTCCTGCTTGCTGTGCCTGCAGGTGTGCAGTAGGACTGCAGGGCTGAGTGGTGATGCCTGATGGGATCCCCATGTGTTCTCCCTGGCAGATCCTTGCACACGAGCAACAAGGCTTGGGGACAGCAGTAGATCCTGTCCCAGCACTGGAAGGGACGGTGTTGAGTTTCATTTCGGGGTTTTCTTCAGCAAAACAGGCTCCTGGCCTCATCTGCTCTGTGAACAGATGTCTGAATGAAGGATTCCACTGATGAGTTTTCCGTTTTTCCTCTTTTCACGTGTTGTGGTCTCACCACAAGGCTCAGCTGTGGCATTTGCCGTTGCGGTGACCCTGGCTGAGGATACTGGCTGTGTTATCTCACGTGCTTTCTGAGACAAGCTCAGCTCATGGAGTGTGATGGGGTAGCTTCAGAGAGATTTCAGATCCTGGCTCAGAGCTCTACCGCAAATTGCTTTAAAAGCCTCTGTGCAGCGTTGGGTTCTGCAGTGCTCCTCGGGAGGACCTGACTGGTGGCATTCCTGCCTGCCCTCGGTGCAGCGGTGATTGCAGGAGGGGTTTCAGCTCATTGCAGCACAGCCACGGGTCACTCTGGTGCTGAACACAGGCAATAAATTCCCACTGCTGCTTTCAGGCACGTTTCGTTTCTTTTTTTTTTTTTTTTAAATTGCTTTGTAACTTTCACTTTGAGGAACTTTAATCCTCTTGGAAGNCCACGGGTCACTCTGGTGCTGAACACAGGCAATAAATTCCCACTGCTGCTTTCAGGCTCGTTTTGTTTCTTTTTTTTTTTTTTTTAAACTGCTTTGTACATTTAGACTTGAGGAAGCTTAATCCTCTGTGAAGTGTGTTCCTTAAGGCTGGCTATTAGCATTCTGTGGGTTTGATGGGAGCTTCCAGCAGCAGATACTGGTCACTTGATATCAGACCCAGGGGCTAGAGATTGGCTTGGGTGGTGCTGAAGTACAGAAAGGCTGGGTGGCAGTCAGAGCCAGTGATTTCTCACTTGAGCAGTGAATGATGAGGGATGATGTGACAGCCTTACACTGTTGTCACTGCCTCTGACTGCAACACGGGTCCCTTGTGAAGGTGGTACTGCTTGCTTCTTGCTACCATTTTTCCCTTTTCCTTATGCAGGGTCAGCCCCAGGTGGACTTTTTCAGACCTTCTGGGAAATGCACCTCCTTGCAGAGCTCCTGTAAGGCTTCCGATGGATTTCTGTGTGTCCACAGCTTTTTGGGGGCTTTTCAGGTACAGGGGAGGGATCAGAGACCTCTGTAACCAAAAGGGAAATATCTCCAGAGTACTTTCTGGCTTCTGTGCATCACCCATAAACTTAGGCTTTACCATTGCCCTTCCAGCTGAGGTGCTTTTTTTCTTTTTTTATCTCCGTGTTGTACTCTGGGGAGTCCTACAGGAAGGCCTCACACAGGGAATGGATTAGGGGTGTGATAGGAGGAGGCATTGTGAGCCAGAAGCCAGAAAAACTATATTGCTGAGTGCTGACACTGAATGCTTTTGAGCTCTCCCTCTCTTTTGTTTTTTTTTTTTCTCTCTAACACCTTCACTCTGGTTCTGCTTCCTCTGAAGGTGAGCACTTAGGTTTTCCCCAGGTCAGGGGTTCTTAGTACAAGGTGACCTTGCAGTCACCTGCAAGCATAGAGTTTGAGGCTACTGCAAATCTGCCCTGATAGTTTTGACACTAAGGCTACAAAGATATGAATAGTCCGGGTTGCAACAGTTTCATATTTGCATCCCTTAGGCTTTCCTGGCACCTGTTGAGTGCTGTGTTCTCTGTGCTATAGGAGTTGATTCCCTCCTGCAGGACTGTGCATGGTGGTTTCCCACCCCAAGGAAACTATTTCCAGTGGTGCTTCTCTAACAATGCTAGAAGCCATGTTAGAGAATAAAAGGTGGTTATTCTAAAATCTGTATTAAACTTTTAAAATCCTAAAATTCAGTTCCCTCTCTTTTAGCAGCTCCCAAAATCTTCATTTTCTGTCTTTTCTCCTTTTTCATCCATTCTAAGGTGATTCTTGCATGCTGTGCAGCCATGCATGCTTTGTGACTTGTTGAAAAGTGTGATTTCAGTATTACTGGCCACAGCTGAACTTAATAGACTCAGCTTGTGTCACTAATTTTGTTAGCTCTCATGCTGAATTCACTTAAAGGTTTTGCCCTGTGGTGCATGTGAGCAGAGTAGCTCCTGAACTACAGGGTGCATCAGCAGTCCTGGGTGTTCTGGAGTATGGTCACGCAGCAGATCTATCCATTGTGTGTGGAGCAAAGCTTCAGGAGTAGGGTAGCAAACAGGATTTTGGACTTGTCTAGGCCAGACCAGAACTTTTAGACTGGGCACTGTTGGTGGCCTTGTGCTGGTTGCTCTTTCAGGAAACGTTTATCACATCTTTCGATAAAAATTTATCTGAATGTCAGAGCTCAGACTTTAAAGAGGTGAAACTGATCTTGTGAGAGTAACAGTTGCTGAATGCCATCCCCTTCAAAGAAGTACAGAGGATGCTGAAGCAACGTGTCGTATTGGTACTGCGGGCAGGACACTGTGAAGGATAGGAATAGCACTTTGTAGCCTTAACAAAACTTGGTAATCAAAGCAAACATGAAGAATGGATTTGGTTGGTACTACTAAAAGATGTGAACTCATATCTTTGGGCTTAAATTGTTGGAGAAGCCATCAGTGTTGCTGTGTGTGGTACTGGTGATAAGCCAGGATAGAAGTTATATCTGATCTGATCTGCTTGATGTGACTGAGTGAAGGACTCCTGATTACCACGGCCAGTTTAGGCATGAGAAGGGCTGCTAACAGCCTGGGTGGGAGGTGGGAGAGCTGCTGCTGCTACTGAGAAGCAGTATTGCAGACACCACCTGACCCTCAAACCAGCCTGCTAGCGCTAATACCAGGCTCCTACACACCCCTTATTGCTGGAAACTGGAATCCTAACTCTCATCTTCCTTCTTGGTGGCTTTGGAGCTGCAGGCTGGCTCTGGCAGGTGGATATGCCTGGTCTGTGGGCATCCTGGGGGAGCAGGTGCTGTGTTGCCATCATAGGAAGGAGTTGCTTCTTGCAGACCTTGCTGCTGTGTCCTGCTGCTGCCATCTTTACCCTGCTGCACTCCAGCCTGGCATCCTAAAGCTTCCCCTGGAGGTGCACAGCTTTGCACCTGCTGAGTCCAGGTAAACCTTCTTGCTGCTTTTGTGGCTTCCTCATAGCCTGTTGATGAATTGGTTGAAAACCTCTGACTGATGCAGTATGGCTTCTTCTCTGCTTGGTAAAGAAAAGCTGAGAACAGAGCAGACTGCGAGATTTTGAATTGGATTTATCCAGGAGCTGAGATGAAATCAAGGTTAGATGTGAAGCTCTTCCTTGACTATGACCCTCAGACCGGTGCAGTGTGGCTTGGTCACACCGGGTGCACTAAAATCCTGTTTTCTGCTTGTATATGGGAATTCACTCTGGTGTAGCTGAGTCCTTGTGCCAGTGTTTTCAGGTGGGATTCTTAAGTTCAGGATAATGGCAACTTTATTCTGCACGTCTGACTCTTAGCACAGTAGGTTTGGACCAACAGCCTTGGGTTGTGCCAACTGGAGAAGGTTACCTGGAGCTCAGTGCTGCTTGGGCATGCAGCAAAGCGACCAGATCATAGAGAGTAAAAGTCACCTGTGGTGTGAGCAGGAGCAGACAGCCCAGCTCTTCAGGCTGAGCTGACCCAGGAGTAAGCACCTGCTGCCATCTCAGCATCTCAGTGTGTGATTCAACTGAAAGCTGAGGCAAACATGGATGTAAGTTTGGATATAAGCATGTTGGTCCTGGTTTCACTCAACACAAAAGCTGTCTGAGAGTGCAGGAAGAGGTTTGGTGGCTGCTACAAAAGTCATTGGTTTGAGAAGGTTGATGATGTAAATCTACTCTAAATTGATGGTCATGAGGACTGGGAATAACTGAGGAGCTGGTGTCCTCTTGCCTGGGCTGTGTGATCACAGCCAGCTGAGCTCATTTTGGAGCGCTCATGAAGGCAAACCTGTTTACCATCTCTGCTCAGTGGGGAGGGATGACCTGCGTCAGCAGAGCTCAAGTCTTGTCTTCTTTCTTTACCTCTAGGAGTGACTAGTTACAGATTTTTGGGAGCAGGAACATGTCCTGCTCAGCACCATTGCTGCTCAGATAGTTGTGATGCATGAGCTGCTCCTGCAGGAAGGAGACCTTGCAGCAATCCACCTTCCATTTGCTGTTGGCAGGCTTCAGGGCAGTCCCTTGCATCGAAAAGTCATCTGAGAAAAGCACTGAATGTATTTTTAGATGTCTTTTAAAGTGGCTGGAAAGCAACCTGTGTTGGGTCGCTTGCTGCAGTGCTGGAGAGGGCTGTGGGTGTGGGATAGACCCCGCCAGAGACACGTGGAGTGGGGACTGCATCACTGCTGCCAGGATGCAGCTGTCTGTGGGAGCTGCTGCTGCTGGAGCAGTAGGGGCTGGCTGGGACAATAGTGGGAAACAAGTGGGAGATGTCCAGCTGAAACCAGTTTTAATTTATTTTTCCCTTATCTGTTGGATTTGTTTGGGTTTTCCTTGGCAGCTGTGGGCAGAACGATTTGTGGCAGAGGATTTTACAGAGCCCAAAATTGGCATGCTGTGAGTCGTTGCTGTGGGCAGGAAAGTCCTGCCTTCTCATGCTGCTGCCAGGGAGCAGAAGTGCTCTTACACACCCTGCATCCAGCAGGAACCTATGCCAGGTGGAAACCAGCCTCTTGCTGGGCTCCTCTACCAGGTGTCAGTGCCCTGGTCTGCCTCTGTGTGTGGCAGCACAAAGAGGAGAAGGGTAGAAGTGCTTCCTCTGGAGGGGACACCAACTTAGGAGGGCTGTGAAGCTGCCTTGTGTGGGTCTTTGAGCACATCTTCCTGGCAGGAAGATTGGGTCCAGCTAATCCTTTCCTATTAGGCATTGAATTGGTGACAGTGGGTGAGGATCTCAGCTGCTGGCAGAGCTGCCTGCAGTGTTGTGCTGCTCTCAGGCCCTGCTTGCGTGAGCTCCTGAAATCTCCACAGGTCAATGAATAGGAGGAAAAGTGCATTGGGGTAGGAAGGAAGCATGATGCATTGTACCACATTGTGTCAGGGGCGAAGGCACCACTGTAGTACGTGCACAGGGGTGTTATTCCTCTGGAGGTATTAGCTGAAGTCCTGGACCATACATAAGGGGTCAGGGTGTTTATGCACCACAGCTATTTGGTGCTTGTTTAGGGAGGGGGCTGTTGGACCCCTGTCCGCCAAATGAGCAGTATTTATTTCCTGTGAGCCATGCCCTGTCAGAACAAGCAATAAGAATGGGAAGTGATGACAGTTGAGGATCAGGGGACAGAAGAGAAGTCTCCTTTAGGAGCAGCAGTATTTACGTAATAGCTAACCCAATATTAATGTAAATAAGGAGCTGTGACTTTTACCTTGGAGTGTGGCTGCACCGACAGCACGTAGCAGGTGGGGCAAGAGCTGGAGCGTGCCAGATCACTGTCCTTGTTCTCCAAAACATTTCTGAACCCTGTATGTAGCAAGAAGAAGGGGGAGCCAGGGAAATAAAGCCTGGGAAAGGTATGCTTTTTCCATTGTTTGCTAGAGTAGTTCCTAGTTAGAAGAAATAGCTGGGGAGAGACTGTGGTTGTGCCTTTGACCACACAATGGCCCTTCTGCAAGATTTGCTTTAATCAACCAGGCAAAACTTCAAGGACCTGTGTAACTGATCTCACTAAATGCTGCCCCTGAGTGCAATGTGACCACGTTCAGGAATGTGATCTGAAGTAAGCTTTGAGCATTTCCATAGGACCAGCTGCATTAAATGTGTATTTAGCAAACAAATCTGTTGTTCTTGTCCCTGTCACTTAAAATGTCTGTGGCTGCGCTAAGAACTCTTGGGGCATGCTGCACATCTTGTCCAGAGGCCCAGATTACTTTGTAATTAGTGCTGCCACGATGTGAGCCCACGTTTTGGGAACACGATTTGTATCATGGTGGAGTGGGACATGGCCACGTGGTGGCTGTGGTGATGTCTGCTTGTAGGGAGGTGGCTGTCACAGCAGCAGGATCCCGTTGTGTGGGAACATCTGTCTGGGCTGGGGGCTCCCCTGCTTCCTGACAGCCTCCTGCATCGTGGCTGCCTTCTGTCCTGCACCGAGGCCTGGGCATGCAGGTGCCAGATGATCCGTTTAGCCTTGAAATGCACTAATTTAACAGAGCTTGGTGGGGAGCAGTGCTCTTTGCAGTGGAGCAGACCTGCCTGCTGCCTCTCAGCCCTCTGAAGCACGGACCCGCTGTGCTCACTGCCTTCCCAGAGCTGCTGGCGGCTGCAGCGCTGGATTTGGTAGCTAATGCTCTTTGGAATAAGTGTCATTTAAAAAGTATCCAGCCAAGAAAGAGCACAAGATGTAATTCCAATGGAGTTTTTTTTAGAAGGGCGGTAGCTTCTATTAAAGGGAATCAGCGCGGCCGCTCGCCCCGTGCGTGCCATGGGCTTTGTGGGTGTTGTCCATTCGCCAGCTCTCCAAATTCCTGCAGAAAACTGAGCAAAACTCAAAGTGAAACATTCCTTCCATGCTTCTGCTGACATTTACAGTGCAGGTATTTCAGTAGTTAACCCGTGAAGCTTTGGAGTGCAGAGCAGAGGTCCAGGGGATGAGGGATGAGGCACAGCCTATTTTTACTCCATCACAAACAGGGCTAGGCATGTGTATTTTATACTCCGGAGCCGCTCAGGCCGGGGCGTTTTTTAATATCGCCTTCTGCTGTTGCTATCAGATTAAAAACTGGGCTTAAACTCTGGATATCACAGGAAAATGCGTTGCTGCTGTGAGGTGTGGAGGCCCTTCAGGCTGCCTGCACTCACCCAGTGCTGTTATTGGGTCTGTGAATGCTGCAGCATGATGCTGGGGCCAGGCCCTGTGCCCGTGCTCCTGTGCCATCCTGCAGAGGAGTAGGTGGCTTAGCTGGGCTTAAAAGTCACCAGCAATGTGCAGAATGTGAAGGTGTGGGAGCAGAGGCCAGGAGCAGGGTGTCCAGGCCCTGTGCTGTGCTTTCTCCTGCTGGTGCTCACCTGGGGCTGGCTGAGTTGTGGTGTGCTTCATGCGTTGTGTTGCAAACTTTTAAGCCCTTTATCCCAGCTTATTGCTAGGAGCTATTAAAAGCATGGCATGCTCACACTGCGGTGACACGTACAATTCGCAGGGACGGGTCAAGGTGTCCTCATGTTGGAGGCTGGATGAGCATGTAGGATGAGTGACCCCAGGGCCCCTGCCCACACAGGCTGACCCTCCTCCTGTCCCACAGCCCCTGGAAGTCGTCAGCCCTGATCTCCTGGCTGGGATCTGCTGTGTGACCTTGGGTTTGCTCCAGCCCCTGCAGATTGCATTGCTAACCTGAGGCAACAGTGTGAAGAACTAGTCAAGGTATTGATTATTTAGCTCCCTTGCTATTAAATACCACTGATACTAATTTACAGTGGTACTGTTGTGCGCGCTTACAACTACAAAGCTGGTAATTATTAATCCGAGATCTTAGAAACTGTTCTTCAGAACTGCCATGTCACCCTGCCCTCCCATGGGACTCAGTGTCAAGGTGCTCATCCCTCACTGCCTGCCTTCCTGCATCGAATCCTCCCCCACTGATGGGAGTGTGAATGCAGCACCTGACCTTCTGCTGCTCCCCTTGCTCTTTTCAGACTCACAAATAACAGTGACTTATTTCCTTGCTTTCTGGTTCCAGCTCAGCTGTATCCATGTCCAAACTTGGTGCTTCTGTTGTGACTGGGGCAATCCCAGCCGCACCTTATCCTGTTGCTGCCTGGGTTTTCCCAGTGCTGGTGGTGGTGCAGGTCTGATGGCGTGCAGTGTGCCTTATGTCCTTCAGGCAAGTCATCCCACATCAGCCTTCATTCTTCTACCTGTATCCCATTAACCACAGGCAGTTTACGTGTGGATCTTCATCCCAGTGCAGCAAATTGCCATTTTCCACACTGCGTTTGCATTCCAGAAGCAGCTGCACGGCTGGCTCTCCTGGCTCCTGCAGGTTCCCAGCAATGGTCTGACAAAGCTCCTGCTCACAGCTGCCCTGGAGTGTTTGTGACCCAAGCTGTACTGATGGGAGGGGATACAGAGGGTCACCTAGCACTGATATTCCTGCTGAAATGAGCCAGTGCATCTTTGGTCTAGAAGCACAGCTCCCAAGAGTTGGTGAGATGTATTTAACACATTAACCATGTGGAATGCCTTCTCTGTCTCCCTGGCAGTCTCCTGGAGGTGAATTCAGTAACCTAGGGGTGTTTTCCCCCTTTTTGGTTGCAGCCAGGGGAGGGCAGGAGTTCTTGCAGGGAAAGTTGGCCTTCTGGCATGGCTGATTTCTGGTTTTGAAAGTCAGATTCAAGTGTCAAACAGGTAAAGCAACTGGGCTCCAAGAGCCTGGTCTGGTCTCCAAAGAAAACGCTTACTCGGCACAGACCCATCTGCTCTGTGTGTTTTGGATTAAGCAGGCCCACATTTATTTGCGAATATTAATATTTGTGTACTGTAATGCATCTGTGAAGTTTGTGCTCTGGAGGTTAAGCTGTGTTTTGTCAGCATCCCTGCTGCACGAGAGCCCGTATCCCTGGCAGGCTGGGCTGTGGGGTAATGCATTTTCCCTCTGTGCATGGCTCAGCCAAGTCTTCAGAGGAGAGCAGACATCAGATGGGTTTGGTACGTTGCAGGGCAGTGCTTGTGCTCGCACCGGAGCATGAGCACAGCACCCAGAAATTACAGCTGGTTGTGTGTTCTAGGGCCTCGTCCCTGAGAGCAGTACCTCGTTCTAGAGAGTTAACTTTGCACAGTTACTGCTGTATTTGCTTTCACTACCTGGCCTGTGAAAGGGGAAAAAAAAAAAAACAACTAGGTTAGGAAATCAGACCACTTGTTGTCTTGTGAACAAAGCTGCCTTGATTCGTAGAGCTGAGGCCAGATGTAGTGGTAGAGCCCTAAAATTCTGACACAAATGTGTTTGTAGGCAAGCTCCTGGAGAAAAGGGAAAAAAATATCAAAAAGCAAAAACCACAGAAATGAGCCCATGAGGTAACACAGCACGGTTCTAAAATAAATCAGGAGCAAATTTGGCTGACAGGCTGCAGGTCTAAAAAGTGAGGCATTGCATCGCAGTTGCCCAATAAAATAAGTTTGAAGCAAAGTGACTTAAAATACTTGATTGCAGAAAAAATACTCGTAGCTTAAAATATCCCTGGAAGAGCTGTACTGCTGGACAGAGCAACTTTCCCAACTTCTGTTTTCAGCTTTTCCAAAGATTTCCTTAATTCTTTTAGAAGGCTTTTCCCCTGTGTGTTGCCCCACTCCTCCCTGGGCATCCTGTGCTACTACGTATTTGCAGCTTTACTTCCCAGGTTTGCTGTGCTGACTTCAGCCTGTCTTTCCCTTTACTTGTTTCCTCCAAAGGTGGGAATGTGTCAGGTGCGTTTTTATCAACAGGAAAAGGCAGGAAGGTGGGGGGGGTGGGGTTGCCATAACCACCTTATCGTCAGCAGCTCCCAGACCTGGAGGAGCCGAATTTGGTGTTTGTCGCTCCCACAGAGCAAACAGAAATGCAGAGACTGACAAATGGAGGGGCTGTCTGTCTGAGGCTGGCGTGTATTTCACTTTCTGGGACAAAGGCTACTTAGACATCTGGATTGCACTGGGGATTTTAGGGCAAAAACCAATGGCTGCTTTGCTGTGGATGAAGTGTGGCTGCTCATTGCCCGAGTACGCTTCCACCAACTTAGTGCTGCTCTGAACTCGTGCTCCGGGAGGACGAGCTGCAGTGCAGAGCTTGTTTGGTGCCCTGGGAACGTGAGGCTGAGCAGACCTTTCCTGACCTTCGGGTGCACTGAGAAAACAAGCTCATTTTATGGACAGTTAATTTATAGAAAGTTCCTGTTTGAATTTCCTGCAGGAGCCATAAAGCCAGAGGACAGCTGTGCCCGTTGTGAACCAACGTCTGCTCCCACCTGGCCCACACGGAGCTGGCTGTGGGGAGCTTTGGGGCAGAGGAGCAGCCCAGTGTGTGCTTTGGAGGTGTCCTGCCTGCTGAGGTGGCCCTTGGAGCCACATCTGCGATATATCAGGTTTTGTATTGTATTCTCTCTGATTTGCTTAAGCCTGGCTTAAGGAGTGTGTAGGTGGCAATAACCAACAGTCCAAAACAAAAGAAGCAGTTTGGTTTTTTTTGTTTTTTTTTTTTTTTCCCCTTCCAGGCATGGGGGAAGCTGCATTTGTTTCCTGCTGCTTTCTCCCTCCTTCCCCAAAGACAGAAATAAGCAAAGCCTGGTAGGCTTGCAGTTGTTTGTGCTGCTTTCAGTGCAAAGCAGGTGGGATGCCACAGCACACCCTGCCACACAGCTCCAGCTCAGCTCCCCGCTGCAGTCGGGCTGCTCTGCTCTC
Organism: Odontophorus gujanensis; assembly: GCA_013399175.1. NCBI lineage: Eukaryota > Metazoa > Chordata > Aves > Galliformes > Odontophoridae > Odontophorus > Odontophorus gujanensis. Next base: position 24,874 of record VXAB01014172.1, on the reverse strand, counting down.
AGCAGGAGTGCGTGCTCTAATAATTCTGATCCTGATAGCTCGCTCTGATCCCATTTGACAGGGGTCGGGATCTTAAAGACACTGAGCTCTCAGGAGAGCCCCACGGTACTCAGTCTGTCCTGCTGCTCAGAGCTGCTTTCACCTTGTCTGCAGGCAGGTAGGCTCACGTTCTCCCTCCCTGCTTTGGATCCTTTTACCATTTCTTCTTCTCAGCCTCCTTGCCACATTAAAGCTGAGATGAAGGGAAGAAAAACTTCCAGCTCATACCCAGGGCTGAGAACCAGAACTGGGAGGCGCAGGAATCCATCCCACGAATACTTGGAAGGCAGTTTCTTGGCTCGGGGCATGCTGGGGATTCACTCCCTGGCTGCCCCCCCATCCCCACCGCCTGTCCCTGCTCGTCAGCCCTCGCTGCTGGGCACCCTGCTCACAGGCTGGCCTTCCTCACGCTCCTCGCCCCTTTCTCCCGGGCTGTGGCTGACCAGGGCAGAAAACGACTTTGGGGTGAGTGGCTGGAGGGTTGGAGAGGCCCCTGGAGCCCCTGCTTCAGTTGGCTGCTGGGGATTGAGTAGCAGTAGGATATAGGAGGATTGAAAGGGAGCGCCGAGCTCCGTGTAGCTCTCGCGCAGTGTGGGGTTTCTTTGGTACTCCCCTTTGGCAGGTTATTCCACCTGATACAAGAAGACTCTTTGGTATGCTCAGGGCTTGAAATCTCTTCATTTTGTTGTAGCCTGTTCCTCTTCCTTTCTATCTCTGCAGCAGTTGATAAGCAGCTGGTCCCTTCTCAGGGAGGAAAGCTGCAGAAAGAAATGCCAGGAATGCGAACAGCAGGTGGGGACTGGCAGATGTACATATCAATCACGACAGACTGACAGAGGGGCTCATTCCTCAGCAGAGCCTCTGTTTGCCTCTGGCTGGGTTTGTGCAAACCTCTCTGAGCCCCTCCGGCCTCCGCTGGGGCAGCGCTGCGTGTTTAGAGTGGGGCAGCTCTTGGGCTCTGCTGGGAGCAGTGTGCTCTGTACTGTTCTGGGAGTGGGACCTCTGCTCCAGGGATGGGGACAGAGCCTTTGGAGCATGTTGCTGGGTCTCAGCAGTGTGCCTAGTAACTAAGGTGCTGCACCTCAAGAGCGGGCAGTGAGGGATCTTGCTGCCACGTTGCCAAAGAAGCTTGCGGCCTCAGTGAGTTAATTGAATTTGCTGCACTGTTGCATTTTAAACCATGACTTCATCCCTCTGAGGAGTCTGGAGTTATTTCTGTGGACAAACTCCTGCTTGGAGATAGTGGTTCTCTGAGGTCACCTGTGCTGAGTGGTGTGGGACCACGCAGCCGTGAAGTGCAGAAGTGCATGGCTGAGGACCTGCAGTGCTACACAAATACTGCTTGGGCTTGCTCCTTGCACTCACTGCTGCTGATTTCTGAGCACCTGGCACTTGGTGGGGAGACATCTCGTAGTGGTAGAGTATCTGATTGATGTGAAATAACAGGCTGAGTGGTGAAAAGCCTTTACCTGGTGATCTCTGAGCACCATTCCCCTGTGTGCCGGCAGTGTATGTTACAAGCAGAGCAAAGCTGCTGTCACAAATGACATTATGGGTGCTTTTCTCAGGCTCTAAGCTTTCATTGTGGCCACGTGCTCATACTGGGATATGTTATCTGAGCGCTTTGGGTCCGCTTTGCTGCTTCTGCATGGCGATTCCTGGAAAACCCAGAATAAAACTCACGCTGGTGGGGCTGTGCTTAGACCTCCCCGGTGTGATTGATCCCCAGGGTGCTTTGCTGGGCTCAGGCTGCCTCTGCAGCTGCTGACTGTAAGGCTTCAGGGCAGCCAGCTCGGGTCCCAGGCATTTGGCTGTCCCCAAGAGGCAGCAGCAGTTCTGTGGGGTTTGCCGGGATGTTGCTGATTTACACAGCTGATGTGTTTAACAAGTGAAGGCACATCTGCCCCAAGTCTTCTCATCAGCTTTTCTTTGGATCATTGCTTGTTTTCATGAAAAAGCAGTGTAAGAGAAGACGACTCTTCCCAAGTAAGAAAGGCAGTGAGGATAAAGGGGGTGATCAGTGCTGGGGCACAGAGCAAAGACTTTGAAACTGTAACTTTTTTCCAGCAGCAAAAACTCATTTTCTTAGCTCCCCATCACAGGACTTGCTCAAGTTAGTCCTTGTTTGAACTGCAGTAGGTACATGTGACCAAAGCCTTGCTGGAGAGGTTGCGTGTCTGCTGCTGGAGTCCTGGTTCACTCCTGAGCTGGCACTGGAGTTTCCCATGCTGTGGGTCTGCCACGCATTTGTTTCTGAGTGTTCAGCAAACACATTTTCAGGAGGTAAAGTCAGAAGGGCCTTAAGTTGTGAGTATTTAAGAGAACAACAAAGGTTAACTGCTGTGCACTGAGCTGCCTGCTCTTGTCACAGTGTCCTAGGGCTGTGCTCTGGGCAGAAATGCCATGATCTTATCACCTCACCTGGCAGGCACCAGAATGGCTTTGCGGGTCCTCACCTGCTGCTCAGAGATGCTATCCACAAAGGGTGGGTGGGCTGGGCCTGGGCAGGGTGGGGACGCCTGGGAGCATTAGTGGAGGCCAGTCCTGTCCCCTCACCTTTGCCTTGTGTACTGCCATGGCTGGGTGAGGAGCTCCTCTGTCCCGTGGAGAGAGAAGTCCAGACAAAGTGCAGAACGAGGAGCACACTGTGTGTGCTGTGGCCAGCTCACAGAGAACCAAAGCTCAGGTATTCTCATTTTTAATTCATTATTTGCAAACTCAGTGCATGAAGTATTGTTTGCACTACTCACAGCAGCATCTTGCCTTGCTGGGAGGGTTAGGACCAGGTGCTGTGGGGCTCAGCCTGCACTCACAGCAGCTCATCTTGTGATTGTCACAAGGCGACGAGGGGCAGCCTGGCTTCTGCTGTCCCACTGCTGTCTCTTATAACCACTTTGCTTGTGTCTGTGTGTGTGCAAGGTGTTTCAGTTCATTGATGTGGTTTTATGTGCATTTTGTTGCAGTAAGGTTGTAGAGGCTTTTGAGTTGAACTCAGAATTACATCCCCAAATTGCACCTTTCTTGGTCTTTACAGCACGCCTCTCTGGCTGCGTGCTCTTATGGCAGTTTTCTGCTTTGCTGTACAGGTGCCTGTTAAGCAGGGAGTGCCTGGGGACTGCAGCTGCTAAGCCAGGTTTTTTCTTCTCTGTTTCTAAAATTTGAGCAGTGTGTTTTTCCTTAGGGCTTGTTACTAAACCCACAGAGGGCTCAAGCACCAGTGCTGAATTCCTCTTAGCAGGTGAGCTGTTGGGAAGCTGGAAGCTAATCCTGGCTGCCTTGTAACCAGTGCATTTTTTGGTTGTTCTGGTAACAGAGTCTACCCCCTCCAGGTAAAGATGCAAAGCTGTGGACAGGCTCTGTACCTTGGTCACACTGTAGTACGAGCAGTATAACAACCACAGCTGTGGCACAGCACAGTCCTGCAGGGCTGCTAGGTCTCCTGGGACTCTACAGCTCTTCTCCAAACCTGCAGCACTTAAGCGACAGCCAGACAAGGAAGTGCCATATAACCACTGAAGTAAGATAACATAAGCAAATAGAAGCTTTGGTGCAGGTAATTGGGTACCTAATTGCTGCATTTGCCACCTGGGGAGTGGAATTGCTCTCTGCTCTGGAAGCTGAATGGGCCATACTGTGATAAGCAGTTTAATTGTTTCCTTGCATCTGCTGCAGCATTATAAAACCAAGGCGAGCTGCACACACCTTCAGAGCTTAACGGCCTCACTGCAACACCGAGCCTGCGTTTTCCTGTGGTGCTTGAGCACCTCTTTATGCAACCCTTCTGTTCTCCACACACTTTATCTTTGCCTATGCCATGTGGTAGCTGTAAGCCATTGAGTTTTTCTGGAAAGTTGTTCAGATCTGTGTAGTCATTAGCTACAGGGAGGTGAGTGTGCAAGCAGCAAGGAGGGTCTGCTGGGAGCGGGATGCCCCCTCCAGCTGATTGCTGGGGTCTGGGCGTTGTTTTCATAAGGAAGAGCTGGTGGGGGCTGAGCAGAAATCACACCCAAGCTGACGTGGGGAGTGACATTTAGAAGGAAAGGTGTGGGGAGTTGGGCACTCTTGAGTGCTTGAGGTTGTGTAATGGGGGTTACCTTCCTTTCCCAGGGGCACTGCTGGATGCCTGGGCCTGGGAGGGGCAGCCCTTCTGCGGAGCTGAGAGCAGGGCCATGGGGACACTGCTTTGGGGGTGAACCAGGAGAGATGGTGCTTGGTGGGGACAGGCATGAGCTGGTGCAGAACCCATCTGAGTGCTGGTGTAATTTTCCTTGTTCCTTCAGAATGGCATTCAACTCTGTTTTCCCGGGGCAAACACCAGTGCTTTAATGACTTTGCCCCCATTCCTGGGATTCCTGCAGTCTGAGCAGATGTGTAACGCCCTGGGAGAGACATCAGCACAGGATCTGTCCCGTCTTCTTACTCCAGTGTTTCACTCCACCTTTAATTCTGCCTGGGTGCGAGGAGGGAGCACCTTCCTCAAGCAGCTGGACACCCCCTGAACCAGGTCCCTGCTTCTCCATGGCTCATGGACAGCTGGGGGTTGTGATGAGGAGTAGGGACTGTTAACCAGGCAGTCAAAGCCTTCTCCCTGTGCTTTCTTGACAAGAAGAGAATATCTGTATTTGTACTGTGCAGAGAGCTTGTCAGTCTGATGGAGTTCAGTGACTCCTGAGGATCTTTAGGATCTTTAATTCCTGTTTCAGGAACTTTTCTTGGTCTCAACTCTGCTTCATTTCGCAGCTTTCCCATTTTATGCTTGATGGTTAGAGCTGGAGCATGCTGCCAAAAAGCGTTTACAATGGTTTTCCTGAGAAACATTGAAAGTTGCAAATCCGGGGCCAAGGCCCTGACTGCTCTGCACAGATCACTCAGTGGTAAATGTGTTTGGAGGAAGAGCCGTGGCCGTTCCACTCGCTGAGCGATAAGTCAGGGCAGAGCAGCTCCATCGAGCTGCATCTTCATGCTTTGGCTTGGGGCTGCAGGGTGGGGTGCAGGAGCTGACAGAACAGTGGGATGCTTCCAAGCAGAACGTGTTAGCCCTTAGCTACGCAGCCACTAAGGACATAAACCATGTTGTCTATGTAAGTAGAGTGCTAGAAACTGGCTTGCCTCGCTCCCTTGTCTGCCTCCAGTCAGCTCTTATGCTTCGTATCCCGTTGGGAGCAGCAGTCAGGCTCCTGGCACAGGGGGAAGGCATCGAGGCCGTCCCTCCAGTCCCACCTGGTGCCCTGAGCTCAGCTGATGGGAAATTGTTGAAAGCATGGTTTCTGAAGGAAGGCTTGTGGGTCTGCTCTGCTGTCGGGCTCTCCCCCACCTCACTGACGGTTTCCACTTGCTAATTTGACAGAAGAGGCTTTGTGCCTTTTATTTTTATCCAACAAAAAAACAGGTGGCTGGGATGATGGGCGAGTTTCCTTGGCTAAATGGGCGCTTCCAGGCTGACCTCTGCTCCTCTGTGTGATTTCCAGCGTGTGGTGTGGTCGGGAGGCTGAGCTGGGAGAAACTGCAGCGAGATATCCTGCCTTGCTGGACATGAGAATGTGTCCCTTGGGGTCCATCTCCTTTCTGTGTGGGATCCTTAGTACTTAATAGGACAAAATGTACAGTGGAAGCATCCTCTCTGATTAGGATATTTGTTGCTTCTCTTCTGTGTGGGCTCTCTGAAGCCTTATAAGGGGGGTTGTTCAGCCTTTAAGAATTCAGGCAAGAGTTGCAAATCTGGTTAGTCTTGTTTGTTTCAGTACTCATACCTGCATCCAAAGCGAACATCTTCTGCATAGTACAGTGGTGTGGCCTAGGGAGAAAGGATTTCTCTGGATTTCAGCTGAGATTGCAAGTGCTGCTGGGGGCTGGGGAAGGATGAGATGGAGAGAAGGACTCCAGCCTGTTGCTGGCAGAGCATTGGTTTGCTGGGCAGTGTGTGGACAGACATCTGCGTTCCTCATTGCAGTGACTTATATCAAAGGTCAATAGCTGGTGTGAATTGGGCTCAGACAACTGGTGGATGGTGAGTGACAGACAGTGGGGACAGAACACACCGTGGGGACTGTCACGCTGAGCCTGTGGGGCGGCTCCTGCTGGAACACCCTTTGGTAGTGGTGCCATCTTCATCTCAATGTTATCTTGCTGAATTTGCTCCAAGCTATGGAATGCTGTCTTTACAAAAGAGAAATCAGGAGGAAAAATACCTATTTTATCTCAGTGCCCTGAATTCTGTTTCTTCACAGAATCTTGGAATCTGATAAAACGTTCATATGCGTGCATGCATACATGCCTGTCGTGTTTGTCTTCAAAATATGCATTTCTATAGCTTTGGTAGTAAAAGAGCTCTTAAAACCAAAGAAGTTGAAGCTATCTTGCTTAATTGCTTAATTTCCTGTGACTTTCAGTGCTAGCTTTAGCTTAGGTTCTGTTACACCTCTGTAAGTTTTAGGATGTTGACGCTCTCTAGCTCTGTTTCAGGCAAAATCAGGAGCTGTGTTACTGAGGGGCTGGCTGTGCAGTGGCAAATCAAGTGAAGTCAAAGCCAGGTTAAACTGAATGCCCTTAAGAACAAGCAGACCTTTTCTCTGCCCCGCTGCAGCTGTATATTTAGCTTATATGCCCTTTCCAATTACAGCCAGGAGAAGACACCCGAGGAGGAATGCAAGTCATACCCGCCCAGAGTGCTGCCCTGGGATCCATCACAAAGTGCTTCTCGAGCCAGAAGCAACGCCTTGGTAACTTCCCTCCATAAAACTGACCTGTCCCTCCCTCCTTCTTGGGGTTTAACATTTACGTCTGCAGCCTTGTTCCTCATGGGGCTGAGCTTGGTGCATGCCTTGCTCCTGGTGCATCCGTCAGCAGCCCCTGCTCCTGGCCCCTGGTGCCTCTGCACCTGCTGTGTTCTGCCCGCTTCTCCCCAGCCAGTGCAGTTGTTTCTCATGCAGGGTCTGTCCTGTATCCAGATAATCCCTTCTGGTCCTTCTTTGGAGGCTGTGGGTGGTGCCCAATGTGAGGGCAGCACCATGAAGCAGTCTTCAGCTGTTATTTGGAGTTCCCTCTGTGGATTTATCCTAATTTGCCTGTGTGCTGCCAGGACCATGGCACTTCTGGCTGCAATGTTCCTAATTACAGGGAAAAAATGATCTCTGAGGCATCCTAAATATTTGGGCTGATAATATCTGAGTTTCCTTTTAACTGAGCGCACTTGAAGATACAATCTGGGTTGCCTGTTTGGGAATAGCAAACTGTGAGGAAGGGATTGATTTTGGTTGCTGAAGCTCTCATCAAAGAGAGAAGTCCTACCCAGCCAAAATCACTGCTGTGGTCACTTGTGTGGGTCCAGCACGGTGATGGGTGGCATGGAGTTCCAGGGCATTGCAGAGGCACACACTGAGCATGGGTTTTAAGGGACCTGCAAGCAGGATCTGACAGCTGGGAGACATCCACCTGGTCTTCTAGCAGAGTCATGTTGGTGGCACAGAGCTCTAGCTTGCAAAGAGAAGGTAATGACGGGTAGCAGGAAAGCTTCCCCTGAGTTGTGGGTAGGTTTAAATATCTTGGTGCTTACTCTAGCAGAATAAAAACCACTTTGAGGTGTCAGTTGCTGTGACCACTTCCCCTGCAAGCTTGGTGGAGCGGCTGGTGGCACGCGTGACCTGAGGCAGCAAGTGACAGTCTGCAGTTCCTATGGGCAGAAGTGCTGCTCGTCTCCCTGCCCAGCACATACCTCAGCACAGCTGAGTTTTGTTGTTTTTTTCCCTTAGATTGTCGCTCAGTGTCAGGGTTTCCTGTTGCTGACAACAGCTGTGCTGGAGATGTGTGGAGCCTGCTACTCCACATTTGGTCTGTAGTTGCAGGCGTGCAGGACAGCTGGCACTTGAGCATTAAACCAAACTGCAGGGTTGAGCTTGTCTTTCAGAGAGGCATCCTGTCCTGGTGCACGTCCTCCCCGCACGTGACTGCTCAGGGTGTCCTCAGTGGGGGCATGGCCTTGCAGAGGAGAACATTCATCCCCAGCTTTGCCCTTTCCCTCATGCCAGCTGTGTGACAAGTGTCCCTGGACAACTGTCTTCCTGCACGTCCCTCCTGTAATTCACCCGGGTGTGCAGTGGCTGGAGCACCTGGGTCACCTGCTGTGCACACAGGCAGCTGGAAGGGTAGAGGGTGGGAGAAAAGCCCCTCCTGCTCAACCCCCTCAGCTCCTACAGCCGTGCACAGTGCAGCAGCCAGCACCAGGGCCACACAGCACTGTGCCCCTGCCCGCACCCAGCTGTCCTGCTGTGTTGCATCATTCCTCCTGCTTGCTGCCTTGACATGCAGCTGCCGACGGGACTTGCCCAGAGATTCTCCTGTGGGAACATGCACAAGAGCTGTGTACATACAATAGATCTGCTTTGGGAAGTTGCACCAGCCCCTTGCAGCCTGATCTGAGTTTGCTTCCTTAGGGAGAGACCGTTTGTTCAGTGCTGCCTTTATGCGGACACTGGTAAATAAGCAGCTCAGGTAAGTGGGATTCATTCTTGCTCTCCTTAATTCCTTCTTATCTAGAGCAGGGCATGGGAAGGCAGCTACCCAGGCTTTTAGTATGCAAGATTCAGTGGCATTAACATGCTGGCAGTGAGTAATTACCGCAGCCCACTGATGTGACTGTACTTGAGCAATTGGATTAGGCGTAGCTGGGCTGGGGCTCACTTCAGCAGGTCCTTGCTGGAGCCGGGATGCAGTTGGCCACGCAGAAGCGATTTATAGGGCAGCTGCACTCCTGCTGGGGCCATGCTCCTCCTGGTCCTGTGGTGAGCAGGCAGCCAGGTCCCACTGCTGGCAGGAGCTTCATTGTCCAGGTCTTGCTTTCAGCCCTGTCTTCATCTTCTGTCCGCTCTATTCTGTGCTTCTGCATGTGAAGCTGTGTTTGTCCTTAGCACATCAGTGGGTCTTGTGGTTGTGTGGAGGAGTCAGCTCCAGCGTTGCCTTGACAAGTCAGCATCATGTCAGCATCACCCAGCAGGCCCAGCTGCGTGCTCCAAGATGGGGATTTGGCACCGGTGATCAGGCATCAACATTGGCACGTGTGCCGAGTGCCAAGACTGAAGCAGATGTTGTTCCCAACTTTGATGTTTAATCCAAAGTTTTGAAGGTTCAAAGTTGAGACCAAAAGAGCTTTCACCGAAGCAGGAGGATAAAGAGAAATTTGGTGCTTTCATGAGATCAGACAGAGCAAAACATCCTGAAATTCAGGACTAACCTGAACCTTTGTGGTGGTTCTGCCAAATGGGACAGGGCAGATCCTGCTGGAGGAGGGAGCGGTGCTATGTGGAGAAGCTGGGGTGGTCCAGCCCGCCCTGAAAGCAAGTGAATGAGCTCTGTGGCATGATGATGTCCACAGAGCAGAGAGAAGCACTGCACAATTATGTGTTTGATTTTTGGCTCTAGTCTGTGCTTGCATGAAATAGTAGAATCATGGGATGGCTTAGGTTGAAGTTGCAGGTCACTGAAGTGGGCAGGGATGCCAAGCACCAGCTCAGGCTGCCCAGCATCCCATCCAGCCTGGTCTTGAGTGCATCCACAGATGGGGCATCCACAGCCTGTCTGAGCAACCTGTCCCAGCCCCTGGCTGTACAGCAGGCTGCTGGCCTTTCTCATCCTCTCTAGCTCCGTGCTATTCGCAGTCCATGGAAGGTGATCCCTACCTATGACTGAGCAGTCTCAAACAAGCGAGTCCGTGTTTTGCCTCTGTCACAGCATGTGAAATAGTTTGGCTGTAGCTCTCGAACTTCCCGGAGGCATCATGCAGGTGCCCGTACTTTTTCCACCTTCCCACGTTTGTTCTGTGCACCTGCGCTTGCATCTAGGCATGCAGCTCTGTGCTGAGCTCAGGTGGAGATCTGTCCCAAAGTGAACATGGTGGGGGCCTTGCTCTGGCTCTGGGGAGCTGCTCTGTCCTTGGTCCAAGCCCAGTGTAGGAGCCTGGCACCACTTCAACTTCTGTTCTTGTTTGTTGGGGAGCTGTGTTAAAGAGACTTCTTGGTGGTGTAATGTTGTTCTTGCTCCGCCCGGTTTTCCTTTTGATAATGGCTGCGTTCTTCCTGTACCTCCACCGTGCTCTGCTTCCGGGTGCTGAGACTGTTCTCTGGATTTCCTAACTGAAATTTGGAATTGGTGTGACCTGCAAGTGTCAGACAAGATCTGCACAACCAGTGCTTGAGTTGCTTGGCTGAGGGGCACTGGCAGTGCTTGTTGCCTGCTCCAGTGATTCTTTCTGCAGTGGGTGATGACTTCATCCTCCTCTCCTGCTTGCCATAGATATCAGGGACCGGCTCCGTTCTGCCCAGGCACTCCTATCCGCCCAGCAGGAGCGCCCTGGGGCGGATCACAGAGCTGGCTGAAGAGCACAGAGCCGCACTGTGGCGGTGCGTGGTTCCCGCAGCTGTGACGAGCCGTGGGCATCGCTGCTGCGGGGACACGGTGCCCACCTCTGCAGTGTGGCTGCTGCTGGCTGCGTGTCCATCCCACGCAGGTGTGGAGGCCCAGCTGTGAGCAGCAGCCGTGTTTCTGTGCTGATATCATCTCAGTTCCACAGCAGCCGCTTTTCTCAGCTGCTGCCTTCCTCCCCCAGCTGCAGCCTCTCATCCTGCCCACACTCACAGCACAGCTGCTCTCTAGTTCTCTGTGCAGCAGGACCTTCCAGCAGTGGGGCTGCAGGGGAAGAAGCTCACGCACAAGGTGCTATCGGTGCAGGCACTGTGGAGGCTGAGGGCCTCTTTCTGCCTTATAGCCCTGTGCAGAGTGAATGATTTCCCACTGTGGCAGTCAGTGGCGTCACCAGGACCTCCTGCAGAGCCTTGTTCTGTCTCCAGAACTCATTTGGAATGAGATGTGCAGAGCGTGTTGGAAGTTCTCTGGATACCTGCTGTGGTAGTTCTCTTCTTGTTGAGGTGATTCCAGGCTCATCCAAGTTCACCATGTCCAAAATTCATCCGCATTCCTGTGTCAATTGATGTGTGTCAGATTCTCATCCCCTGACAAGGTAGGATGCTGGATGGATCTGGGGCCTATAGAAAGTGGGACTTGCCTTTACCTACCCAGCTGCTTCATTTCTGGTGGTGATAAACTCTGGAGAAGGCAGCTCAGGTGCTTCACTCTGAGTAAAGACCACAGTATTGCCCTTGGGAAGAGCCTGGGTTTGGTTTCCCTGTTATTTGGCCTGGTGTGCTCCTGTCCAGATGAGGTGGAGAACAGGCTCTCATCTGTCCCCAGCATCTCACACCAACCCCCTCCCAGCTGATTTCCAGTAGTGTTTTCCGCCTGTGCTGTTTCTGCTGCCATTCGCTTAAGGGCTTTGTGAGACTGGCAGTGGTCAGATCAGATATCTGCCTGACAAATGCTGCACCGGTTTTACTGTGTTTGACTTGCAATCCCATTGTCCCTGGGTGCTTCCTCGTGGTGGCACAGAGGTGTCAGCCCTCTGCCCGCAGGTGAGGAAGGCTTGCTGCTGGGTGAGGTTGTGCCAGCCTTTGCACAACCCCTCTGCCTTCTCCCTTTTGCAGTAGGCTCAGCCATGCAGCCATGTGGCCTCCGGGCACGCCATGCTGCAGCAATGGGTGGTGGGGCTGCAGGGTGCTTGTGGGTTTGGGAATGGAGGAGGTTTCATCTTGACAGGCAAACAGCTCCAGGGATGAGGAACTCTACAGCATCCTCAGCCCGAGGACTTGGTGTCCAGAATAGCACAAGTTCTGCGTCAGCCTCAGAGCGCCTGCAGTGCACTCCAGCTTTGTTTGTTAGCTGGGTGGATGCAGAACCTGCCCCATGATAGCATTACCCAGGGCAGCTCCCAGTCCTGCTCACACGCTCTGCAGTCAGGGCACCGTGCAAGGGCAGCCAGGTGTATTCCAGCTGTGTGGGGGCTGTGCTGGGGGCTGAGACAGTTGGCTCTTTGTGGTTGTGAGGTGGGCAGAGTTTGCTCTAGGAATTCAGAGCTGCTGCTCTCAGCCTGGGAAATAAAGGGTTGGTTAAAGGTGTCTGAACACCTGGATCCAAGGTAGCCCAGTTCCTAGTGCTTTCTGGAGCCTCACATGCATCTCTTGCATGGGCCTGGTCCTAGAGTGCATGTTATGCTGGCCCCAAAGTCAGGTATGAACGCTGGCTAATCCCAAAGGCTGGAACCAAGTGTGAGCCTGGTTTGAGAAACCAGGCTATGGGGCAGAGGACCAGAAGCATCTGTCGTATGTTGAGTATCGAAGGTTTCTAGAGGCCTTCACACTGAGTAATCAGCATTTAAATGTGCTGATGCCCCAGCCTGACTGGAGCTTGCCTCCAAAGACCCCTCTGCCACCAGCTGTGTCTGCCATAGCCTGGGGCCAGCGGGTGCTCCAGGAGCAGCATGGCTGTGTGCGTGTGGAAAGGGCTGTGTGCATGGAAAGCAGGCGGGTCTGATTGCTTTAGAGATGCTGTACATCAGGAAAAGAGCTGGGAAGCTCTCACGGTCTTAATGGTGGCATTAAGTCTTAGGGTTTAATCCAAAAGCAAATTAAAGCAAGCAGGATGGAAAGCAGGAAGCCCTGTGTCCATCACAAGGAGGCCTATGCATGCTGACTGGCTGGGAACTGCAATAATTTTCTCATCAGTTCCCTTTCTTCACCCAGGTTGCCTGGACCCTTAGGATGAGGCTGCTGTGAGGAGCAGTGGATCCCCTGCCCGCGCTGCCGTGCCTGCACACCCCGCGTGCCCCTCCAGCTGGAGCACCGTCCGAGAGCCGCCGGGCACAATGACTGTTGGATGTGTCCCGCAGCCCCCGATCCTGGGGAGGACTTTGCTCCCCGTGCTGCTGCTTGCAGCCTCGGCTCACTGCCACTGGCCCAGCGAGCCAGCAGAAGTGGCGCGGGACTGGGAAAACCAGCTCGAGGCCTCCATGCACTCCGTGCTCTCGGACCTCCGAGAGACTGTGCCAGCCGTGGTGGGGATACCAGACAGCTCCGCCGTGGTGGGCCGCTTCTTCAGAGTCTCCATCCCCACGGATTTAATTGCTTCCAATGGAGAAGTAGTCCAGGTGAGAAACATCGTTTCTTGGGGCTCATTTTCAGTTGTTTGTGGGGTTACCGTGAGAACACAGGGGAGTGCTGAGGGCTGCTGCTGAGATCCTTTGAGGACCTGTAGGGCTGTGGGAGAAGGGTATAGATATTTCTTACCTCATTGCAAAGTTGCTTTCGTCTATGGTAAGGCAGAGGAGACCTATTTCCACTGAGATGACTGCTCAGGTTTATTGGCTGTATTTAAAATGTGAAGCTAGCAGCTCCTGGAATGATGGGTGTGTTCCTGAGGAGATGCTGCCTCGGGATCAGGGCAGCCATGGATTGCATGAGACTGCTGCCGTGACACTCAGAGCCTGCTTCACTATGGTAACAAAATATTGTCAGACAAACAGACTGTGTTCTGGGAGCAGGGCTCTGGACTGTGTTTGACGTAGTCTCTCCTGACCTTGTCCCTAAGTCCTCTTGGGAAGATGAGAACCTTTCTTTTTGTCTGACCTACCCTTGAGCTGCTGGCACTGCAAACACCCAAAAGCTAAGCTTTAGAACCAGTCCTGGGACCAAGGAAGTGTTGGGACAGCCTGGAGGAGGGCAGACATGCTGCCAAACACACACTTGTTCAGCTTTAGTCCTTTTCTGGAGGGATGCTGAGAAGTTGTCTCAGCATCTGCTGTGGATGGAAGATTCAGAAAAAATCTGTTTTTGAAAGAAATCTTGAGTGCATCCACAGGTTTGAGTTGGTGGGGTTTTTTTTTTGTTTGTTTTTTTGTTTTTTTTCCCAGGGAGTAGAATTAAATACTTTTAACAATCCATTTTTGGAAACCATTGTAACAAGCCAACCTTCTAGTGCCTCTCAGAAGAGATCAGAGGGAGTTAGAACAAGTCAGGAGACAGCCTGACATCTCAGCCTCTCCTTGAAGGCAGGTTTGTTTTAGCTGTGCATGCTGTTGTGCAATTACCTCAGTCCGGATTCACAATCTCACTGTCTCCAGCAACAGCTCTGGGACTGCAGCATGCTGGTAGCAAGCAGAAAATCTGAAGAGTTCATCTTATTGGCAGGCTGTCTGTCAGGCTGGGGAGAGAGGCGTGTGGTGGGTGAGCCCTGGGGATGGCTGGACGTGGGGTGGGCTGGATTCAGAGCAAGAGCTGTGATGGTTAATTAACCTGACAGAGAGTGGTGGTGGCTGCCCTGTTGAATCACTGCCAGGTGAGGAGTTTGATAGCACAGGACACATGTGTGAGGGTACCAGGCTCCAGCTTTGGAGAGAGCAGATTCTTCAATGTGGATCTTTCTGAGCAGGAGAGTAGTTCCGGGCTGCTGTGCCCATGAGCCCTGCCTCCTGCATGGCTCTGTGTGTGGTGGGTGCTGCTGCCAGCACTGCGGGAGCTTTATCAGTTACTGGAGGAAGCTGACAAGATCTTGTGTTACAGAAATGATCACTTTGGTTTGGAGTTCTGTTGCAGAGTGGCTTGTTTTGGTGTTGTCTAATGGCTACTTTGATGGCAAGAAAGCATTCTCAGTGCTTGTTCAACACCACAGCTCCCTCACTTTTCTCTTCCTGGCACAGCAGTCATCTTTGATAGCTGCAGGGTGGCTCTGTGGTACGTTATTTCAGCCCCATCTAATAGCTCCAAACAATACTTCTGCCACTGGTGTCGAGGCGTATTTGCTGATGGCAACAGATGCTTGGAGAGCAGCAAAGGGAGCGTGCTGGAGCGGGTCTGGATGAACAGTTTCTGGCTGGGATGTAGATCAGCAAAGACTGGGAGCGATTTCCACGCTCATACGTGGGTTTGCCTGAGTACACATCGCATCTGTTCACCTTGAAATTGATTTTAGAAGTGAGGCAGGCACTATGGCAGTGCTCCTGGCCTCGCTTAGCGTGTGCATCTGGAAGGGCTCTCCCTTGCAGTGAGAGCTGAGAACTGCGTTGGCTGCTGAGCAAGGCCGACCTTCCCAGTGGGGATTTGATTCCTGCCTAGTGAGAACTGCGTAGGCAATCCTGGAGTGCTGGGGTGCTTTCAGGGCAAACTGCTCTGCTCTTTTTCTCAGGCTGCCTTAGCCAGAGCAGTAAAACATGGAGCATCTGGATGCTGCTAAATGGGGTACTTGAGCCCTAAGGAAAAAGAGTAAGGACACCCTTTTGAGATGTAGCAGTAGATCAGCACTTACAATGAGATGTGCTTGCCTATGTTCAGTTCCCTCGAATTTCAAAGGGACTGGATATCATCTCATTTCAAAACAAAAATAAACAACCAATGTTTGACGTCCCCAAACCTCGGGAGCCTGAGGGTGGTGTGTCTGCTCCATTTCTAGGCAATTCCCACCGATTATTTCTAGGCTCAGTCTGCGCTGTGGCGGGGAGCCCCTTGAAGCTGCCTCTGGGCTCCTCTCCCTGCTTGTTAGCAGATTCCAGCCGCCTGTAGACAAAGTAGTTTTCTCTGCATACTTGGTTGTGGGCTGGAAACAACAGGCAGCATTGGCAGTGCTGCGGAGGAGTGCCTGGCAGGCGCCTGGAGCGTGGTCAGGTACGTGCTGCTGCCAGCAGGGACACTGCTTCCCTGCCACCCCACCCAGCTTCAGGGCAGGTGAGGTGTGATGGCTGAGCACAAAAGCAAGTCTATTGCGGTATGCTGGGGCAGCTTGTCAGAATGCAGAGGTGGACGTGCAGATAAAGGAGCAAAACCTGACCTGTTGCATCCCTGCAGCCGCCAGGGCAGCGTGCTCAGCTGTGTGCTGTTGTTGAGGAACTCATCGCACCCAGGCTAAGAACAGTTGGATTTCCTGTTCTTATGGTTTTCATTTGAAGGCTGTTCTGATTTAAAATGCAACTTCTAGCCTAAATTTAGAGATGGCTAGAAATATTTCTGCTGCCCTTTAGCTTGAATCTCTCTTCCACCTTCATAATATTTACTTCCTTTATAAGTGACAGGCATGTTCTCCTGTCTTGATTTGATTAGATTAAACAAGCCAATCTCTTCAGTCTTTCCCCATAAAATAAGCTTTCTTTTCCTCTCCTCGTTTTCCAGCTATCTTCTGCACCTCTTCCAGCTTGAGTTTATTTTTCTTGTGGGTGCATGACCAGAGCTATACAAAATACTCCAGGCAAAATGTTACCAGAGCCTTGTATAAAACTTCCTTTTCTCTGCTATAAATAACCCATCCCACAATTGTGTGCCTTTCTGTGTCTGCCTTTGACTCAAACCCTGTGTGATCAGCTGGAATACCCAGGTCTGTAGTCCTGCTTCCAGTTTGTGAGGTTCCAGAAGCATGTTAGCCAAGGTCAGTGGTCTGGGATTTGCCATTGCCATTCTTGTTCTCAGTGAGGTCTGGGAGTGCTGCCCCTAAGGTTGTCCCATTCTCCCTGCGTGAAAATCTATGCCTCACATTGCTGCTGGAGGGATGGCAGATAATCAAGACGAGGGCAGCAGCACTAAGAGCACTGTTGTCAGAATTTGGGACAGTGGCTTTTGCAGCAAATGCAGCTCTCTGCTCTCACTGGGGCAGAGCTGACACCCCCACTCACATCAGGAAAGCCAATGCGAGCAGAAGCAGGACAAAGGAGAGCATTGATGTGGTGATTGCCCCGGCCCTGGCTCCAAGAAGCTGATCTGGCTGCTAGGGAAGCTGTTACAGAAAGTATCCCACGTCTGCAGGAGAGGTTTCTTGGTGCCAAACTGTGAACCAGTGTCAGTGCTTCTCCAGTCTGGTTGCAGGAAACAGGGGATGTCTGGGCTTCCAGTGCCTCTCCAGAAATACCAGGCAGTGCCCCCAGGTCTGAGTGTTACATGCAGTCACAAGTCACACAACTGAAACACAACTGTTAGGTCATTTCATTAATCTTCTGCCATTCGTAGCAGTATCCTCCTGGCCTTGGTTCCTGATGGTTGTGTGGTGCATGGCCTCACTGGGACTTTGTTGGGAAGATGGATGGAGCACGCAGCAGGGCCCTGAGGAGCTGCTGCTCTGTGCAAATGTAGCTGGTGGTGGAGTGATTGCAGCAGCAGAACTGACTTTGTCAGCTGCTGTGTGTGATGCATCTGTGCTATGGGTTTGTGGGGCCATCCAAGTGCCAGGTGTCAATCTGGGCAAAGTCTTGTTTCCTAGGCAGGAGCTTGATCTTTCCAATGGTTGTTCTGTTTGCCATCTGCTGGAATGGGTCTTGCCACACAGCTTTGCTCTCACTGAGGGGCTTTGTTTTACGATCAGAGCCCATAGGGTTGGGTAGCAGGAGTTCTGATGTTGGGATCGTGCCCCAGTGTCAGCACCAGCTCCACAGCAGTGAGCTGAACGAAGGGTGCTGGGCACGCTGAGACGTATGGAAGGGAAAGACTTCTGCAGCTTCATCTTGCTCCCCAGTTTCCTTAGACCGTGACTAACTGGCAGATGAAGCAACAGCAGCTATTTATGGGGGGTGTGCTGGGGTAGATGGTGATGTCTGGAGCGGGTCCAGGCAAAGGGCTCCTTGGGCAGGGCACTGCCTGAGCACGATGCTGCAATCGGAGCGATAAGGGGAGCTGATAAGGCTGCTGTTGGGGGGCCGAGGGGCTGCTTATCTCCTTCCTGCAGCAAAACAGTCAGGGAATTTGGCATTTTCTGTGCGCGCTTAGTAACAAGCTCTGAATTTGGAGGAGTGGAAAATGTGACTCAATCTAATTATAAACCAGCTCTTCAGACGGGCTGGGAAGTTCCTTGTTTTGTCCTGCTCGGCCTGGCTGCTGCCCTGACCATCCAGGGAGGCTGAAGCAAGATGGGAAGAGGCAGCACCCTGCACGCAGCCTGACCCAGGGCTGCCAGCTCCGCTCACCTCTCCTTGCCCCTCTCCCAGGTGCCAGGTTCCCTGCTATGTGCTGGTGGCAGGAGGAAAGCACAGGGCTGGCAGCACCAAGCCCCCACTGCTCGGCATCCCTGCCCTCTGGTATTTCCATTTCCCTTTGGCCTTTTGCTTACAGAAGGTTGCTCTGAGAGAGGAACCCGCCCTGAGCTGTGTGCTGGGGCTGTGTGAAGCTTTTGCTGCCCTGCTCTCACCCCCAGCCACACCACAGAGCAGCGCGTGGGCCGCACTGTGACAAAGCAGCTGCACAAACCCTTCTGAGGCGGCCACGGGCCCCATGAAAGCAGGGTTTCTTGGGATGCTCCGTGTTCTGCCATGACCTCCAGTAAAGCAGCCGCTGTGTTCCCTCACCCAGGCCCAGCAGGACTCTGAATGGTGCCCTTATAGTGGGAGCACGGGCATGGCAGGGCCGTGCAGGAATGGCATGAGCTGGGGGCAGCCACCCGGCATGGGGCCAGCGGGGGCTTGGGGTGGTGCTGGGGGAGCAGAGCAGAGTGGCTGTCTCTGCACGGTGGCTGTATGTGTGCATCTGCCAGGGAGCAGCTCTGCACTGGCTACCCTCACCTTGTTCCCAGCCTCCAGGCACAGGTGGGAAGGCTCAGGCTGACCTGGCCTTGCCCTGTCCTGCTTGGTGCTGGGGCCCAGCCTGCATGGGTCTGCTGCCCCAGACTTGGACACAAGGAGAAGAGGCAGCAAAGAGCTGCAGGAGCACCCAGCAGTGCTCTGGGACTTTGTAGGAGAGGGCATGGGAAGCAGGAACGTGGAGTCCTTGGCTGCCCTGGGTAGTGAAGGTCTGGCAGCATGGGGCTGGGGGGGTCTCCCCACTGCCCCAGCATTCACCTCCACCTGGCAGGGCTGTGTGTCCCAGAGCTGCAGCCATCCTGGCAGGGGATTGCTGCCTGCTTTCTGCAGGATTCTGTGGGCAGAGGAGGGCAGAATACTTGGAGGATTAGAGGGGACTTTTGTAGGCAAGAATGCCGTTTTTTTCTGCCTGAATTCCCTTGGAGGCAGCAGCTCTGCTCACAGCTTGTTTGCTTGTCTTTGTCTTGTTGGCTACAGGGCTCTGAGCTCCAAGTTTAAAAAACAAATCAAATGGAGCTATCTTCGCTGATGAGCTGCTTGCCTGCTCCTGGCCAGCCTAAAAATAACAGCGGTGCGTGTGTGCTGGGAGCGGGGTCTCAGAGCCAGCCAGACCCCTGCGTGGATTTAAAGTCACTCATTTTTTGATGGTCTTCACACGCTGCCAGGCTGCTGTAACCTTTAGCCGATAAGTGTTCGTTTACAGTTAACTGCAGGAAAAACAAAGGCAGCCCTCTTTTCTTGAGCAACAGAAGTGTTATTTTGAAAGCAGAGCCCTGTGGGAAATGACAGGGCTTCAGGCTGATATTTATGGTGTACATGGAAAACTGGGAAACTTTACATGAAAGCTAGAGATCCCAAATCATTAACTGTGTGCAGGCTCAACAAATACTGTCAGAAGCAATACTGGAAGGAAACAGTGGCAGAACAGAGTCTGGGGCTGTGCTCACATGCAGCATGGTTCCCATGGCCAGGAGAGACTCATGCGAAGGGCTCTGCTGGAGCTTAACATGAGTCCTTAAGGACATGAGTTGGGTCACACCTGGGACTGGCAGTGTGTCCCTACGAAGTTCTGCTGGTGAGTGCCAGCAGTGCATTTCCCTAACTATGCTTCAAGGAAGAGCAGGAGGGAAGATGGTCCTGAGCACTTGGCCTCCACCTCCAAGACCCTGCCATGCCTGCCAGAAGAAGCTGTTAGGTAAAGTAGTTTTCAAAGTAGAAACGGTCGCACTGGACTATGTCTTGCTCTGTTCTTTTGGCACGTGACGTTGGGCACTGTTTCTGACTCAGTCTGGTTATCAAACAGTGATGTGAGGAGCACACAGTACTATTGGTTGTGTGCTGGGAGCCTTGTACAGCAACTGGGGTTGTGCAGCAGTCA
Organism: Odontophorus gujanensis; assembly: GCA_013399175.1. NCBI lineage: Eukaryota > Metazoa > Chordata > Aves > Galliformes > Odontophoridae > Odontophorus > Odontophorus gujanensis. The sequence goes on along the minus strand of VXAB01014172.1, from coordinate 5,033 downwards.
CAGGGAAAAGGGAGTAGCAGAAGCCCTGGCTCGCAAGGAAGCTTGGCAGCATGTGACCCTGTAATTAGGGGCTTATGGAGCACACAGATGGGGGAGGCTTGTCCCACATGCAACCTGAAATTACACATCCTGCTTGCATCTAACCACTCACTATTGAAGTCTGTGGTCCTCTTGACTGTGTGAGCCTCAGCAGCACTGTAGCCACATCCCCGTGTGTGTTTCCTCCTTGCCTCCTTATGGGTCTGTTGGTGCCTCCTGGTTCCAGGCACAAGCGGGCCCTGCCACTGTCCCCAGCTGGAGCAAGGAGCACCCAAAAAAGGGAAGCCTGTCCTTGCCATGAAGCCCAGCCCATGGGATTGGCTGAAGGGCTGCTGCTCCTTGTCCGTGCTGTGGTGGGGAGGAGGGTGCCAGCACTGCCAGAGCCCACTGCTTTCTGCCCAGTGAAGGGGTGAGCAGCAGAGCTGGGTGGAAGAGCATCACATCTTGAGCCCCGGGCCTGGGTGGGCTACGTTGGTGTGTAAGGTCTGTGGAACTGCTTTCTACCCCTGGTGCAAGCAGGAATCTTTATTTTCTGATTTCTGACACTGTGGCTTGGGCATTAACTAAGAGATGTGCTAACAGCTTTAAACTCTGCTCCACAAACCATACCATGCCTCGTGATGTGCTGCCTGGGCTGGCAGAGCGGGGCTGATTCCTGCAGCCCTCTGCTGCTCTGGCACAAAGCGTCCTCGTGCTGCTCCCAGCAGGCTCCCAGGCCCTGTGCTATCCTTGCAGACAGCCTCCTCTTGCTCTCCTTACCCTTTTGAAGTAGCAGCTTTGTTCTTAGCAGATGAAAAGCACAAAAGTGGCCAGTGGAGAGACCTGGTTATGGTGCAGCTCTGCGAGCTCAGCTCGCAGAGCTGCACCATAACCAGGTCTCTCCCTGTGGCTCTTGGGCATCCAGGCTTCTGGAGCAGGCCTCTGTTGGACTGCTTTCCTGTGAGACTTGTGGAGCAGGCCTGGTGCTGCTGCCAAGGGGGGAGTGGGCTGCTCTCTGCATGGGTGCTGGGGATGGGAGACCAGACCAGGGCCCTGCGGGCTGACCGAGAAGGAGGGGGTTGTGCTCCCCCATCGTTTTCTGCACATCTGCACCTTCAGCCCTGTAAAAAAAAAAAAAAGTGTTACTGTGACCTAAAAGCCATTGGTAAACAGTGAGCTGAAGTCGTGAGGTATCTGTGGTCTGCAGCCATCATTTCTTGTCTGTGAAAGCAAGTTACTATATGAAAGTGAAATCCTGCAGGCCAGTGACCTTTGCAGTGCTTGATGAGATCCCGTGGCTCCTTCAGGCCTTGCAGACCAGTGCACCCCACAGAGCCTGTCCTTGTCAATGTGCTGAGGGGGTGACACCGGCTGCCCCGCTCCCACCAGGCTGTTCCTTCCCCAGTTGTTACCTGACAGGTTTGTTCTTCTTGAGCCTTTTAATTAAACGTCATTGCTGCTATAATCCGTCCTGATGCCGTACTTCTAAAAGCACCTTCTTCTGTCTCTTCTTTGCCAGGTCTCTGAAGCTGGGAAGGAGTCCTTGCCTTCGTGGTTACACTGGAATGCAGAGAGCAGCTCCTTGGAAGGGCTGCCCCTTGACACAGACAAGGGCGTCCACTACATCTCGGTGACCACACTGCAGCCCTTCCCTAACGGCAGCTACGTGCCGCAGGCTGCCAACGTCTTCTCCGTGGAGGTGCACCAGGAAGACCACAGCGAGCCGCAGTCGGTGCGAGCAGCAGCCCAGGACATGGGCGATGCTGTGCCATTCGTGTGCGGCGCGGAGGAGCCGGTCACCATCCTGACGGTCATCCTGGATGCTGATTTGACAAAAATGACACCAAAGCAGAGGATTGAACTTTTAAACAGAATGAGAAGCTTCTCAGAGGTGGAGCTTCACAACATGAAGTTGGTCCCTGTTGTAAATAACAGACTCTTTGACATGTCGGCCTTCATGGCTGGGCCGGGAAACGCAAAGAAGGTGGTGGAAAACGGGGCCTTACTCTCATGGAAACTGGGCTGTTCTTTGAGCCAAAACAGCGTCCCCAACATCAGCAAGGTCGAGGCCCCAGCAAAAGAAGGGACTATGTCTGCCCGCCTTGGCTACCCGGTCGTTGGCTGGCACATTGCTAACAAGAAACCTCACCTCCCAAAAAGGATGCGGCGGCAGATCAATGCCACCCCCACACCTCTGACCGCCATCGGACCTCCCACCACTGCCGCTCAAGAGCCACCGACGAGGATTGTCCCCACGCCAACATCGCCCGCCATCGCTCCCCCCACAGAGACAACAGCCCCTCCAGTCAGGGAGCCCATCCCGCTGCCAAGGAAGCCCACAGTCACCATCAGAACGAGAGGCCCCATCGTGCAGACGCCCACTCTTGGGCCGATCCAGCCGACCAGGCTGGCAGAAGGCACCGGGACGGTCTCCGTGCCAATCCGCCCCACGATGCCCGGCTACGTGGAACCCACCGCGGTGATCACGCCACCCACCACCACCACCAAGAAGCCCAGAGTCTCCACTCTGAAGCCTGCCACGCCGTCCACGACGGATTCCTCCACGGCGACAACACGCAGGCCTACTCGGAGGCCCAAAACACCCCGTCCCACAAAGCCTCCCAGCACCACCCGCTCCCCGATCTCCAAGCTAACCACGGCCTCCCCGCCGACCCGTGTCCGCACCACGGCCAGCGGCATCCCCCGGCCCTGGGAGCCAAACGAGCCACCCAAGCTGACCAACCACATCGACAGGGTAGATGCATGGGAGGGGACTTACTTTGAGGTGAAAATACCCTCGGATACTTTCTACGATAAGGAAGATACCACCACTGACAAGCTGCAGCTGACCTTGAAGCTGAAGGAGCAGCAAATGATAGAGGAGAATTCGTGGGTCCAGTTCAACAGCACCAGCCAGCTCATGTACGGCATGCCGGACCGCAGCCACGTGGGGAAGCATGAGTACTTCATGTACGCCACCGACAAAGGGGGACTGTTTGCTGTGGATGCTTTTGAAATCCACGTCCACAAACGCCCGCATGGGGACAAGTCCCCAGTGAAGTTCAAGGCCAGGCTGGAAGGAGACCACAACGCGGTGGCAAATGACATCCATAAGAAGATCATGCTGGTGAAGAAGCTGGCCCTGGCGTTCGGTGATAGGAACAGCAGCACCATCACGGTGCAGGACATCACCAAGGGCTCCATTGTGGTGGAGTGGACCAACAACACGCTGCCTCTCGAGCCCTGCCCCCGCGAGCAGATCCGGACTTTGAGCAAAAAGATTGCAGATGACTCTGGGGCGCCGAGCCCGGCTTTCTCCAACATCTTGCAGCCGGAGTTCAAACCCGTGAACGTGTCGGTGGTGGGCTCCGGCAGCTGCAGGCACATCCAGTTTGTCCCCGTGACAAAGGACGGCAGGGTGATCTCGGAGGTCATGCCAACGGTGGCGGCTGGCAAGGACCCTGAGAAGAGCAGTGAAGACGACGTGTACCTGCACACCGTCATCCCCGCTGTGGTGGTGGCTGCCATCCTGTTGGTGGCCGGCATCATCGCCATGATCTGCTACCGCAAGAAGAGGAAAGGGAAGCTGACCATTGAAGACCAGGCCACGTTCATTAAGAAAGGTGTGCCCATCATCTTCGCCGACGAGCTGGACGACTCCAAGCCCCCGCCATCCTCCAGCATGCCCCTCATCCTGCAGGAGGAGAAAGCCCCGCTGCCCCCACCAGAGTACCCCAACCAGAGCATGCCCGAGACCACACCACTCAACCAGGACACCATCGGGGAGTACACGCCGCTGCGGGACGAGGACCCCAACGCGCCGCCCTACCAGCCGCCCCCCCCCTTCACTGCTCCCATGGAGGGGAAGGGCTCCCGCCCGAAGAACATGACCCCCTACCGCTCCCCGCCGCCCTACGTCCCCCCTTAATGATCGGGATGCTCTTGGGGGGAGACGGGGCCTCCGGTCCCACAGCGGTGCCGCCTGCGGGCCGGCCGCCCCCTTGCCAGCCGGGAAGCCGAAATCCCAGCCCGCTCCCAAGCAGGCCCCCCCTCTGGCTGCGCCCACTGCACCGGAGTGCCCGTGGAACCCGGGGGACACTTGTTTTATTTTTGCCTAACAAGCTTTGGTTTTATTTTATTCATAGAAAAATTCTCAGCTCGAAAACCGCCTTTCCTACGGCGGGCTTCCGGGCACGGCCGGGGCCGGGCGGAGGGCAGGGAGGGGGGGACGAGCAGGCAGCACTGGGGTGGCACTCTGGGTCTCCGCTGTTTGCCTTTAACACTAACTGTACTGTTTTTTCTATTCACGTGTGTCTAGCTACAGGACGTAACATGAAAGGTAGCCTAAAAAAATAATTAAATTCAAGGGACTTTCTGAAGTCGATGTTTTAAGTTTTTACATTTAATCTGCTGTTTACCTAAACTCATGTATAGTTCTGGGGGTGGGGAGGGGGGAAGCGCTATGCTGCAGGTGAGCTCCGGGGCTGCCGCAGGCTTAGCTAGGGGGTGGCCCTCGAGGACAGCCAGCCCTGGCGCTGGAGCAGAGGGCTCTGTCTTGGTTTGGTTGATTTCATTTTATTTTTTAATCAAAGCAATCCTATTTTTTTCACGCATCACAACACAGCATGGGCTTAGCCTGGCACGGGGTTCGCCCCATCGCCCTCGGGGCTCCGTGGGGAGACAGCCCCTGAACGTGGGCTGGATGGGAGCTGGGGGTGGGGAGGGGGTCCATAGCACAGTGCCATCCCTCACCGTTACCTCTGGTGGGGGGTGATGCCGGGAGGGCTGCCTGGCTGTGTGCACAGGGCTGGGAGCTGGCTGCCGGGAGAGGGAAAGATGGGCAAAAAGGAAAAAAAATAAAAGGGGCTGGGAGAAGGAAAAAGGAAAATAAACAAAACCAAGCGGCAGGAGAAGCGAACAGTCAGAACAATCGGTGAAGTCTCAAAATCTAATTTTTTTTACTAAATTTTTGATACAGCCTCAAATTGTTTTATTAAAAAAGAAAAAGCATTAAA